>ML777436.1:16875-34879 GCA_009831015.1 Picea engelmannii | reverse complement strand
TATTGTTATATTGACCATATTCAAAACATATGAGCTAAGAAATTTCATAAGCTAACAAAATGGTGAAAAACAAAGAAAAACTAGAAAGAAATGAAAAAAATTTAAAATTTCCCCGAAAAACAATAATTTAAAAAACCAAAATAATTTTTTTTGTTAAAAATAAAAGCAAAAAATCGCTTCAAACTTAAAAAAAGAAAAATAAAATGAGGAAAAAAAAACTGAAAATTAATCAAAATTCAATAAAATATTAAAAAAAATCATCTAATATTACTTACCTAAGCTACAATTTATTTAAATGTTTGTTTTGAAAATAAATATTAACTATATAACATTGTTAATGATATTACTATGTTGTAACATTGTTTGTTATATTATAACAATATTTAAAATTTATAATAACTATGTTTAAAATAAATTTATAATAACTATATTTAACATTTATTATAACTATGTTTAAAATATGTTTAAAATTTATTACAACTCATAAAATTTATTTTACAACTCATATCACTCCATTCATATTTAAAATGTACCATTCTTATTTAAAATATTTAAAATATGAATATTTTAAATATCAACTCATATTACAACTCATATCACTCCATTCATATTTAAAATGTATTATTCATATTTTAAATATTTTAAAAACAAAACTCTAGGGTTATGTCGTACACACCCAACTCGTAAGTCGGAGAGACAGACAGAGAGGGGACTCTATCATACCTGCTAACCGCTGCCGCCGTTTCTAGTTGCTACGCTTCGCCAGCCCCTACTTCGCTAGCTAGATAAGCCTCGAGCTCTTGTGCCCAAACCATGAACACTATCCGATGATTTGCTTACGCTCTTAGTCATCCAGTCGAGGTGGAGTTTGGGGGTGCACCTCACGCTGGGGGCTACATCATCCGTGCTTGGTTTCAAGGGTTTTTGTTTATCCCTGTAATAAAACCCCATGAGACCTGGGCCAGGCCCGCGGGGGGGCTGGGGTGATGCCGAACATCGCCTCAGCCCCCCCTGTGGGCCTGGCCCAGGTCTCGTGGGCGTCCATGGGACCTGGGCCAGGCCCGCGGGGGGGCTGAGGCGATGCCCGACATCGCCCCAACCCCCCCGCGGGCTTGGCCCAGGTCTCATGGGGTTTTATTAAATGGTTCAATGAAACGATTCCATTAAAATATTCATCGCATTGCAAACTGATTAAATGGTTCAATTAAACAATTCGATTAAATGATTCAATCAAACAATTCGATTAAATGATTTGATTAATTTACTCCTTTGAATGATTTGATTGAACGAGGAAATGATTTGATTAAAATTTATAATAACTGTGTTTAAAATAAATTTATACTAACTATATTTAAAATTTATTATAACTATGTTTAAAATTTACTACAACTCATAAAATTTATATTACAACTCATATCGATGCATTCAAAGAATATCTCATGATCATAGCCAACACTATTATGCTACTTAAGCTAGCAACATAGATTAGATTCTATAAAATTTGTTTAACTACACATTTAAAGAATAATAATAGAACACATCATCACCATATGGAAAGAAGACAATAAAAAGTTTGAACGGGTGCCTCACTCCATTCATATTTAAAATGTACCATTACATTTCCAAAGGCACTAAAAAAACATAAATCCTCAAAATACACTCCAAATAATATAAATCTATGCAACTATTAACTATCTAACCAACAATTTCTAATAGTCAACAATTTTTTCAGGCCTAATCCTTTATTATTATAAATTTATAATAACTATGTTTTATACATATTATAACTATGAGTTGTAATAAATTTTTTGATATAAATTTTAATTTTTTTTGTAGTTTTAAAGATTTTCAACTTATTTTTATTTAAATTTTGTATGAAAATTTGTGTTTTAAGTTTTTTAATTTGGGGTTTTTGTGTATAAGTTTTTAATTTTTTTGGGTTTTTTCACCTTTTTAAAGTTGTTTTTGGCTATAAATTTTGTTTTTTACTTTTTTCTTTTCTCTCTCTCTCTCTCTATATATATATATATATTTTAATTTTATGGTTTTCTTTTCCTCTTTAGTTTTTTAGGTTTTTCTTCAATGGTTTTTTCTCATATAAATTTGTTTTAAAAATGTTTTTGTTTTTTTAATTTAAAATTTGTTTGTTTTCTTATTTTTTTTTGTTTTTAATTGATCCAAAAAAATGAATTATATTTTTTTGCTAAATATTTAAAAATATTGTTATTTAACTACAATTATTTTCTATGAATTGAAGTAAGGTAAAAAAAATGTGTTAAAAATGATATTTTCCACTATATTTAAAATGTATGGAACCATAACTTAATTAAGGACAGATAATTATATGAAAAATCTTAATTTCAAAAAAAATAATGGTGTACAACATTTTTAACATTGGATGAAGCATGGAAATATGATTAAAAGTACGATTGAATAATAATAATAATAAATAAATAGAAAAGTTTGAAAATAGATGAAAGAACATCGTTGAGAAAAAAGAAAAGAAAATAAAAATTGAACAATTTGAAAATAAATAAAAAACGAGCATTTAAAAAAACAAAGTGGAAACCTTATGTATCAGAAAATTTAAAATATCAAAAAACCACCTAAAAATGGAGGGGGGTGCTACTGGTAGCACCATTTTTAAAAACGGGGTAAAAAACTTGACCCCCCAAAAAACGAGAACTCTATAGAGTTCTCGTTAAGTTGGTAACTATGTTCTAGGTGATTTCTTCAGACCATAGAGTGACTTCTTTATCTTACAGACCAACTCTTTCTTTCCCTTCACTACAAAGCCTTCTGGCTACTTCATGTATATTTCTTCTTCCAGATCCCCATGTAGGAATGTTGTCTTCACATCCATCTGTTCCACTTCAAGATCAAAAGAAACAACAATATATAAAAGAAATCTAATAGAAGTTAACTTGGCAATATGAGAAAAAATCTCACCAAAGTAAATTCCCTCTACCTAGGAATAGCCTTTTGCTACTAACCGAGCTTTGTATTTCTCCACCTTTCCTTCTACATTAAACCTCTTCTTAAATAACCATTTTCTACCAAAATATTTTCTTCCGGCTGGAAACTCAACTAGATCCCATGCCTCATTCTTATTCAAGGAATCCATTTCTTTAACCATGGCCTATCCAAGGAACGCATGTTTCTGAAGACACGAAATGTCCCTATAATCCTAACAGGATTTGGGAGGTTTTTACCCCTAAATTTTTAACACCTCTGTTCACGGTTGTTCTTCGTTCAATGGAATAACCATTGTCCCGTCGGTCACATCACATTGGAACGATTGTCAACAACTATCTTTTTGGTTCCGCTCAAGCACCATCTGGGTGATTGCGTTCAACGGGAAGAGGGGAACTATTGCTATAGATATTTTAAGCCATTGGCCTCCCTATGGGATGAGGGGGAGGAGAGGAAGGATATTATAGCGGCCTTATTTCCTTCCCTAGAATATCGATAGGCAAGGGAAGATGGCTTATTTCTCATTTCTCGTATAAATTTTGTACGATAAGGGAAGGTGAAGCATGGTCGATAACGACGAGTGAAGCGTATATCAATAAGCTTTGCATATTTCGAGACCGATAAGCTAAGGGAATGTTCCTTCTCTCTTCGGAGGACACTTTAAGCGAGGAATCAAACTTCAAGCTTTCAATAAAGCCTTCCCTTTTTCAGTCAGAGTAGCTAATGGGTATGGCTCACATATGGCACTCTTCCTTTATTAGATAACCAACATTAAACTAAGGTTCTTTCAAGGTAAATACGAAGGGATTTTCATTGAAGGAATATGTTTCAGTAAGAATAGTAGGGGAATTACTCCGAAGTAAGTTGTTTCGACAATAATATTAGGGGATTTTCATCGAAGGAAGTTGTTTCGACAAGAATATGAGGGGAGTTTCACTGAGGGAAGTTGTTTCGACAAGAATATTAGGGTATTTTCACAAAAGGAAGTTGCTTCAGGGTAAATATGAGGGGAAAATGCCTGAAGGAAGTTCTTTCGGGGAAAATACGAAGGGATTCTCCTCGAAAGATTATGCTCCATGTTGATTTCTCATGGATAGACCTCTCTTGGGTACGGTCTTTATTCTTTCAACTGAGCTTAGGTTAAGATTTTTGTGGGGATTAGGAGGGATAAGTAGTTTGGAATTCCTTAGAACATTAGAGAAAACCTCTTCAAAGGTCATTTTCATGCGTTATATGGCGAGTTTAACCCTCGAGCATAGTATTTCCCCTCAAGATCCTTTTTTCATCATTTTGATTAGGGGCATAGAACCTGGTAGCCTTTAATATCAAAATTTCAATTCCAAATATATGTGTACAAGAATAAAGGGAAAGTGCCCTTTCGCAAGGATGAACTTCCTTAGTCTGTAGCTCACCAATAGATTCTATGCTCAAGCAACACAACGAGGAAGGATGTCTCACTTGAAAACAAAAGGTGAGGAATGTTGGCTTTCCCTCTTTCTTTAGAGCCTAATATAACCTTTATATGCTTTGATATAACCTTTAGATGATATGATATAACCTTTGTATGCTCAATTTGGATAACATTCCTAACCCATATGACCTATATGGTACAATCTTTCTCTTGAACCCTTTTTGATTAGGATCGTGAAGTTGTCTTGCGGAGCTAAGACCCAACTTCCCCTTCTCGGACCCAACATGGAGGAGTAAGACCAACCTTTCCCTTTAATAATCATAGCTTGAATTTGTTCTATGGATCCCAAGCTCGAGGATCAAACCCCACTTGCACGATTCAGGGGGATCACTTGGGTTACCTTTAGGGAAACCTTGCACTCAACAACAATCCTCCCACTCATCGTCTTGATGTTTGGGAGGGAGAGGAATGGGTATAACCTAGTGAAGAACACCTTCTCTAGGTCCTGCACAACCCAAACCTAGCCTAGCGTGGGTGATTATACCCAACATGTTTGGACATATATGTGATTTTTTCATGAAATCATTTGATTTTTTTTTACAAGAACGGTTATGTTGCATTAATCGGCTTTCTGGCAATCTAGAATCAGAAATTTACAAATCTGAAGAAGGTTGGTGACCTCTAATAGTGCTGCCAACCTTCTTGTGAATGTCTTTGGAAACCAATCCCATCTGCTTCTTGAGCTAATTCGAGAAAATGACAAAAATTGCATACATGAGTAAATTCTCACAAATTGTGAGCATAGTAGAAGACATATGCAAAGCATTAAACCGAGGGGGATGAAATTTTCCCCTTAAATTAGGGATCCAGCTTTTTCTGAGAACCTAAAGAAATGTTGGAGGCTGCCTCCTTTTCTCTGCGCGCTTTGTTGGTCCTTCGCCCTCGGGTAAGGGGTGGAGACGGAGCTGATTTGTCTTCCGGTTCAGAAGCTTCCACAGAGCCGCTAGAGGGGACTGAAACAACCAGACCTGCAGAGGCAGAAGGTTCTGGAGCTGAAGCCCGAGTTTCTTTTGCTGCCATTGAGTCTGGGGGGGGTGCGATCCGAAAGGATTTCGTCTGCCAGAGGATCTTCCTTATTTGCTGTTTCTTCTGGATCTAGGGCTTCATCTTCCTTCAACGCATCAAAGCTATTTTTATTTTGTAGAGTTGCCTCTACCGTATGAGTGGCCTTTGGAGCCTAGGCTAGCAGATCCTTTCGCCTTGGCTGCCTTCGTCGGTTAGTTACTGGCTGAAAATCATCTTCTTTGACTGGTCCCGGCTCCTCAGAGGCTTTGGGACAACTTTTTGCGAAGTGACCGTAAGCATGGCACCGGAGGCACTTAAAAGGAATCTGCTCGTAGTCCAGCTCTTGGATATGACACCATTCCCCCAGGGAGAGCTTAATGGATTTCGTAAGTCCTTTATCGAGGTTAACCTCAACACAAATATGAGCACAGGTAAACTGATCCCCTTTCGGCTCCGCCCTGTCCAGGAAACGCCCAAGCTTATTTCCAATGTCCTCCAGAGATCTTATCCCCCAGAGATGCAAGGGAAGATGAGGCAGCCTAACCCAAACAGGGGCTGCTGTGATCTCGGATCCAGGATTGAAGTCAAGAGTCCAGGGGGCTAAAAACAACCCTCTTGACCCCATGAAATAGGGTCCAGATCTGAAAACTAGATCACGGTCCTCTTTCCTCATGAAGCTGAAGACGAAAAAACCCCTGCCTACTGCGCATAGAGAAACGTTTCCCTGTATCAGCATCTTCCAACGATCATCCATCCATGCCTCCATCGTTTTGGGGCTGGGCCATAACCCTGTAAACTTTCCGATGAGGGCATTTTCTGCTAGAAGGAGGGCAAGATTGCAGGGGTCCTCTGGAGATAGCTCCAGAGAAGGGATCTCCTCCATCTTCTTAACAAACTTAGACGAGAGAGAAGACTTGGATTTAGGTTCTGCTGAGCGGACTAACGTTTTGAAATCTTCCAAAGGATCTTCTTCCAACTCGACATTCAGATCTGGGGCCATCATAGAGGGCGGCGACCACCAGCAAGCAAGAGGACGGAGCAAGTCGCAGAGGCCACTGCTCCAAAACGCATGCCAAACTGAGGAAACGAAGGCGAGTGGGACGCACTGATACGCTGATCCGCGACCCTGTATTCAAAGGGGAACCCTGGTCGGCTGCTACAGACGAAGACGCGCCCATGCAATCAAAACCAGAGCGGAGGCGGCTAGGGTTAAGGCCCTAGCCGCGATGACCTTCCATCTCGCTTCATCCGGGTCGCGGGATCTCCAAATTGTAGTTTTTCACTAGAGCATCAGAATGAGAATATTCTTAACATGTCATTTATGGGAATTGAACTAAGGTGGAGAGAATAACAAATTTTTTCATGAAATCATTTGTTGGCTGTGACCTGATAACCAATTAAAATTTTTATTGAGAAAATTTATTTAGATTTTTTTTTTTATCTAACTTCATTCTAGATAACTCAGTCATGGCATATATTCTTTTGTCTATTGGTTCAATAAAAAATTGGATCATAAATAATATTTCTAAGGTATTCAACCCTTGACTAATTACACTGTCCCTTTGGATCTGTTCTGGGGCATTCCACCAATCATAAACCCTGCCAACCATTCTTATTTCATCCATATCAAATATATTCCAATTATATAATTTATTTGTTAGCTAAATTTGATGCAGGCTTCTTGTCCATACCCTCATAACATATTCAGTATATCAGAGTCCTCCAGATATAAAACATAACTTGAAGGATTGGTAGCCATCAAGTCTCCTTCAATTTTGGGTATTCTCCCAACCTACTTAACTACACGATCCTTGTTGACAATTGGTCTAATAAAGTCTATAAAAATCTTTGCAACATCTTCCAATTTTAATCCTCTAAAGTTCTTAGGCTCTTGCTTTTCTCTAGCTTTAGATATTTGGAAACTAGTTTCAATTACTTTTTTAACTTGTTTCTTTTTGGATGATTCACCTGTCTTCTTTTGTTTTTCTTCTTCAATTACTAAATCTTCAAGTTCATTTCCTCTTCCACTAGAAAAAAATGTTGAAGAAGGGGATTTTTCAGAAAGAGGTAGAGAGTGAGATTGCTTTTCAAGTTGAAGAGATTGAAATTGTTCGGAAAGAGAAGAATATTCAGTAGGAGATTCATATGGTTCATCAGTAGGAGTATCAAGTAGGAATCTTCCCATGGACTCTGTATATCTCCTTAATTTATCTTTTTCTTTTCTTCTATGTTCTTTGGCATCTTTATCTTTTTGTTGCTCGTTGTAGAGAATCTCTAAATTGGCCAAAATCAAATTACCTTATGTACCCAATTCATCAATAACAATTTGGGCATAGACACACCAGTTGGACAAATAATTACTAATATGATGTTAAACTTTCATATCAGTATTATTATCTGCTGGAGTTTCAAGGAAAAGAGCACACTGGACTCTCAATTGAGGTTGTCAATGGTTCACAGATGATGTAGTACAATGAGTTGTACATGGTGGCCATCTTCCTCCTCGGTGAAACTGTCTGTTATTAAATGTCAAAGTTTCTTCCACTTCCCTAGTGGCTTGTAAATGCCTAAAAGCTTTGGCCATAAAAGGTTTATCTCTTGATACAATAACAGAGGATGAGAAAGACATCATTAATGGATCCTTCAGTTTGGACTTGAGAACTTTCTGCTAATTTTGAAGGATTGATTGCCTTGGGAAAGACCAAATGAGGTTGTTTTGGAATAAATGAGACAAGCCTTTCAAGTTTTGTTGGAATAACTTGGACTTGACCGTCAGAGGTTACTATTCTTTTTGGTTGTTTTTGTTTTTTATCAAACTCGATAGACTTATACTGAAAATAATAGTCGGATGGAAAACCAACATCTTCACAAGACACACTAGACACTTCAACATTACAAACATTGATAGTTACAAAATCACGTAAGACAAGTTGGTGAAGTTTTGGATGTACAATATTATTTAACTGGAAAGAAGTTTGTATAATAAGAGACACAAAATCAGAGTCTTCTAGCATTTCTGAACCTTGAGCACCTAAAAGTACTTTCCAAGCATCTGCCAAATGCTTGTCAACAAGACTGAGAGAGTAATCAAGATATATAGTACCATATTGACAACTAGATGCTAAATTACCAACAACAGACCCAATTCGAGCATGGTCATAATTTTTATGGCGGGTATCAAATAGTTCAATAAGACACGAAGAATTTATACCATGGCTAAATAAAGGAGATAATCCTGTCGCCGAGAGGGGGGGGGGGTGAATCAGTGACACAACAATTATATAATTTTTTCATTTATTAATGCAAAACAGAATTTTGACACGGTATTTTATCGTGGAACCCAAATGGGAAAACCACAAATTCTTTTCTATTAACTGCAAAATTTGTTTTACATGTTACATAGATGGAAGTTGTACTTCTTGTTTGATCAGTACCAACTGATCAGGATGCACCCACACCCTGTTTTACCAGCACCAACTGGTAGGAGGCTACGACCCCCTTGTTTAGTCAGCTACAACTGACAAGGAAGCACAACTCTCTCTGCAAGCACCAACCTGCCCTTGCACCACCCAACCACCCTTAATACATATTTGTATTTCTTCCTGGACTCTGCTTCAGCTATTGATCTTCTAACTTGAACTACAGAGACACTATCTTCTCACCACTTTTTCTTGTTTATATAATCTTCAAACTGGTGTGGAATTTAAAACAACGTGTCCCTTTATTTGAACCATTGTACCTTTTAATTTAAAATGATAATCTAAGATTTAATTAATATCATTTTTCTTTTTATTCTTTATTCATATTTTCATGATTTATTCTCTTTTAATCATGACTTTGTATCGGTTCATTTTTGTCATAAATTGATCAAAGTCATGGATCAATTTAATCCTTTATACTCGATGCCTAATCTTTGTTATATTTACAGAGACCAGATTCCGTGAAGGTGCTTCCTTCAAAGCATCACATATGACTGTGAGTTACATAACCACGGGCTTTACCAATTATAGCAACATGTTATAATTTTCTATTAATATTCTTATAGCATATGACCAATGGCGGTGGCCGAATGCTAATCTTGAACGAGTGCTTGAGCGCTTTACCAAATCAACGGTCGTGATTCAATTTCCTGACGAGATGGATGGCTGACGGGATTTCGGTGTTTATTCCTTCGAGTCTTCATAACCTCCAACTCTCCAAAACTGTCGAAAACGTAGAACACCTGATGCGTGTCCCTTTCGTAGCTTCGACGTTCGGGACTTTGTGCTTTTTAGAGTATTTTCTTATGATGCAAAAACTCCTGAGATGAAAACTCCCGACGTGACGTATACTTGATAACGTCACAAGAAGACTTGACACGTACCGAGTACCTACACATGTCATTCAAATCCATGGTTTGCATGTGCCTGAAATGCCATATTAACTTGACACTTATAGTGTTTGAGTATGCCACGTGTCCTTACGTACGTGGATCTTGTTGACGTGGATGCACACGTCCCGAATGACGTGGCCTGCTGTCGTGGTCTGTCGACGTAGATCTCTCGATGTATATTTGATCGATGCTTAGGGGTCTTCCTTGATCCTTTGTGATCCGATGGCCCATATATTTTTGCAACCTCACTTATTGCAAGTTTCATGCAACATTTCTTTTGACTTTCCTGACCTGTGAGTCATTGAAATGTCAATCACTCGCCACGTGCCCTCTGGATCAATGACTCATATCATTTCTTTGTTTTGGACTGTTAGCTGACTCCTAGGCATATCCTCCTTGCAGATTCAGACGGTTAAGATTTTTGTGTCTAATTCTACGGTTGAGATTCGATTCCAGACCCCCTTTGCCATACTGCCTTTAATGAAGGGGGGGGGGTTCCAGAATTGGACGCACAAGTCTTGGATAACGAAGATCAAGGAGATTAAATCAATGGTTAAGATTGGATTTCGGACCCCCCTTGCCATTCTGCCTTTAATGAAGGGGGGGGGGGGTCCAGAATGGGTTGGTTTCGGGTGGGTCCCCCTAAAAACATTCTCACTTCTCGCCGACATATTAAGGTGGGTGCACCTTACCTGGATCTAATGGTTGTTGATTCATGTGCTTGCGCATCTGACGGTCACGACTTAATATGGTCATTTGAACAATCATCCAATGTTCTTTCTACTTGAAAATGATTTGACTGCTCAACAAGAACTTATGTTTGATCCAACGGTCGATGGGTATATGGATAGTAAAACTCTCATCCTTTTCGATGGTCACGATCCTCTCGCGACCCTTAAGCCCACAATCAAATTTTGATCGAATGACAACTGTTCTTTTCACAGTGATCGGACGGTTGTTGAGTCTTCTCACCATTTCTGTGCATTTGATCAACTGTGCAATCCTTCCATTGATCCCGACGACATCTTCTACACTATGTTCTTCCTTCAGAGATTTCTTCATGCGCTAGCCTTTCTGAACATCATCAGATTGTTGATCCTATCGTGATCAAAAGTTTGTTCTTCTTCCTGAGATTTGGACTTCTGGTTATTTACTTCTCCTGTTGACATCAATGACAATTATGTCCAATAATCTCCCCCTTTGTCATTGAGGGAAACAACCAAACTTCATACACAATCTCCCCCCGTGGTGATGCTTTTGTCCTTTGAAGTTACTCTCCCCCTTTGGCATCAATGGCAAATGGTTTTTCATTTTCTTATGATCTGTATGTATAAATGTTTATATATATATATTTATATATTTATTTTGACACCCGGTATTTTCTCCTGCAATCACACTTTGTTTGTCATAACTGAGTAACTTTTTCTAACATTGATTGCTATCTCCCCTTGAATAGGCGCCCACCCACTTATGCATTAGATTTTTGAGAGATTTTAAGTAGGAGGAAAAAATACTCCCAGTTTTTGCCCGAGATGTTCAAATACATCTATGTTTAAGGGTTTTGTAAAAATATCTGCCACCTATTCTTGTGTTGGAACATATTCCAATTTAATGTTCTTGTTTTCAGCCCGATCTCTTAGATAATGGTATTTTATGGGGATGTGTTTCAATTTTGAGTGTTGAACAAGGTTCTTGGAAAGACTTATCATGCTTGTATTATCACAATGGATAATGGTGGGTTCTTCAAATGTTATTTTGATATCTTGTAGAGTTTGTTTCATCCATTCCACTTGTGTGCAACATTCTGCTACTGCAATATACTCAGCTTCAATGCTTAACAAAGAAATTGAAGACTGTTTCTTGCTTATCCAAGCAACAGTGATTCTCCCAAAAAGAATGCTCTGCCACTCGTACTTTTTCTGTCATCTATACTTCCTTCCCAATCAACATCTGAATATGCTTTTAATGTGAATAAGTCCTTGTTGGGGTACCACAAACCCAGATCTATGGTTCCCTTTAAATATTTGAAGATTCTTTTTACAACTTGAACATGACTCTCCTTTGGTTTTGCTTGGAATCTAGCTACCATCCCAACAAATTGCTTGACATCAGGTCTAGAAGCTGTTACATAGAGCAAACTGCCAATAATTGATCTGTAATATTTTGTATCTACAGTTTTGGACTCATCATCCTTGATTAGTTTGCATCCCACTGTTATAGGTGTACTAATAGGTTTGCAATCCTCTAAATGGAATCTCTTAAGAATATCCTTAACATATTTAGATTGATGGATAAAAACTCCTCTTTTGGATTGTATTATTTGTAATCCAAGGAAGAAATTTAGTTTGCTAAGCATGGACATTTCAAATTCTTGTTGCATATTTTTAGCAAAGTCTTCACTCATTTTTATTTCATTACTACCAAAAATGATATCGTCAACATACACTTCCACAATGATCAAGTTATTACCATCAATTTTGTAATAAATATTGTTGTTTGTTGATCCCCTTTTGAGGCCTTGTTTTTGTAAATAAGAATCTAACCTTGCATACCATGCTCTGGGTGCTTGTTTTAATCCATAGAGTGCCTTCTTCAATTTGCAAACATAGTCCCCTTTGTTGGTTAATTGGAATCCTTCTGGTTTCTCAATGTAGACTTCCTCTTCTAAATTTCCATTGAGAAATGCTAACTTGACATCCATTTGGTACACTTTAAATTTTCTATAGCTGGAGAAAGCTAAGAACATCCTAATTGCCTCCAATCTGGCCACAGGTGAAAATGTTTCTTCATAGTCTACTCCTTCGACTTGAGCATACCCCTTACATACTAATCTAGCCTTGTTTCTGATTACTTTCCCATCTTCATTCATTTTATTTTTATATACCCATTTAGTTCCAATGACATTTTTATCTTTTGGTCTAGGAACTAGCTCCCAAGTTTGATTTCTTTCAATTTGATCCAATTCTTCATTCATGGCTTTAACCCAGTTCTCATCTTTACATGCCTCTTTTATTGAGCTTGGCTCAATATGTGACAACAATGCTAATTTTGTTTGATACAACAATTGTCTTCTTGTTTTCACTCCATTATTCATATCTCCAATAATCAGTTCTTCAGGATGATTTTTCTGAATAATTCTTGAGGGTGTCCTTGTATCTCTTCTTGAAAATTCTTCTCTTATCCCTCCATCTTCACTATCACTAGTATCCATATCATCTTCTTCCATTTCTTTTTCACTCTCTTCTACTTCTTTTATTTGGG
Organism: Picea engelmannii; assembly: GCA_009831015.1. Lineage (NCBI taxonomy): Eukaryota > Viridiplantae > Streptophyta > Pinopsida > Pinales > Pinaceae > Picea > Picea engelmannii. Next base: position 21,797 of record ML777436.1, on the reverse strand, counting down.
TGCCGAATGTCTCATCATCATCTTCATCTTTATTTGTAGATATGGTCTCTTGATTTTTGATCCTTATTGTTTTTAGATCATCTACTCTGACATCTGCACTTTCAACAATCTTATGTAATCTAAGATTGTAGAATCTGTATGCCTTTTTGTTTGAAGCATATCCAAGCAAAATACCTTCATCAGATCTGGCATCAAATTTTCCAAGACTCTCATCTAGTCTTTTGATGTAGCATTTACTTCCAAAGACTTTGAAGTATTTCACTGATGGAGATCTTCCAAACCATAATTCATAAGGGGTTTTATCACTATTAATCCTGAGCTGACCCCTTTTCAGTATGTATACTGTTGTGCTTACATCTTCCCTCCAATATCCATCTGATAATTTTGCTTCATTTAGCATGGTCCCTGCAGCCTCCTGAACCGTTCTATTCTTTCTTTCAACAATCCTGTTTTGCTGGGGCGTTCTAGCAGCAGAGAATTGGCTTTTTACTCCTTGAGTTTCACAGAAGACATCAAACTCTCTTGAGGTAAATTCACCGCCATTGTCATATCTAAGACATTTTATTTTTGTCTCTTTTTCATTTTCAACAAGGGTTTTAAAAGCTTTGAATTTATTAAGTGCTTCTGATTTTTATTTGAGAAAACATATCCAACTCATTCTAGTAAAGTCATCAATGAATAACATAAAGTAAGACTCTCCTTGCAAGCTCTTGGTTCTAGTAGGTCCACATAGGTCAGTGTGAACAAGTTATAACGGTTTCGAGGTTGTGTATTCTTTTGCCTTGAACCTTATTCTAGTTTGTTTCCCTAGTTGATAGTGTCTACACATAGCATTTGAAGGTTTTATGATTTTTGGCAAGTTTCTTACTGCACCAAGGTTGCTGACTTTCACAAGATTGTCAAAGTTAATATGCCCCAACCTTTTATGCCATAACCAACTTTCATCTACTGAATTTATATGACACTCTTCTTTTAATTTAGCATTTAGTATGTATACATTTTCAAGAGTTCTAGGAGCAGTGCCAACTAATTTTCCTGTGTCTTCTCTCCTAATCTCACACTTTTGAGAGTCAAAGATACATAAGTGTCCTTGATCACAGGTTTGACTACACTTAATAAACTAAGCTTCAATTTATCGACAAGTAGTACATTTCTAGCTTTGTCTTTTCCTAGGCTCACAGTGCCTTTCCCAAGTATGTTACTTGAAGCATTTTCGCCAAATGTAACTTTACCTATTTGTTTCTTTAAGTCTAAAAACTTGTTCTTATTACCTGTCATATGCTTCGAGCATTCATTGTCAACATACCATAGATCCTTTTCATCTTGATTTTTCAGGGCAATAAGGCAATCCTTCTTTGATGTTTTTACTCTCCAAAGTTTCTTCTTCTCTCTAATTAACTTGGACTGTTCTGAGGCTTCCATTAGTCTGCAATTAATGGTTTTATGCCCATGGTTGTGGCATATGAAGCATTGTAAGTCCCCTTCTTGTAAGGGTGAAAGGGGTTATAGTTTCTGCCTCTAACTGGTTTTGCTACTTGTTTATCTTTATGGATGTAGTTCTTAACCTTCAAATTCTTCTTTTTATATGCTCTACATTTTATAGCTTTTTGTCCAAAATTTGAGAAAGCATAGCAGTAACCAAGAAAAATGCGAGGATACCTGTTTTGATAAAGCTTCTTTGGTATTGTCTTGCCTTCTTTCCTTATGAGTGGAGGTAATTTTTTGGAGCTCTTTTCATTACTTGTCTTCTCTTCATTCTTCTTCTTGAATGTACTTCGAAGAGCATCTGCATAAGATTTTGAGTTAACATGGCTTTCCTTTTGAGAATAACCTATTCCATTTTTATTTTCAGGATCCCTTTGAGCTGTAATAATCTTATCTAATATTTTAGAGCTATTTTCAATTTCTTTTTGAATGATTTTTGCATCCAGTTCCTTTTTTAGATGAACTATTTATGCCTCCATTATTTCACAAGTTATTTGTTTTTCCTTAAGAGAATTTTCCAGATTTTCTTCGATCTTATTTGATTCTAAGATTTGTTTTCTCAGGTTGCTCATGAATTTCTCCATTTCTTTTTTCTTTTGTTCTTATTTTTGTTTTTGTTCAACTACAAAACCTTTCATGTGTCTATATCTGGTTTTGTATTTTCTTAATTCATTCAGAGCACGGAGAAGTACTTCCTCCATATTGACTTTTGCTTCATCTTCTAGCTCTTTTTCATATTTGATTTTTTCTATTTCATTAGACTCTTCAATACCTAAGAAAAGGACTTCATCATCGTCAGATTCATTGTTATCATTGGACTTGGACGAACTGTTGTTTTCCTCTTTTGAATAATTTTTTTTTTCCCTCTGTAAAACTTTTTCTAAAAGTTGGGTTTTTCCTTTTTCTTATATTGAATATTTTTGTTTTCTTGATCTTCAGGGTCCTCCTTGGGGTAAGGTCACTTGGATGCAAAATGATCAATTTTTCCATAGTTAAAGCATTTGAACGAAAGCTTGCCTTTGTACTTCCCTGAACCTTTATGGAGTTTTCTAATGAAATTGGCTTTTTCCAAATCAGATTCTTCGTGACGATTAGATTGAGGATTTTGCTTCTGATTTTTCTTTGTCCTGGATGCTTTGAAGGTTGTTTCATATTTTGTTGATTTATCATGCCCTATTCTCATTTCATATGCTGTAAATATTCCATGGAGTTGATCAACTGTGAGTGATTTTAGATCGGATCTATCTTCTATTGAAGAAATATTTGCATTATATCTCATAGGTAATGTCCTTAGTATTTTTTGCACAATAGGTTTATCTGTAAATTCTTCTCCTGTTGCTCTAATTGAGTTGACCACTTTATCTACCCTATGAAAGTACTCAACGTTATTTTCTTCTTCTTTCATTTTCAGATTTTCAAATTGAGTTCTGTAGGTCTATAGTTTAACTTCTTTGACTTTGTCATCTCCTTCATATACAACTTCCAATTTGTCCCAGATTTCTTTGGTCGATTTTCCATGCATAACTGATATTGAGTTATAATCACAGATTTTCTTTCCTCCAGAGTCTTTGGGTGGAGTAGTCGGTGCAATATAACCATCTACAATAGATTGCCAGATATCAAAACCGAGTGCCAACAAGAAGTTTTTCATTCTTATTTTCCATAGAGCATAGCCTTCTCCATTGAACAATGGTGCTTTGTTGTTAGACATCCCTTCTTGTTGACCCATCTTCAAGATCTGCCTTCAAGTTTGTTAGACTATGCTGAAGGAACCTGCTCTGATACCAATTGTAGAATCAGATCCTGTCGTTGAGAGGGGGGGGGTGAATCAGTGACACAACAATTATATCAATTTTTCATTTATTAATGCAAACATAATTTTGACACAGTATTTTATCGTGGAACCCAAATGGGAAAACCACAAATTCTTTTCTATTAACTGCAAAATTTCTTTTTACATGTTACATAGATGGAAGTTGTACTTCCTCTTTGATCAACACCAACTGATTAGGATGCATCCACACCCTGTTTTTCCATCACCAACTGGTAGGAGGCTACGACCCCCTTGTTTAGTCAGCTACAACTGACAAGGAAGCACCAACTCCCTCTGCAGGCACCAACCTTCCCTTGCACCACCCAACCACCCTTAATACATATTTGTATTTCTCCCTGGACTCTGCTTCAGCTATTGATCTTCTGACTTGAACTAGAGAGACACTATCTTCTCACCACTTTTTCTTGTTTATATAATCTTCAAACTGGTGTGAAATTTAAAACGTGTCCCTTTATTTGAACCATTGTACCTTTTCATTTAAAATGATAATCTAAACTTTAATTAATATCATTTTTATTTTTATTATTTATTCATATTTTCATGATTTATTCTCTTTTAATCATGAATTTGTATCGGTTCATTTTTGTCATAAATTGATCACAATCATGGATCAATTTAATCCTTTATACTCGATGCCTAATCTCTGTTATATTTACAGAGACCAGATTCCATGAAGGCACTTCCTTCAAACCATCACATATGACTGTGCATTACATAACCACGGGCTTTACCAATTATAGCGACATGTTATAATTTTCTTTTAATATTCTTATAGCATATGACCAACGGTGGTGACCGAATGCTAAGATTGAACGAGTGCTTGAGCACTTTACCAAATCAACGGTCATGATTCAATCAACTGACGAGATGGACGACTGACGGGATTTCAGTGTTTATTCCTTTGAGTCTTCATAACCTCCAACTCTCCAAAACTGCCGAAAACGTAGAACACCTGACGCGTGTCCCTTTTGGAGTTTTGATGTTCGAGACTTTGTGATTTTTAGAGTATTTGCTTATGATGCAAAAACTCCCGAGATGAAAACTCTCGACATGACATATACTTGCTAACGTCACAAGAAGACTTGACACGTGCCGAGTACCTACACGTGTCATTCAAATACGTGGTTTGCATGTGCCTGAAATGCCATATTAACTTGACACTTGTTAGTGTCTGAGTATGCCACGTGTCCTTACTTATGTGGATCTTGATGACGTGGATGCACGCGTCCTGACTGACGTGGCCTGCTGTCGTGGTCTATCGACGTAGGTATCTCGATATATATTTGATCGACGCTTAGGGGTCTTCCTTGATCCTTTGTGATTCGATGGCCTAGATATTTTCACAACCTCGCTTATCGTGAGTTTCATCCAACATTTCTTTTGACTTTCCTGACCTGCGAGTCAGCGAAATGTCAGTCACTCGCCACGTGCTCTTGGGATCAACGACTCAAATCATTTCTTTGTTTTGGACTGTTAGCTGACTCCTAGGCATATCCTCCTTGCAGATTAAGACGATTCATATTTTCGTGTCTAATTCTGTGGTTGAGATTCGATTCCGGACCCCCTTTGCCATACTTCCTTTAATGAAGGGGGGGGGGGGGGG
>ML777436.1:2996-16835 GCA_009831015.1 Picea engelmannii | reverse complement strand
GGCGCGCAAGTCTTGGACGATGAAGATCAAGGAGCTTAAATCAACGGTTAAGGTTGGATTACATACCCCCTTTCCATTCTGCCTTTAATGAAGGGGGGGGGTCCGGAATGGGGTGGTTTCGCGTGGGTCCCCCTAAAACCACTCTCACTTCTCGCCGATGTATTAAGGTGGGTGCACCTTACCTGGATCTAACGGTTGTTGATTCATGCACTTGCGTATCCGACAGTCACGACTTAATATGGTCATTTGACCAATCATCCAACATTCCGTCTACTTGAAAATGATTCGATTGCTCAACAAGAACTTGGGTTTGATCCCACGGTCGACGAGTATATGGATAGTCAAAATCTCATCCTTTTCGATGGTCACGATCCTCTTGTGACCCTTAAGCCCACAGCCAACTTTTGATCGAACGACAACTGTTCTTCTCACAGTGATCAGATGGTTGTTGAGTCTTCTCACCATTTCTGTGCATTTGATCAACTGTGCAATCCTTCCACTGATCCCGACGACATATTCTACACTCTGTTCTTCCTTCAGAGCTTTCTTCATGCGCTATCATTTTTGAACATCATCAGATTGTTGATCCTATCGTGATCAACAATTTGTTCTTCTTCCTGAGCTTTGGACTTCTGGTTATTTACTTCTCCTGTTGACATCAATGACAATTATGTCCAACAAATCCAATACAAATGCCACCAAAATACATATAACTCTATTTAGGATTTTTTACATATTTTGCAAATTTCTAAAGTTCTTCCTCAAAGAATAATTTGAGATTGACTATCTGAGTAGTCAGTCCAGATATCTTAATTCTCAATTCAGTTTCTTTCAACACGTTTTTCTGTGGAGTTTATCCAAGGGTTGAATCTTATATACTTCAGAAGAGTCGAGCTTAGGAGGGTTCCAATCCTAGGGATTCTCCACCTCGGGAAGATCTAATTCATAAGTATGAGTATTAACTTCTACATCACATATTTTTTTTACTAAAGAGAGATAACAGGTTATTCAACAGAGAGTCTACGCCATAATATAAGCAAAGAGAAATTTTCAAAATCTTCTGCACAAAATTAGATTAGGGCTCTAATACCACAAGGTTAGTGGTAAAAGGAGAAGCCATGGTTTAGGGTTTAGGGTTTAGAGTTTGGGGTTGGGGGTTTGGGTTTGAGGGTTTTAGGGTTTTGGGTTTGGGGTTTGAGGGTTTAGGGTTTAGGGTTTAGGGTTCTTCTTCAGATGCTATTACTGACCAATTTAGAAGAGTCTCATAGCAATTTAGACTTACTAAAATATGCTATGTGCCAAGGCATTTGATATTGAAATCGATTAGCGGACGAACAATACTTATCTTCTCCTCACCAATCTATTCCACCATACACCACACCTTTAGTTTCACAATGGGCCTTAAGAGATATGGCGTCTTTTGGAGAACAGTCCCCAGAATGGTGGCTTGAATATGCTTCAATATTAACAAAATATAATAGACACTTTCATAGAGATCAAAGAGGCGATTATAGGGTTTAGGTTTAGGGTTTTTTAGCAAGCTGTCTAAAGAAAGAACAATGACATCAAAGACAATATACTGAGTCCCTAGGACTATTTTCTGGCGAGAGATGAAGATTGTCTTGGGTTGGCTGGCGTAATTATGTATATAAAGATGTATGAAATCAATACAATAGTTATATCATAAATATCATCAAGAGTGGAAAGAGACAGAGATGCCTGGAGTCGAACCGAGACAGAAAGAAATCCGACTTTCATCTTTCACACTTTGAATTTTTAGTTCCAAAAGGCTTGGTCGATAATGTGATTCACAAATAAAATGAAATGTGCTCCTTTGCTCACTTTACATAGGTCATATTTATCTAATTTAGAATGATCCCTGTTATGAAAATATATAAGGGAAACTTGTTGAAAGATGGAAGAATTCACATTTGTTATGTCAAACTGAGACACAAAAAGCAATCCAACTTTTATCTCTTAAGAGATCTTATTGACCTCTTTTTCCCTAAATTTTTTCCCAGGTGCCTATTCTACAACCTCTCCCCTTCTTTAGAGGGTTATTTGGAGTTTCATCCCTGAACCCAAAGGACTAAGGATCTTCCTTCCTTATTCGGTTTATCAACAAAGTCCACCCACTCTATCCCTCAATTCAAAATTGATCCATTTTTAACTGGGGGAAAACGCTTTTAAGGTTGAACTATAACTCTCTTTTTCGTGGGGGATTTGGGAGTTTAACTTCGACATGGAAAGTCACGTGACCCTTTTTGTAGGTGTTGTTCCAGAGTCTACACTTAAGGACATAAAGTGTAGATTCTAAGAATCTAAAGTGAGTGAATGAAAAAAGGGGAAGACACAACTTCGGGGGATGAAGCTATGACCGATCTCTGAGTTGTATTTGTCTAGCTTCCAAATATTCTTGAATGCTGATATCCCGTTCGATGGCGGCCCATGAACGTTCGAGCTCTGTCCGGGTGATGGCAGTCTTAAGTATGGTATCAAAAAGATTCAAAGCGATGCTGGTTTGATCCGATAGGCCGGGTTCAATGTTGGGTTGTCTTACAACGGGTACGGTCATGGGGAGAACAGAGCTTTAAAAGAGGGTTGATGTTTTAAAGTGCTTATTTCAATTTTAGATTATACGAGGAAAATTCAGTGAAGCCAATTGAAGGGTTTAACAAAATCGAAGGCCGTTTTCCGTAACTGAGTTAAAATCTTGAAACCGAGTGTGAAAACATAGAGCTGTCAACAATGTGGGGCATCAATTTCAGAGGAATCCCATGCTGTAGCAGAAGAATAAAAGAAAGAAATACCTTGATGAAAGCATATAATGTAGAGATCTAAGTAATTCATAGGTTTTGTACCTGCTAGTAGCCGATACAAAGGAAACGCTGTAAATAACTAGATAACTAGAACCTGATCACCATAGTAGAAGTTATACTAAATTGCAGCTAAAATATTCATCAAAGTCGTATATGTAAAAAATGACATGAAGCATGAAATAACAGAGGAAAACACATAACTAAATCTTGACGGAATATGGAGTCTTCAATTCGCTTTGTATTAATCCTGGCTAAAAAGAACTTTCTCTATTACAATCTACCACCGAAAAAAAGCCCCTTCTATCTCTTCCTAAATGTATATTTAAACAAACTTCTAAACATTTAGAATTCTGATCGTTCTAGAAACTTGTCAGTTACAAATGAAAAAATGGAGCGTTTCATCTCCTCATCTTTTGTCTTCCCTCGTAAGGGCGGAGCACCTTCCTTTCTCTGCTCTTCCGGCTCCAGAAATAGAACGGGTTGACATCTGTCATTATTTATCACCAGAAACCTGCCCCTTCACCTGCTCGATGCAAATGACACACCTTTCCATCAACTGGGTTATCAACCTGGAAGGCTCTGCTTGGTTGCATGCCTCAAAGGTGTAACAACTCTTTGCCAACCGTGGCATCCTTTTCCCTACTTGTCGGTCTTCTGTGATGATAGAGAATAATTGTAAAATTGGTTGTACTAGCCATTTGTCCACTTGAACCATATCAACCTGGCTTATCTGGGATATCTCCGCTTGCTCTTTCTCCACATTTTCTTTGATGTCCAGCAGGTGTTTATCTATATTGATTTTTCCCAGTGTCCCAGCACTGCCTTCCTTATCAAGGTCTAACAAAATTTTATTTATCAAGGCGAACGTTTCCTCACAAGAATTCATCACCTCATTAGCTCTCCCCCTACTTTCTGATATATTCTGCTCCCAGACCTTTAGCAATATATTCCCTCTAGTTTGTTCTGCAATGGATAATTTGGAGCTGCTGACCATCTCTATCTTCTTCGTAGCTATAACAATGTCTTGGAAAGCAACTCGAGCTGCCCCAACTTCTCTTTCTCTCAAAGAAATATTTTCTAACACTTGATCTATCGTTTGAAAGTGGTTTTGAATGGTTCCCACTTTTAAAATCAAGTCTTGTTGAGCTGTTAATACCTTCTGTCAGATTTCAGAAGCTTGGGATCTGAACATTTTTATGTCGAAAACCTGATTCTCGACAACATCCAATTTCGATTGTAACTCTATAATTTGCTGCCCTGTTGGCTTACCTACGTTTGGATAATTTGCGTCGACTGGCGCACCTGCTCAAGGTCAGATCTAAGTTTCTCGATCTCCTGCAGATCGACTATTCAGGCTTGCTTGAGGCTTTTGCTCACCTCATCCCTGGCATTTTCTTTAGCAGTAGCCACTTTAGCTTCCAACTTACTGATCAAGAGGTTCTTTCGTTTCAACTGGGCCTTCAAAGTTCCAACTGAGTACTGATTGGCTGTAGCATAAGTCCCTAGTGTTCCTGCTATCTCATCTGCAAATTCTTCCTCTTTCACGACCTTTCCATGATTTTAATTTTTTTAGCCACTACACCCTCTCTTTGATATAATTCTTGCCTCACCATGGCCTTCCTTTTTTTATCAAATAAAAATTCGTTAGGATGCAACTCCTCTACAGAAATGGGCATCAGTTCTTCATTGAAAATCCCCCCCGCATCGGTATTCCCCTTTATGAACTGTAAGGGTGTGATAATAGAAATTGGACTGCCGATTTCCTTGGATGGTTGTTTCGGGGTAACATCTATGGCTGGTTTGTTTGACATGAGCGATAGTGAGTCGCCCGACCCTTGCGAGGGTATCTCTGCTTGAACTTGGACCTGCTTTCCCGACGTACCCTTTTCGAGGTTTCCTTTCTGTTGGTAGGGGATTTCGGCTCCTCACTCTGAGGTTCCAACCTCCCCTATTTTCTCTTGTTTCTTCTCCTTGTTAGGAATCGATTCCTTTGAACCTTTGGCTTCCGTCTGCTATGTAACCAGAAGCTTTAGGGTTTCACCCTGTAAAATCTGGGGGAGACAACTCCGCCGGTGCTCCTGGAATTTAAAGAAATCGACCATATCTCTGGGTGGCAGGGCTTGAATCTGACTTAGGACTTCAGAGTAGGACCTCGCACCCCGTAATATTTCATCATGAGGGGAATCCTTGTGTTCATATCTCTTCAGGCCACAACTCGCCAAGTGATTGCTCACAACCTTACTAGGGTCATGCTTCTTGAACTCAATATCCACCAGCTTCATTTCTTCTAAATCTGTAGCCTTGGCTTTGGCATGGCCAAAATATAACAAGGAATATGCACCAATATGAATGGGGAAGGGCGGCCATACCTTTTTTGATACTCCTTTGAGCTCTTTGATTATTTCGCCGAGCACAGTCTGCCTGACGATCTCGCGACGCAATAGCTTATCTGGCAAGAATATTGGTAGAGCATATGGAGGAACAAAGGTGCTAAAAACCTTGATATATGAAAATTCCGCCTCTATATACCAATCTGCTACGCTACTCTGGTTGGTCGTGACGCTATCCGAAATCTTGGGAGGCGGCTGGCCGAAGATGGCGACATGCAATGGCACCATTACCCAGTTGAAGATCTTGTAGATGAATTCTTTGGCTTTATCCTCCCAAAGCTTCGAGTGGTAGACATGAATAGGCTCTGTATTATATGGAGCCCAACTCTAGTTCATTAGTGGTAAGGGTGTCATGAAGCAGATGACATCCATGATGTAAGCAGACATAAAGAACGAAGTTGCTTTCTTACTTGCCCTCTGTGCTCGATTTTCAGTAATTCGACTAGTCATACTGTCAGACAACTGTTTGGCCCAGTTGAAGGAGAAACCCTCAACAACTATATGAATGAGAGGTACCCATGGGAGGAAAAAATGGGTAGTGTCCTCCTCCCCATACAACCTGCAGGACATCATTGCTATGTACTTGAATTGTGGCTCCAAGGAAGAGATTGAATAGATCCCGTGAGTATCAACCCTGAATTTCGCGGGGTGTGAGACCCAATATTTGATAAGATCGGATAAAATTTTTGCATACTGCTCGCACTCCTTCTTCATGAAACCTTCTAGAAATTCGACATTGTGAGTAAGGTTCGGTGTGGGTGACAATTTATACATTGTCCGTAAATGTTTTGTCCTGAAAGTCGCAATCGTTACCTTCTGTTCGTTGATAATCGTCCTGGTCGGGATGTCCACATGGTCCAATGCCCACCTAATCATATCACAATAGGGAAGAAGCTAGGGCCTCGCCACTATTTTGTGCATCTCTTCTTGAGCGATGATTTTGTATTTGGTTGATAAGTCATCCTTCTCGTTGTCGCTAGAATCATCCGAACAGTTTACCGACTCAGATTGCAGAATGTTGGAAACGTATGACCATGTCTTGACATAATTAATACTTTGGGGCGAGGTGTCAGAAGTAATGTATGAACCCTGACCTGAACTCTCGACAGCTGCCTTGGGTGCTTTTCGTGGAGCCATGATAGAGAAACCTGCAACTGGACCTCCTGTCAAAAAAATTGAAAACACAAACAACAGTTATACTGGTGAAATGGCTCTGCGCAAATAGGAATGAAAACTAAAATAATGAAGGAAAAAATCTCTATCTTGGTCATTTAAGCCTCATGGGTGTCCTTGCCAACAGAATGATCAAATTGTTTAATAGAAAGATTTAGAATTAAAAACGAGATCTTACTATCCGTCACCTCATTGCAATTCAAATAAATGCCATAAATGCTTGACGATTTGTAACATTGAAAAACACAGGATCATTCAAGACTTCATCCGTAAACCATGTGTGTTAAAGTTTGTTTAAGGCACTAATTAATTTGGTTTAGTTCTTTCAATTTGGTGCACTTAGTTTCTAATCCCCTTTTCGACGTTCGCCACATCATGTGTTTTCGCTCCTAGCCATTGAACCTTAAAAACCCGAAATCGCGATGGTGCGAGTTAATTGATTAAAAGTGATTTGACTTAAGCCTTTTAATTAATCCATGCTTAATTAAAGAAAATCGCGACTTCATGGATCGGGGTTACGAAGGTGCTTCCCTTTGGGGAAACAATCGTCGAGTCGCGAAATCATGATAGTGACTAACTAGGGTTTAAAGTGATTTGTTCTTGATACTAACCTGGGTAAATTTAACACAACTTCACGACTTCGCAAGTCAGAGGCTTGAGAAACATTCAACACATAACTCTCGAGAGCAAGGGTACGAGGTACTAAGAGATGATAAGCCCCGCTTAGTCTTTTAGTAATGGTGACTAAAATTAGGAGGGTTTTCGCCATTTCGCACGTCCGGATACTGCTACTTTAGGGGGTAGAAATGTGAAACAAACGAAGTCTCGAAATCCAACCTTTGTGGGCTTAAGTATAACATTTCATGTATTTAGAGAAAGGCGGCTCCAACATAGGCTCCAACTAGGGATCTCGTCTCCTTGTGGGATGAGAAGGACAACAGACCAAGTGCCTAAGAAGGGGTACATGGAGTCATCAGTTTGCTTCAGTGAAACTTCGTTTGGAAAGGGGGTGCAGAGGAAAATTTGAGGTTTCGACTTTAATTCCGAAACTTTCCAAAACTCGACACTCTTCCTAAACTCGACGACAGTCCATTCAGTAACTTTCCCTTCCTCGAGACTGAATTCAAAGCTGCTTAAGATGGTCCAATCAATCTTAGGAAAATTTACAGATTCGGTAGGTTTTAGCTTACGTCAAAAAGAAGTAAATTCCATGCTTTTAATCGGGGAGACCTGCATGAACTCGAGCTATGGATCCGGTTTCAAAAATGCTAATTACCAGAGTGTAGTATAATTTAAGTATGACAACCTTACAAAATATCTTAGATATTTCTTCACTGCCAGCGAGCCTATTCAGTACCCCGGTGAAGTTATCTGGTTCCCCTTATTGAATTTCCTTTCACCACTCCAAACTGTAATCTTGCATTCAAATGCTGAGATGAGGGCAATCAATTTATGAATTTCCTTTCATCATCTCTTTGGACTAGATGGGGGCAATCAATTATGAATTTCCTTTCACCATCTGTCTTATACTTTACTTTTGAAAAGTGGAGTGGGGGAAATCAATTGGCGTAAAAAAATACCAGGGTCATATTTGTGTATATTCGTTACAGAGGCTTGTCAACTTGCTTTGAGTGCTCTGGACCAACTTTCTCTTAACCTTCACAACGTCCTAGTCCGCAGGAAAATAGGGGAGAATTCATTTCCAGGGGTCTTCTTTTGAGCAAGACTTAACCATTTGAAACCTGTTAAAAGACCTAAGAGAGTTAGGATCCACCTACGCATGGCTTTGTTCAGCAGGGGACCGAGGAGTCGTGAAGGATAGCTTACTTCCTGAGACATTCGCCAGTTTCCAAAATTGAATCGGAACCTCTTTTCCTTTGTGGATGGTATGGGTAGGTGTCAGAGCCTAAGGAGAGAGGACCAAGGATGAAAAAGGGAAAGAGAGAAGGCTAAGGACCTCAAAAACCCAGATGTTATCATGCAATCCTGACTCAGGTGAATACATCATACTTGTGAGACCATTTCTATGTTTTAAGTGATGTTCGTTTGAAATCCATATACTTAGGCAATTCATACCTTGGCCTTACCACTTCGTTCTCCTCTAAAAGAAAAATATTTGTCACCTGTTTCGGGTGGGTCAATTTCCTGATACCTGACCGTCCCTTTCTCCTTTTGCGGTTTGGGCTGTAATTCAGAGGCCTGTATGAAACAACACGAAGAGTATCAGGTCTTCAGGATTTATGGGATTCTGTGTGTCAAAATTTATGTCTCTACTTCTAGGAAATCAACAACCTATTTTATTTGCGATGAAAGTGAACTTACCGAAAATTTTATAAAAAGAAAAACGAAAACACAAACCGGTATATACAATGGAGATTTGGAACTCATTTATTGCATATAGTTCTTTAAATAACGCCCGTTGACAGGGGCGCTGAGGGTTTTACCGTCCAAATTCTCTAACATAAATGAATTCTTCCCTTCAGAAGCTGAGACTTTGAACGGTCCATACCAGATATGATCAAATTTACCATGTTTTTTCGAATCTTCCCTCCTAGCATCCCATTTCAAAACCAAATTGTCGTGGAGGAAATCTTTGTTTTTGGCTTTATGATCGAACAACGCTTTCATGTTTTCCTGGTATTTCTGCATCCTTGCATCCACCTCGGTCCTGCGTTGTTGGACCTCAATCAGCTGATTTATTCTTCTTGTGACGTGGTTTGTCTCTTCTTTCTCATCTTGCCAGAGCTTCATTATAGAGAGCGCCAGATTTATTGGTAATACCACATCAGTCTCGTATACCATTTGGAAAGGAGAAGTACCAATGGATTTCTTCGTACCTATCCGATTTTCCCATAAAGCGTACTTTAAGTGTACATTCCAAGATCTTTTGTTTTCGCTCAACACCTTCTTAATTATGGTAATTAAACTTTTATTTGATGATTCGCCTAACCCATTACCTTGAGGGTAATATGCTGTGGAGTGGCCCAATATGATGTTATATTTTTGGCAAAAGCTAACCATTGCCATAGACTTGAATGCCTGAGCATTATCCTTTAGTATTTTTCGGGGACATCCAAATCTAGACAATATGCTCTCTTCCAGGAAATCTGTCACCACCATATCGGTCATCTTTCTAGTTGGAATAGCCTCCACCCATTTGGTGAAATAATATGTGGCGGTGAGGATCCATTTGTGTTGAGTGCTGGAATGTGGGTTGATTTCGCCTATAAAATCTAACCCCCATTGTTGAAAAGGGACTTCAGTTTTGACAGGAACCAGAGGTAGTGCTGGGAGCTTTTGTTTTCCCGTGAACAACTGGAAAGGGTTACAGGTTCTGACTTTGACGTTGACATATGAGAAAATTTTAGGCCAATAATATCCTGCCCTCGGGATTTTATAAGCTGTTTCCCTCCAGGCATGATGCCCTCCACACACTCCTTCATGGAATTCGTTTATGACTCCCTCAATTTCTGATTCTACCAAACAAACCAGTAGGAAGCCTAAGGGGTCTTTCCAGTACAGTTGACTTTCGAATATACAGTACTTCACCGCATGCAGCGTCAATGTCTTGGCTTTAGCTGGAGATTGATCGCTAAGGCATTTCAGGGTTAGTAGGTAGGACACTATATCTTTATACCAATCTGATAATGCAAACTTCTCTTCGATTCTGGATATAGCTATTTAGTCGTCAGGCTCATTTATGTCCTCATGTCCTTCGTATCCTTGCAGATTATTTATTCTGAGTGCTCTGAAATTTGATTTCGCCAAGAGCTTAGCCATACCTTGTCCTTTTACTAGTTTCGTCGGTTTTACCTCTAGGTCAAACTCTTGAATTTTAGCGAGCCACTGACCCCTCTTTCCATCACTGTTAGGATGAACCAATATATCCTTCACAGAACTGGTGGGAACGTATGCGATTACCTTGGAGTGTAGCACGTAAGTTCTAAAAGCCTTCAACACCTTAACCATAACACACGCTTGTTTCTCTATTATATTGTATCTCAATTCAACATCTCGAAGACTTTTACTAAAAGAGGCTATTGGTTTCTCGAAACCCTCTTCATTCTTCTGGAGAAGTACTGCCGCCACTATGTGTTCGGAGACAAACGAGAAAATCAGGAAATCTTTTAGCTAATAAGGGCTTGCCAGTACAGGCGCTTCACTGATAACTTTCTTGATGCGACGCTTTAGCCTCTGTCGTCCATTTCACTTCGATGTTCTTCTTTAACATATCTGTGATCAATTTCACGATTTCAACAAAGTTTGGGATAAATCTTCTCAAAAAATTTATTTTTCCTAAAAATGACTAAATTTCTTTTATATTTCTAGGAATATTTATGGTGTCTATAGCTTCTACCCTTTTAGGGTTGATTTTAATTCCGTCCCGAGACACAATGTGGCCCAAGAGTTTACCTTCTTGCATCGCGAAGTGAGACTTCTTGGGGTTTAAAGACAAACCAAATTTTTGGCATTTTTCAAACGTTTGCTTGAGGTGTAACAGATGGTCTTCGTCGGATTTAGAGAAGACATTCAGATTGTCGAGGTAGATAACCACGAATTTATCACTTTCACCGATGAAGGTGATATCCATAGCATGTTGGAAGGTAGCACCTGCATTCATCAGACCAAAAGGCATTTTGTCATACATAAATGTGCCCCAAGGGGTGGTGAAAGTTGTTTTTTCTTTATCATGCTCGTTGACAACAATTTGATTGTAACCGAAAAACCCATCGATCATTGACATCCTATTTGCCCCGACTACTTTTTCCAAAACATGATCCATTTTGGGTAGATGATAGTTATCTTTGAGAGAGGACTTGTTTAGATTTCTAAATTTTACGCACAGTCTGATCTCCCCGCTTTTCTTCCTAACCGGGACTAAGTTCGCCACCCAGTCAGACTACCTGAGAGGTACAATTATTTTTGCGTCTAACATCTTTTTCACTTCTCTTTCAACCACAGGCAGTAAAATGGGGCTGATTTGTCTGAGCTTCTATCTGAAGGGTTTAACACCAAGTTTCAAAGGTATCTTGTGCTCGATCACAGAGGTATCATAGGTTCTGAGCTCATCGTAAGACCATGCAAAGACGTCTTTATACCGCCCGAGTAAGTCCGTATACTTGCTTTTTATCTCAGGAGGAAGGTACTTTGATAACTTCACTATCCTAGGCTCTTTGGTGGTGCCCACGTCACAGTCTTCGACCTCCTCCGGTTGGGGCTGCAAGGTGGACTTCAGAGGCATGTCGTTTTGATCAAACAACCTTTGCAGAGGTAATCAATCCCTTAGGGATCTGATTACTTTTTAACACTAGCAGGCGATGATTTGCAATTTTTTCTCGGAACTCCTAAGGTTCCTCCCCTTCCTGCATAATCCAGGTATGATCATTTTGGTTTTCCTGGTCACTGTGGGTTTCAGAGAAATCATCCACCATTTCCAGGAACTTTCTGATCTGTTCGTCATCTTCGAAAACCTGATAGTGTTGTGTGTTGTTTGGTATGGATGGTCTGTGCCTTACCTCTATGTGGTATTTTAATTTGAAAGCGGTAGGGTTTAGGGTTTGGGTTTAGGGCTTGGGGCTAGGGTTTAGGTTTAAGGGTTTAGGGGTTTAGATTTTAGGGTTTAGGGGTTAGGGTTAGGGTTTTAGGTTTAGGGGTTAGGGTTTAGGGCTTAGGAGTTAGGGATTAGGGTTTAGGGCTTAGGGTTTTAGGGTTCATTGTTCAGGGTTTTTAGGGGTTTAGGGTTCAGGGTTTTTAGGGGTTTAGGGTTTAGGGGTTAGGGATTAGGGGTTTGGGGTTTAGAGTTTAGGGTTTTGGGGTTGGGGGTTTGGGGTTTGGGATTGATCCGAAATCAAATTCATAAGCTTGACAGGGCTTGAAAAAGGATAAAAAATGAAAGTGCTCGGAATCTGAAGAAACCAATACCATTGCGTTCGTCTCGTCTTCCTGATTCTGGTGGTATATTTACTTTGTCAAACAGAGTCCGTATGAAGAAGATATTGCATTCTGTCCGCCAAGCCAAACAGGCAAAATTTTTGGATGCTGACTGTACCTGTCCGTACAGTCCGTACAAGACACGTGTCAGCCCGTACATCACACATGGCAGGTCCATACAGGACATGTGCCAGCACCAGGGGACGACACGTGTCAGGCAGATTTGGCGTTTTGAGCGTGCGATTGGACCAATCCCAAGGTGACACGTGTCACCACTGGAAGGGTGACATGTGGCACAGGATGACGTCAGCAGCATACGTGGCGGATGATGTCAGCAGTACTGGAAGTGACGTGGAAAGGTACGAAAGCTGACGCGGTGAAGTGACGTGGCAGTACGGCTCTGAAATGTGGACCAATCAACAAGTGACATGTGGCACTGTTCGAGCGAATGGTTGGGTGCCACATGGCCCAATCAGAGGCTGCCACGTGGCACCAGGTGATTGGTTGGTTGTTTGTTTAAAAGTTTGGTGTCGCCGGGGATCGAACCCGCGACCTCTCGGTGGGCAACGAACTAACAAAGTCGGGCTAGCCACTTGGGCGACGGGTGGTTCTTGTTACCCTTTCGGCACAATATATTTTTATGTTTGAATATTGTGTTTTTGGATGAGGGGTCGGGCCGGGGCTTGGCCCCGACCCGAGGTTCTATTACATGCCGTGTGACCGTGTATTGCGCCGAGAGTTTGGTGCTAATTTATGGCGCGGTTTTTATTGAACCAACGGTTATAACCGTTACCAAATGGCGCGCGGTTATTGTTTATGCGGGCGGTTACATGTTTTAACTCACGGTTTTTATGGTTGCAATGTGACCGGAGCTAGCGCCGAGGGGCCAATGCTTAGCCCAAGGGCTAGCGCTTGGCCCTATGATGTCCATATGACCGTTTAAAGAGGGCGCGCGCCATGGTTCGGGGGGCTAAGGCCCGTTTTAACTATATTATATAGTTGCAAAGTGGGTTTTATAACCACTTTTGTTAATTTAAATGTAATTAACCCATTATTAATGATTTTTGGGGGTTATTAGACATTTGTAGAGCCTAAATTCGTGGAGGAAGTTGGAGATGGATAACCAACTTCCCAACTATTTAACCAAGGCCATTTTGAGGCCACGGGGACATCTTTTGAGAGCATTCAGAGCAGAGATGCTGAGGAGAAGCCAAGTCAAAGCCAGTTTGAGGCAGAGTAGCCGTTGAGGAGGAGATGCTGTCGGACCATTTCTGAGAGCTCCAGACGTCCGTTTCGCGTGCCGTCTTTTGTGCATGGTTCCAGAGATCTGGGCGAACATGACCAGATCAGTCTTGAAACCATTCGGCATTGTAATGATGTACTATTGAGCTTTCGAACAGAAATAAAGAAGCCTCCCCCACAGAGAAAAGGCCCGGAGACGTAGGCAAAGTTGTGCCGAACTCCGTTATCAACCTGTGCATTATGGTTTGTTGTTTTTCATTGCATTTCAGATCTGCAAATATGTT
>ML777435.1:659216-696636 GCA_009831015.1 Picea engelmannii | reverse complement strand
AAATTAATCAAGGAAAGAAATATAATCATGTGAAGAGTTGAATGACAAAAGACATATGTGAGCTCACACAATAAATCAATCTCAAATTATATTACAAGAATCAAATGACAAAGCATGAAAGAATAACAATGAAAGAATCAAAGTTAAGAATCCCCTTCTAAGACTTCAAGCTAATCTAAGTCTAATCTCTCCTCTCTAACCCTCCCCAAATGAAGAGAGAACATTCTCTTTTATACATGAGAGTCTTGAAGATAAGATAAGAGTCTCATAATTATAGATCCACTATTCTCTGAACCACTTTCGTATTATTACAAGATATGATCCCTTCAAATCCTCCACACATCTCTCACAAATCTTGGATAAGATATGCCATCAAAATCTCCATGATCTTCTCCTTTGAATATGCTTGAATGATTGTCCCAAATATTCTTCAAATGTTCAAAGCTTGGAGATGAAATTCGAATTTGATTCTAGGTTGTAATATTTGACTTTGTTGAAATCTTCAAATATACCTGTACACATCATAAAATTCATCCAACCTTGAGATATAATGAAAATTTGTTAATTTATAATATTTAATCATAAATTCACTTATAATACTAAAATGAATAAAGTGGAAAACAATAATGTGAAACCCAAATGTATTTATAAAAATGGTATAGTAAAAGGTTAATGGGACGTTGGAATGTAATGAATAATGAAGGAATAGGTGGATGAAAATACGACATTTCTAAGGCCCAACACATACATCTTCAAAAATATTGTTTTTAAGAAGAGCTGCTCAGTGATGACTTGACAAAGATAGCAAGTAAGAGGGCTTGATGCTAGGTATGCATGTATAGTGCAATTTAGGGTTATAACATTTATGGAAATGTTTCAAATAAGGGAACTAGGTAGATTAGAAGGAGGTAAATATGAAATTTTTGTTGATTTTTTTTTTTTCTTATAATTTACTTTTTAATAATAATAGCTAATATGTTTCATACATTCAATTTCACATAGGATGATTGTTTTGTGGGGGAGAACAACAAGGGGACAAAAATTCCTTCCCAAGAAGAAACTAATTACAAAGGAAGTAAATGATAATGACTTGATCTTGAGTTTATCTAGATTTGTCTTGGAAGTTAATGATAGGGGGGAAAGCCTTTATAATACTATGATTAATATAGTGGAAAAAATGTATAGATGTTCTTTTCACTTACAATAAATCAACCCAATGAATCCAAGAACCAAGATTAAATTTAAACTAAACCAAGTTTTTCTAGATAAATGGACAATAAGACTCATGAGAATTGAAAAACAAATTGTACAATAACCAAAAAAACATTTATAAAGTATTATTTTTAAACATGTTTCTATAATATGTATATGTTATATTTACATCATAGAAATATTATCGATTTTTATTGTGATTTTTATTTTTAGGAATATTAAGAAAATTAAAGACATCGAACTAGTCGATATTCAAAACATGCTAGTAGGGATGTCCAAAAAAGTGTGTAAAGGAGATAGCCAAAGAAATAAGAATAGTTGAATTATGGGAAGGTATATTCCAACAACAATATACATCAAACATGTGTGTGTGTGTGTGTGTGTGTGTGTGACCAAAGAGTTTTATTGCATAAAATACTCAATTTCAATTATTTTGTTGTTGGAAAAAAATATGGAGCCCATTAACCACATAAGATAGGCCAACAAGGTAGAAAATGGTAGATTGCAAAATTTGTGAGGATTGATTGATTGTGATTTTAATATTTTAACTAATTTACAATTCTCCATGGATGTTTCCTATGAGGTGCTAATGTACAAAGAAGGGTCATCCAAACATTTGAGTGACATGGATTATATACACTTTTTGAGTATATGTTGGAGTATGAAGGGTTGATTGAACAATTTGTATGCATATATATTATTTTACATCCCCTATTTTATAAATATTGGAACAACAATACAATTTTAATGACATCTATACTTTGCAATGGAATATCAAATTCTATAAAATATGTTGAGAGATAGCATGGAGCACAACTTTGGAAGAATGTATGTTTTTTTATGAAGCACTCACTACTATGGTATGTTTATTGTTTTACACAATTACATATATTATAATATAAATGTAGATATACTTATTAAACTTTATTTATATATTTGTAAATGGAACATGAAGAGAATGCACACGATCAAGCTAATCGATAAAAAAATTCAAAATAACCCAAGGATAATATCCACAAGTTATGAGGAAATGAGGCATGCAAGCATCTCAAGTATGACAATAGTTTGAAGGATGAATATTGATCGATATAATTGAGTGTTACATGTTTTATATTTTTGAATGTTTATTTATAAAAATCAAGGACATTTTGCTTAATATGGAAATATTGTCCCAATTGGTATGATGATGACCTACAAATAATTGTAACAATTATTTGTGGACATTTTATTTATTTTGGACCTTTCTCTTGTCCCATTTTGTATGATGAGATGTCCCTTGTTTTTATATAATAAAAATGATTTCTTATTTTATTGTAGTTTACGTTGTTGTAAAATGTTATATTTTCAATTACATATATGGATGGTTTACATTATTACAATTAACATATGAGCAATTAACTTGTATATTTTTTTAAATGGTACAATACATTAATGCAATGAGTACTAGTGCTAATAATTATGATAAGCACGTTGGGACTCTTAAGTACAACATCAACACGTTTTTCCTTAATGATATTATTATAATTATCACTATTAAAATTTCATAATGCACAACGATATATATCGTCGATACTTAACCACATATGAAGCATCAATACTTTATAATATATAATACAAACTTGTGCGTAAGCACATTGGTGAAAAAACCTATACTAAAACCTCTTACCACCCAAAATTTGTAGTTATAATAAGCATCCACTAAAACCTATGAAAATTTTCACTTGAGTTTGTAAACGTTTTAGAACAGATTTTTTTATACCTTTTCGCACTCCTATACCACTAAAAACCTCATTTAAAACTTATGCTAATTGGTGTTTCCTTATATCAATAATGTTAATCACGTACAAATTCATGGAATATAATCATTTTGGAGTCAAATAGTGTTGAGATAAGATTCTCGCTACATAATGTTGAATCACATACAAGTTCATGGAATATAATCCTTTTGGAGTCAAATAGTATTGAGATAAGATTCTTGCTACGATAAAATCCTTCTGTTTCTTTAATTAATGCAATGTATATGTACTATATTAATTAATGTATATGTACTATATTGTATTCACATATTATTATAAGAAAATATATTATTTATAAATTGTAATAAGAATTTTATCAACCTTAATAAAGTTAGACATATCTATGTGACATGCATTTATTTTTATCTTTGTTTCCTTGATTAATGCAATCTATAATTACTATATTGTATTCACATTTACTATATTCCCTGAATTAATGCAATCTATATTTACTATATTGTATTCACATTTACTGTATCCACATGCCATATACATGTCATTATAAGAAATTATATTATTTATAAATTGTAATAAAACATAATAAAACTTTGATCAACATTGCTTAATAAAGTTAGACATATATGTGGCATGCATTTATTTTTGTCTTTTTCATATTTACATTGAAGTCATAATTCTTTTCTATTGTGGCAATGGCTCATAGTTTATGTAATGCATTGTGGTTTAATGTATTCTTATGATTATATTGAATCAAGATATATCGCATACAACATAATAGTAATGAAAATATAATTGTAAATTGTATTTAATTTTTTTATATATAAATTTTATTATTTTTTTTATATATAATAAAATAAAATATTGATATTATTTTTTTACATGTTTACAAAATAAATAATTTTTATTCTTTATAAATTTGTTATATTTCATATTTAAATACAATGTTAAAATTTTAGATAAAAATATTATAATTTTATAAGTTAAAAAATTCATTAATAAAATATATATATATATTTAATTTATTTTTTTAATGTACACAATTTGTCTATCTTACAGACAAATTAGACAAATCGCGATCTTTTGTTTTGATCATCTTTTCAAAGTGACAAGAGTAATAGACAAAATTTTAAAGTAAAATATGTGAACTAAAATGATTTGAATAAATGAGAAAAGTAGTTGTAAATACCCATTAATCTGTAAAATCTGTACTATCAGTGTTTTGGGGAACAATGTGATGGCGATTTGTTTTTCGTGTAACAGCGTACAGAAGATTATCAGTCAGCATTAACCCTGCTTATAAATAATTTTTTGTTAATTTAATTTATCACGTACAAAAGAGTTTGGTATTTTATTAATTTTTATGTACAAGAGTTTGGTATTTTATTAATTTTTTTGGAATTATTGCAATTTGGTGATAAATTAAAATTCTTAAATATATTTGTTGACATGTTTGTGAAATCACCATTACTTATATTTTTATTCACTGCTCTGATTAGATAGATGAATTCTCTAAATAGTCGTCTTCACAAAACTACAAAAAACTAATTAAAATTGTGATGATTAAGAATACACATTGTTGACATGTTTTTAAAAACCATAATAAAATGATGCATCCCTACCATAATGTTGAAATAAAACATGTACACCTCACTCTTCATTGTCATCTTAGTGATTATCTTCCTCGTTTTGCTTGGCATGATAACTTTGTTGTTCTAGAAAACTTATTTAGATTTCAGATCATGTTTTAGTAGGAACCACTGATCCCTATCTAACACATCTGGGTTAAAAAAAAACGTGGTTGTAGTGTTTTGAGAAAACATATGACTCCTATTCATCACACTTCTTTTTAGAGTTAATAGATATTAGTCCACTATCGTGATATTCTTTTACATCACTCTAGTCAAAGATATCCCACCACTTGCACATAAAAATATCACATTGGAAAGATGAGAAGTCCACTTGCATCATCTCTTGTATATTTCCAATGTAATATTACTTTCCCTCTATTAGTTTTTTTTATCATGGTGGTTGGCATGATTAGATTTAATGAAGTTAACCTTCACTCCATAGTCAAGGGTGACACATCCATAGTTAACCTTGACTCCATATTCAAGGGTGATACATCCATAGTTAACCTTCACTCCATAGTGAAGGGTGACACATCCATTATTCACATCTTCAGTGAAGAAATTATGTCCATATGCCCATATAGATGGGAACAAATGCACCTATAAAAATGTGAACAAAGGACAATGTCACATGTCTAGTAACATGATCATGAATAAAAACATGATACATGTTATAACTTAAATGTGCATTATAAAATGAACAATTAACATAGAGATATTATTACATAGATGTTGCTCCCGATCTCTATATTTAGTCCATCCTCTTAAATACATAGGCAATGATAAAATGTTCCATATGTTTCTCTGATCTAGTGAACCACCCAACTACTATGATAGACCATTGACATATTTTCATTCAAATTATTAGGATAAGGCATGCATTGATTGTTCAAAGATTCAAATTATTTTGTGCCAATGTTCCATTTCCTTCTCTTCTTTTCACACAATGTGACCCATGTTTTCATTCCTCCACATTGTAAAGAATACATTTATTGATGGCATTAATTTCTAATTTGTTAATGTATTTATGAAATCAAAACCAATAGTATGAGATGAAATAAATATTATCAATTCTATTGTAAATAGTAACATTGTAGAAAATTGACAAAAACTTATACGTGGCTTGCTCTTTATCATGCACTTTGTTTGTTTGGAGTAGATCACCTTTCCTTTTTCCATCATCCTAATGGTCATCCAAACCACTTTACCTGATGTGCCATATTTTTTTTTATGTACTCACTAGCATAATAGAATGACTCATAATATGTTCCCCTCTACCATAGACCCCTTGGGTTTTTCCTTTTCCCAAACAAAACACTTCAAAATTTTCATGTACCTCTACTAGAAGAACATCGAATAAAATGAGACCAACTTGACTAATCCAACATCATCAACTAGGTGAATTATATGATGGAATTGAAAGTACATGGAACTCATGGGTAGTTCCTTCTAAAAAATATAAATAATCTTAGTTATCTCTCAATAATGTTGTAACACCTTGTTTCCCCCCATAACTTTAATTATGCTAAGAATTCATATAATGTGATTATGAAACATGTAATTATGTTGTGGATTAATAGAAAGCATTGGAAAGCTAAATGAGAGGGAAATGCCTTGAGTACTAGCCATGATATAACAATGGGATCAATGAGGTGGACTAGTGAGGGAGAATGGAGAAGTTTCATTGAAGAAATTAGGAAGCTTGCTTAGCATTCCAACTCACATATGAAAACATTGAATGGACCACCTATCCACGCATTTACAACTACATGGAGCCATGTGACCACTTATGGGTAGCAATATTGGTGGTTGAAGTAGTTATAACTACTAATGGGTATGATTTCTTGAAGAGGCAAGGGTCAACTATAAAACCTCACAGAAGAACACCCTTGGATTGCCCCTTCAAATTTAAATCCCTGACTAGAGGTTACGTCTGATAGAAGCCACAGGAATCCCAAGGATTGGGTGGAAGGATAGGCCAAAGGTGGAAAAATACCACAAGACACGAACACACAAAAAAAAGAGAGGGAAGAAAGTAATCAAAGAGAGTATGAAGGAACGCGCTCAGGAAAATTACAGAGGCATGAGGAAGTGTGAAAGATTTCTCACAGGGAACCACAAAGAACATAATGAGATGTAGAATCACGGTTGGATGAAGCGTTGAGGAGGAGACTCACGCGTGTTTCTCTGAGTAATTAAGAAATCGAGAAGTTATTCTTGAAGAAAATAGAAAGTTTTCCGAAAAGAGTAATGGTCACCCTAGAATAGAGAGGACCTAGATCCAGATTGGAGCAATAGAGGGTTGAGGCTTAGTGCTTACTAGAAAGAAACTAGCACTGGTAAGGGGATGTTGTCAAGGGGATATATATCAGAGAATGGACTCCCTTGTGAAGAGGAGATATAATTGGGAAGGTGCTAGATAAACCTGTGGAGATCTTGAGCTTAATAGGAAGAGGGAAACTTTTGTTGTTTCCAATGGAGTGAAGGAGAGTAACCTTCCTGAACCATTTAAATTGAAAGTCAATTGAATCAATCCCTATGTGATATCATGGCTTGGCATGGGGGTGGCATGTTGTAGGAAGGCACTCTGTATAATAGCCTAAGGTTGGGAGGAAAGGTTTCCTCTCTCAATTAGTTGGTTGGTTTGACACATTCACTAAACATATAATTATTTAACTTGACATGTTTGATGTATGCTCAATGATGTAAATGTGTTATCTTCTGTTTTAAATGATAAATGTGAATGTATAGAAGGAATGGTTGAATTCCTGAGTAAAATGGAGTATGTATGTTTTCTTTCATTGTTAACATGATAGAACTATATAACCAAGCAAGTTGTGCAAGGGTAGGGTGCATCCCTGTGATTTTTACAAGTCCTTGAAATGGAAGGCTTGTAGGACATAAAACTTCACTGGATGTGTAATGTCAATAATGGGTGTAACCTTGTGGGACTTCAAGTCTTTGAGTGGAAAGATTGCAATATATGAATAAAATATTCACCCAGAATCAACAGGAGTGCCCTAAAGATGAGGAGAGTTTTTGAGTAGTTAGGGAGCCTTAAGCCCTATGAAACCTCTCTGCTTGAATGTAAATTTTTCAGGATATGCAAATATTCATCGAAGTCTCAATGAGAAATTACCTTATTCAGTTTCAGAATGAAGGTGAGAGCTAAGACGGTCTAGTAGAACCTTAGTGATGGCCTAGAAGAAAACCATGGAATGGTAAAGTCCTAAATTAGATTGTTAATCAGATGAAACTTGTGTTTTAAGTCCGAGCAACTCGCAGTTGTTGAATGCAATGTAATGAGTAGATCATGGCCGTTGGTCAAAGGATGTGGTCATTGGAGTGGCCAAGTGCAACGTTTTACTGGGACTCCTATGCAGGGGACTCCGAGTCAACGATATTTGTTGATCCATATGAGGACTAGACGACGAGATCATGACCGTTGATGTCACATATAGGTCTATCAAAAGGAAGACTATTTCAGGCCAGGAGAAAGGGGTATGAGATAAGAGTCTGAAGATGAGGAAGTCTAAGGACCGTCGATCCATTAGATATGTTCCATAGGATATCATTCATTGATTTATGTAGGATTCAATCCAACATAGAAGGAATAGGAATATTAACTGCCATGCATTTGTAACCCATGAATGAGATTAAACCGCCATATGAGGTGAACGAGGATTGTTAGATTTGTTGGATCGTACAATGGTCAGAGTGAGCTGGCCGAGGTGGTGCATGGCACCGGGGTGGAATCACTTCGATGGTGAAGGACTACAAGAGTCAAGGAGGACCATTCATTGGTGAAGGGGATTACATAAACCATAGCTGTAGGATCATTGTGGGTCCTATTATCGCACAATTTGTACTTGACCAAAAATCCCAAGGCAAGTGGGTACAAAAATGGTGTAACTAGGAATAACCTATCATTTTCACCTTAATAGGAGATCCCTTTCTATTTAATATTATGTTTAAGCTACCCCAGGGGAGACATACCCAGTGACCTGGAGGGTTTGAGAAGGCTAAGTCAAATAGTCACAAGGAAACCCTTCCCCTCTCATAGATCACTCTAATCATAGGTTTCTTTTATGTCTTAAAGATTAATCAAATGAATAGTATTGTGTACCTTCCCAGAACAAGACAACAAGCCAGACAGGGCACTTTCCAAGTACCATATGGTTGTTAGTACTTCATAAGACAATACAAATTCGTAAAATAAGCTGGTTGATTATGAATTTGTAGAAATGCATAAATTTATAAAAAAAATTAATACCTTATAACAACCACAAGATTCAACCCTTGAAATTGCTTGAAAAATACAATTAAAAGTGACTTTGATTAGGCAAATTGATAGTAAATTGTCACAAGCAAAGTTGACAATGTTTAGCTAGATTTTAATGTCACTTTTGCAAATATTTTTCTGCAGTTAGATGGCTGTATCTATATTTTGTAACAACAGAAAGTTTAAATGGTCAAAAGTGCAAGAAAACCATACACAAACTAGCAATTACCTAGTAAGTTCACTAGCAATTATCACAATTGAATTTTGATTGGCTCTAGTGTGAGTTATGTTGGTAAATGTGCCAATTTAATGTATGTTTATATGACTATAGCAATGTTTTTATACATCAACAAGTTAGCTTAGGATTTATTCTAATTTAGGGTTAGAAAAAGTTAGTAAAGGGTTCAAGGATAAGAGTATAAGTGTTCGTTTGCTCAATCACCACTTATAAGAGGTAGTCTAGTGCCTTTTTAGGGTAAATGGAGTCACTAATGGAAGCAAAAAATTATAATGGTATGTTGAAGGGTGGAGAGGAAAAGAAAGGTGTTGGTATCCCAAGGCCTCAAAAATCCTTTTCCAAGAGAAAATTGCTAGAAGGTAACAAGGGTTAGGCCCTAGCGATTTTCTCTTTCCTTGAAAAAAATGTAATAAATTATGCAATAGGGCAATGGAAGTAGGGTTAATAGAGTACTACAATGGTAGGGCTCTAGTATCCACTTCAAATTAGGATCCTTTCAATATATTTTAACACATGGAATATTATAGGGAAAAAGATGAAAACACATGTCATTCCCCTAGGGTTTCAAGCTAGCAATTTCATAATATTTTACATGAAACAAGTAAAAATAATAATAGAATTCATTCAAAATAAAGAAATGAAAAATTTACACTTACTTCACCAAGAATAATCTAGAAAATCACCCTAGTTGACAATTCTCCACAAGAAAATAGCCAAAATGCACCAAAAATTGCCTCCTTCAAGAAGTGCCCACCACTAGTTTCAACCAATAACACTTAAGGGAGGACGAATTTCAGACCTCTACTTGAGTGATGAATGAATCA
This sequence comes from Picea engelmannii, assembly GCA_009831015.1. NCBI lineage: Eukaryota > Viridiplantae > Streptophyta > Pinopsida > Pinales > Pinaceae > Picea > Picea engelmannii. The sequence continues at coordinate 686,698 of ML777435.1, read as the reverse complement.
TGAAAAAATTAAAGAGATTTATCTCTTATTTATACAATGACAATGACCTTTAATCGTCTTTTAGGTCATAAAAGGCCGACATGGTCAATTTACATCGAAAATCCAATTTTTACATAAAATCAACAATTTAAAACCCTAATTTGTCTTTAGGTATGAATTCATGCCCCTCTTAAGATGATGTTAGGTCCCATCATGGTATATTACCTCAAAATTGAAATGTTAGGCCTCAAAAGCTGCCACACATGCCAACCAAGCCATCCTCATGACAAAACCCTAACTGGATGACATCAAGGCTCAATATGATGATGTCAGGGGACTTCAAGGGCCAACTCCATGGTAGAAGGGTAAGACCCCCATGAGTCTAGGCCTGTTAGAGTGTCTCGGAGGAAACTTTCTTCTTCATTCCTAGTGCCATCCTCTAGTGCCTCTCTGCTCCTGGATGGGGTCACAAAATCCATTTGGTGGGATTTTAGCCCCATGGAGGTCTGAGCTAATCATCTCCCCATATGTACATGTCCATCGGGCATGGTCCTGCAACAAAAACAAGTACGCTTTCCATGGGATCATAAGTCACAGGGATCATAGCAATGTCAATCACATCTAATAATCAAAGATGTTATGCAGTTTAACAAGATAGGTTTGGAGAGGGTCTCAAGATGTCCTATTGGGCTAATCCTCCATAAGTTTGGGGTGTTTCCGAGGTGAAGACCAATCTAGGTAATGTAGGTGTATGAAATGGTGTAGGGGAATGTTTGGGCAAGGGGTGCAGTGAAAATAGGGAAATGTAGGTATTTCCTATGGGTGCCTCTCTAGAGGGCGAACTGCACCTTGTCATGGATTCCATTGTTTCCTAGCCCATTCAATACCTTTTATTCTTTGTCTTATTGATTTTTCTTTTTAAGATAATAGTTGGGGGACACTACCCTGGCGTGGTGACCAGTGGTGACAATGTTACCCACAAGCACTTCATGGAAATGAGAAGGATGGCTTGTGATGAGACCCCCTTTCTCTTGGATATGCCACCAAGAGTCACTACCATGGTTTGGTGGCAAGATAGATGGTATTTTCATACCACTACATGCCCATGGACCTAATAGGCCGGCTCATGATCAGAACTCCTATCCACCAACTAGATATTGAGTTTTATTTTATTTTACGGGTCCCCTTTTCTTATCGAAGAGCCTTTTATTGATTTCTTGGGAATCCCTGGGCGAAGCATCTTAAGGTTTCAATTTGGATTTTAACTTTTTCCAACTAATTTTACCCTCTGGGCCTTTAGCCCCTTCTTCCCACAAGGCAAGGTACAACCCTTACTAGTTTGGAAAACCCAATGCCCGAACCAAGGTAGGGGAGATGAGAGGGACAATGATGAAAAGTGGTAAGTATGGAAGGAATGGATGATGATATTTCATAGACCCACCCAGTGAAAACTCATCCCTAAGGGAACCAATTTACTAGGGCACTATGTCACCCCCCCAGGTATGAACAAGTTAAAGAGCATAATTTCCAAGAAAATGTTAAGAAACAAAAGAGAGTTTAGTGCACATATTCAAATGCTTAGAAAATCAGAGTGATATATACCATGATACACAGACTCATTACCTCATGGAGCAAGACCCACTGCTACTTTAGGATTAGGCCGATGGGATGGATGTTGTTGTTGTTGATAGATAGGATGCACTGAAGAAAATATGGACCCTCTGGGGTCAAGCTCATGTTATATGGCTCTTGGTCATCCATGTATATGACCTATGGGCCTCGAGACATAATCTCCTTAGTTATCCCTAGGATAGGGGATACCATGTCCCACTTGATCACCTAACGAGTATGTTAACACTATATAATTTGCCCAAGGCTGAGGAGGCAATTACTGAGGTAACATCAAACCACTTGGAGTCCTGGATCTATCCCTCCAAGACTCAGAGAGGGATCTCTCTGTCTGATATAGATTTTTTTGGATTGGATGTTAGGCTAGTTATTATTGTACATAGGATTGTTTATAAACTGGTTGGATGGAACACAAAGGGAATGCCATTGGGTAATGGAGTCAAAGAGGCCAAGGTGATTAATTTGCAAAAGTATTGAGCTAAAGAGAAACAGGGAAAGGTAGACATACTATTGGATCTGGTAAATTTGAATGAAATGAAATATGAGGAAAGAGACAGGATCAACTGAGCAACAGAGAAATTAAGAATTATGACACTAAATATCAGAAGAAAACATTTACATTATCCACAGTCAGAATCAGAGTGCAACTTTCAACAAATTATGTTCTTTAACCTCCTGTCAGATAATTAGAAAAGTAAAACATTTGGAAACAAATAATACAAATTACAAAAGGAAAACTTCACCACATAGCTATGGCACATGAATCCTGAAACAACTGATCTTGTATTACTGCAGTTTTGAAATATGGAGGCTCTGTGAGCTCATTACAATAATGGAAAATATTCCTTGAACAGGTTCCCAACTGATCCCTCTGTACATTTGAATTATTACAATATATAGAAATATTATCTCCCAGGATAAGGAGGTCGAATGCAACAACCTCCACTAAAAATAGAAACAAATCCCTGAAAATCTTGAACTGACTGCCATGAAAGATGGGCCGAACTGCTGAAAATAGGGGTCAAATTAGACATCCATATCTTCCAAAATATGACAGATATGTGAAAATGGAAAGAGGTTATTGTATATGATTTTGTCCCAAGAAACAACCTCTTTCGGTTTTTCTAAATTCATCTCCAACTCGTCGAAACAGATCCCACACAAACATGACAAAATCGAGAAAACATGGAAGCGTGGAAAATAGTGCTCAAAGATGTCTTCAATTATCCCAACTTATGAGACCTGTGTAAATTCTGGGAAAGATTATTTTTCTTCAGCCCATGATGAATAAAAACATCTCTCTTATTTTTAAAATTCATTTCCGTTTTCCCAGAATCACTCTCGGAAGACGTTGTGTTGAATTGACGAAAAAATGGTTTTAATTTGGGGAAGGCGGTTTTATAGAGGGGAAAGTGGTTTTCGGACCCCCTGGAGTGGTAAGTGGTATTGGGAGGGGGGGTTCGATTTCACTATCTGGTGACATATGTCCTTTGGTAAACCACCTACTCGTACCCCCTTTTGGTTGTCTGACATAGGGCGGGGGGGTTCGAGTTATATGGGGAAAGGGTGGGTAGTAAACATATGATAGTGTGTTTTAATTTTATTTATTCATTTTGTTTTTTTAATTTTTGTTTTTATTAATTCGTTTTGTTTTTTGGTTTTATTTATTATATGTTTTTTAATTTTTTGTTTTGTTTTGTTTATTAGTTTATTATTATTTATTTTTTGTTTCATTTATTTTATTTTATTATAATTACATAGTTTGGTTTTTATTTGTATTTTATTATTATATTGTGCATTATTATTATACTTTTTTAATTCTTTTTTAATTTATATGTTTAATAATTTAATTAATTATTCATGGTTAGTAATATTTTTTAAAATTTTAACATATTATTATACTAACTTAATTTTTTAACCTAAACAAAGCTAACCTAATTACTAATTATTAATTAATCTAATTATTTATTCATTATTAATTATCTTATTAAAATAATCTAATTAAAATAACTTTATTAGGCTAATTAGCATTGAAAAATGCCACTAACCATTTATTATTAACCTAATGTTTTTTATCCTAAGCGTGTTTATGCATGTAGGGATGAAAACGGTGGAGGGGTGAAAAAATGGAGGGCGAGGGCATGAAGGGTGTGATAGGGTGATGAAGGATCATGAAAAATAGATGGAGGGGGAAATGGAATCAACCGGGCCCAACAAGCTAGATGTCTTCATCACGAGGGCAAGGCCAAATAAACAACTGAAGAATCAAGTTACCTATGATTATAGAACCCCAACATAGGCTCCACCTGGGGATGGAATCTCTTTCAGGAGGTGGCAAGAACCATTGAACTCTGAACATGTAGACCAATGCTTTATCCATTGTGTTGATCTTAAAATCTTATTCTGCAACTTGTACCTGTGTCAATCTTTCAATTGAGATCACATCAAACTGAAGACTAAAATTTGAAATTGAAAAATTGTTGAAAGGGATGCTAAAAGAGATGAACTTATTTGCACACTGCTGAAAAAATTGCTCAAATGGTTGAGCTTATTCAAACTACTATCTACACTATATTGCTGAAAATCATGCCGAATCAAATAATACAAAAATGCCAATGAATCCAGTCAACTAGTTGTTGAAACAAGTGGATTGCTTGACTGCTTGTCAGCACAATCAACATGACAACTTGACCCTTTGTCCATAGATTCAAAATTACAAAGTGTAATGGCCATTGCTGGAAACATAATTTCTCTTTTATGCTGAAAACATATTCCATGTAGTCTGCTATGGGATCAGGAAATACATGACCTATTTCTTGACTTTCAACAAAATTATGGTCATAATTGGGTAAGACACATATTCTTTTTACATCGTTATACAATACCTGATATGGATGCAAATTTTATGTTGAACATTGAAATGAGACTCCTGCTGAAACAGATCATGCAATCGATTGCCTAATCATGTCTTTATCATAACCTATTTTAAGTTCATGGCTGGCCAATGAACCATGAATTTGACAACACAAGTCATCCAACACATCATATATTGGATCTTGCAGGAACTAAGATGTTTGTTGCATTGGTCCCAATGAAAGTTCTTGATCTTCTATGTGCTTATCATCCATGACATGATTAAAAATTTTCTTCAAAAACTGAAATGAATTGAAGGTTAATGGTATAGAGTTATAATGCATTAATTCATATTCTATCTAAAGATCAATGTAACTCAAGGGATGTAAACTTGGATCAAGAACAACTTCCATATCATCAATGACATCTTCAACTAAGTGATCAAAACATTCTTCATCTTCACTATTGAAGATTTGCTTATGATTTTCTCTCAGAATTTGAAATGAAGAGAAACATAAGGGTAAAGTCTTTCCACTTACTCTGAAATTTTTTGCATTTTGCTCATTGCTGTCATAATTGCTATGCATAGGCTAATTTTCATATCTAAGTTGCAACTAATCCTCCTTCTCCCATAAGCATGCCACTGGTTGATTTGAACATTCAACATCTATTTCAACCACATAATCATCATCATACTAATCATACTTGGGTAGATTATCAAGGTAAGAAATGTCATCAAACATGCACATCATATCAGCTAGTTGTTCCTTGCAAGTTGAGTTGGAGTTTCATCTTCAGCTGTGTTGTGAATTGAATACATGAAATGATCATTTTCCAATCCATGATACCAAGGGTGAGATGCAAAGTGTTTGGGAACGATGACCCTTTCTTTCTCTATAATCAATGGGACATGATGCCTTTGAACAAAAAGTTGTTCTCTTATGATAATCTTGTGCAACATATCTTCCATTGTACTTGCCAATATGTCTAGATTAGCTTCTAAAGATTTCAGTTGCTCCTTTTCTATTTTCTCCCTTTCTTCTGCCTTGATCTTTGACCTTTTGATCAACAAATGGGCTTCCACACTTATTGCACTATCTTTCATTTATTTGAGTGTAGTAGTGTTCCTTTCTCTCAACTGAAAATCCATCTCTAAATCAAAGGAATCTAGGTAGTGTAAGAGAGATAAACCAACAGGTGGTCTTATATCAATAGGCATTAAATGATAGGCTTGATTGAATCTGGCTGAAAATTGTTGCACTGTTTCTCCTAGTTGTCTTTTCAAGTGATTATATTCTTCCAAAATGAGGAAGGGATTCCTCTTGATCACCCATTTATCCAAGAAAACTTTCACAAATTGATTGAGGTCACTGATGCTTGCAGCTGGGGGATATTTATACCATTTCTTAGCTCTACTTTGCAAAGATAAAGAAAAAAGCCTAATACTAACATAACTTTTTTCCACCTCAAAAAGGTCAAGATAATTTCCAAAACCTTGAATGTGTTTTTCAGCAGTGATGTAGCCATATTCTCCATCAAATGTGGGAAGATATTAGAAATAATTGGCAGGGAAATCATGGTGTATGGGAGGTAAGACAAGAGGCTTGTATATATCTCGGATTTTTACAGGTGTAGCAGTATGTATAAGGATTGTAATGCTAGGCTTAACCTCTCAAGGATTATTAGGTTGAACATGCTCTTCATGAATTTTGGCAGTATGATCTGGATCACGATCACGAGAAGGGAAGAAATAATGAAAAATAAAACCAATCATATCTTAGATAAACTTCCAGCTTAAATCCCTGATCTTTTCAGATGGCCTAGTCATGTTTCAGGTCCTTCCTCCAGTGGGGTCTTTGAATTGGAATTGATCTGTAGGTTGATTTGGAGTCGCCAGGTGGATGATTCAGTCATCTTGTGTTTGATCATTTTCCACCATCTATAATAAAATATGGAACTTGATATGATTTCTAAGGAAGGTTCCCCAGTATGGTCGCCATTATGTTAGCACTCTGTAATTTTCCCAAGGTTAAGGAGGCAATCACTGAGGTAACATCAAACCACTTCGAATCTTGGATATAGCCCTCCAAGACTCAGAGAGGGCTCTCTTTGTCTGATATAGATTTGTTTGGATTAGATGTTAGGCTAGTTATTATTGTACACAGGTTTGTTTATAAATTGGCTGGCTGGAACAAAAAGGGAAGGCCATTGGGTAATGGAGTCAAAGAGGCCAAGGTGACCAGTTTGTAGAAGTATTGAGATAAAGAGAAAGAGGGCAAGGTAGACATACTACTAGATCTGGTAAATTTGAATGAAATGAAATATGAGGAAATAGATAGGATCAATTGAGCAAAAGAGCAATTAAGCATTATGCCACTAAATATCAGAAGAAAACATTTACATTATCCACAGTCAGAATTAGAGTGTATCTTTCAACAAATGTTTTTCTTTAACCTCATGTAATATAATTTGAAAATAAAAACATATGGAAACAAAGAATACAAATTACAGAAGGAGCACTTCACCACATAGCTATGGCACATGAATCCTGAAACAACTGATCTTGTATTACTGCAGTTTTGAAAGATGGAGGCTTTGTGAGCTCATTACAATAATGGAAAATATTCCTTCAATAGGTTCCCAACTGATCCCTCTGTACATTTCAATTATTATAATATATAAAAATATTATCTCCCAGGATCAGGAGGTCGAATTCAAAAACCTCCTCCAAAAATAGAAACAAATCCTTGAAAATCTTGAACTGACTACCATGAAAGATGGGCCGAACTGTTGAAAATGGGGGTCAACTCATACATACATATCTTCCAAAATGTGACAGTTGTGTGAAAATGGAAATACATTATTCTATATGAGTCTGTTTCGAGAAAAAACCTCTTTCAGTTTTTCCAAATTCATCTTCAGTTTACCGAAACAGATTCCTAAAAAACATGACAAAATCGGGAAAACATGGAATCTTGGAAAATAGGGCTCAGAGATGGATTTGATTATCCCAAATTATGACACCTGTGTAAATGATGGGAGAGGTTATTGTTCTTCAATCCGTGCTGAACAAAAACCTCTCTTGGACTTTAAAAAATCATTCATGTTTTCCCAGAATCACTCTCGGAAGACGATGTGTTGAACTGGCAAAAAAAGGGTTTTAATTTGGGGAAGGCGGTTTTGCAGAGGGGAAAGTGGTTTTTGAACCCCCCTTGAGTGGTAAGTGGTATTGGGAGTGGGGTTCCGAGTTCACTAGCTAGTGCCATCTGTCCTTTGGTAAACCACCTAATCAGACCCCCTTTTCATTGAGTGATGTAGGGGGGTCTGCGTTTTATAGGGAAAGGGTTGGCAGTAAACTTAGGATAGTGTGTTTTAATTTTATTTATTCATTTTTTTTTTTTAATTTTTGTTTTTATTAATTCGTTTTGTTTTTTGGTTTCATTTATTATATGTTTTTTAAATTTTTGTTTTGTTTTGTTTATTAGCTTTTTATTATTTATTTTTTGTTTTATTTTGTTTATTTTATTATATTTACATAGTTTGGGTTTTATTTGTATTTTATTATTATATTTTGTATTATTATTATTATTATTATTATTATTATTATTTTAATTGTTTTTTAATTTATATGTTTAATAATTTAATTAATGATTCATGGTTAGTAATATTTTTTTTAATTTTAATATATTATTATACTAACTTAATTTTTTAAACTAAACAAAGCTAACCTAATTAAGAATTATTAATTAATCTAATTATTTATTCATTATTAATTATCTTATTAAAATAATCTAATTAAAATAGCTTTATTAGACTAATTAGCATTAAAAAATGCCACTAACCATTTATTATTAATGATGCAGGAGCATCCCTCATGACAAGCAAAACCAACGTGGAAGCAGAAGACAGCTGGAAGACGCCCAACGCAAGTTTTTGAATTTTTAAATTTTCCCTTGAAGCTGATGCGCAAACATAAATGAGATCATTTAATGAAGGCGCTTTGGTAAAATGTAATTAGACCTCGAGCCATATGATCTTGTCTGAGATAGACAGAGGCATTTATAAGTAGTAAATGTAAGTAGGTAGAATTGAATTTTTAGATTAGACAGTTCTAGAAGAAGGAGGGAAACAGGATATAGACACCCTCATTGTATCATTGTAACATTAGCAACAGGAAGAGTAAGAAGAATCTAAAGAGCATAGGAGAATAACAGAGAGTTGTAGAAAACACCCATGTACAGATCTTGGATTAATAGAAGAAGTTGATTCAAATTCATGGCTGTTTTGTTATTCTCTGTGTATGTGTGTTGAATGCTCTACTTATGAGAATTACTTCCTGTTATGCATTTGTTATCATGTTGTGTGTATGATTTCATGTGTCGAGATTGAAATCTGAGAAGAAGTGAGGTGAGTTACAATTGTTTTCTCTTTGAGTGAGGATTCCTGCAAGGAGTGCAGTTGAAGTCCTCCGCAAGGAGTGCGTAGACAGAAGGCTCATGGAGTTAAACTCTTGTTCTCAAGCACTCATAAGTGGAAGTGGATTGATAAAGCCATGCATGGAGTGCGCAGGCTAAGGAGAGTCTCAGTCGTAAAACTGAGCAAAGTATTGAAGGCTACTTCTGTAGGTGTGTCCAGAGTCAAAAGATCGCAACACTTAGAAGTGTTCGATAATTGCCGCAAGGAGTGCGTGAAAAGAACCTTATTGTGGGTTGAAGCCATTTAGAGAAGCTCAGGAAGGATAGGCCTCTGAGTCACTGAAGATTAGCATAGATAAGTGCGATTTGAAGTCGGGGAGAAACGTCGCAGGTTGGAAAAAAGACGAAGGAATCTCATGGAGAGATACTCTTTTCATTTCGCGGATTACCCAAGGAAGAATGGATGGTCGAAATCTCCTGGAGAGATTTCGTGAAGTTCCGAGGATTGTTAGATCTTGCAGAGGTGCGAGGTAGTTATAGCGCAAGTGTGGAAAGGTTCTAAGCTCAGGAGAGGTAGCACTGTTGATCCAAGTCGGTCAGGGCCGTTGGATCATTCACGAGATCGCCTATCGGGACCTCGTGAGAAAAGTGTCCAAGGTTTGGCAGCGAAAGTCACGAAGCAATGAAGTGGCGAGAGATCATGAGCCATCCATATAAAGAGGACAGGTGTCAGAGATCGTGAGATCTCACGAACTCGGGAGTTCGCAGGGTGAGAGCCCAAGCATTGGGTATTCAAAGTCATGAGGACACGAGGCGCGAGAGAAGGACAACCATTGGATCCATATCGTAGGAGGACCGTTGGATCTGTGTGTGGGATCATGTCTCAGGACCTTGCAAGAAAAGGTTCGAGAATTTGGGCACGGGGATCACGATATTGCGAGAGACAATACCCTGACAGCTGGAGAGCAGAGTGGGACATAGCGGAGCACGAGTGGAATACAGGTGGCACGAAACCCTCGGGATCTCGCCGCGAGAAGTCCCGAGGTATTGGCATTAGGATTCGCGAGTTGCGAAGTTCTAAGGTTCGTGTGGATGCATGGAAGAGCATAAGGTTGGGCCGCGTGGTCAATGGGTGGACACGCATCGGCTGGAGATAGAGTCAGCATTCCGTTGAATTCTCGCATCTCAGGGATTCGCAGAATAGGAGGGTGAAAACTCGACGGTTCAACCGGCGAGGTCGCGAGGTCACGAGTAGCGAAATCCCTCAGGGAAAAGTCAATGAGTTGACTGACCATCGGGTCTCGGGGATCCGAGAACCCAGTGTTCAACCTTTGAACTCGCGAAGTCACGAGTTCCGATCCTTCGAAACTAAAGAAGGAAGGATTGCGCCGAAGAGAACTGTGGGTGCAGATTTCTCGATAGGGAAATAGAAGAACCTTGGAGTTCTTTGGGTCTAAGGAAGAGAAGATCCTATGTGAGCGGACGTGCCCTGGGTGGTGCATTTGTGTCAAAGTGGTATCAGAGCATAGAAAAATATTCTTTGCTTTCTGTAGCAGAGAAAAAGGATAATTCACCATGCCGCCAAGGAGAAGAGGCAGACAATCACCCGATCCAATGGAAGAGAGGGAATTGTCCAGAGAAAGAGGGAGACAAGCACAGAATCCAGAAATGGAGAGGGAGATACGTGATCTCTGAGCAAGACTAGAAGATATGGAGGTAGCGCAGAAACACATAGCTAGTGCTGGAGATCTAAGTGAATCCGAAGGCGAAGTTGAAGCCGAACAACAAGGAGAAGTTGCAGTGGAATATGCAACCAATGAGCGGTTAATTAAGTCTATCACTCGGATGAGTTCGAAAACAAAGATGGACATTCCAGCTTATGAACGGAATCTGGATGCATAAGAGCTTCTAGATTGGATTAGAGCTCTTGACACCTACTTCGATTAAGAGGATATCGAAGAGGATGAGAAGGTTAGGCATGCTGTCACAAAATTGAAGGGACATGCAACATTATGGTGGGACGAGCTTCAAGTAGATAGACGCTGCAAAGGCAAGCAAAATATCAAAAGCTGGGATCGAATGATTGCAAAGATGAAGGCAAAATTCATTCCCAGGGATTATCAAATTTCTCTGTTTAGGAGAATGCAGAACCTGAGACAGAAGCTGATGACAGTGAAGGAGTATACTGAGGAATTCTACAAGCTAAATATCAGAACAAGTCATCGAGAGAGCGATGATGAAAAAGTTTCCAGGTATATGAATGGCCTGAGGTATGAAATCCAGGATGAACTAAATTTGGCGACCATCCGAACAGTGGAGGATGCTTACCAATTGGCTCTGAAAGCTGAGGAGAAGCTGAGCCATAAACAAAGTCAGAGGGGCAGAGGCAGAAGTCAACCCAAAGGCAAATCAGTTGCCCAAGATAAATACCATAAGCCCAGGATGACTGGAAGAAACCTCAGACTCAGACAGAGAGAGGTGGAAGTTCGCAGCGAGGGAGATATGCTGAGCAAAGACAACAACATACTGAGTAGAGAGGATGATATGCTGATAATAATAGGTTTCCTCATACCAGAGGTAGAGGAAGATGAAGAGGTGGAGTAATTACATGCTTCACGTGTGGAAATATTGGGCACAGGTCGTTTGAGTGTCCAGAGGTAAAGAAAGAAACTGGAGAAAATCACATCGCCAAGGCACAGAGGCGAGATACTGAGGCAGAGTACGCTAAAGGAGGAATATCACCGGTGATGCGAAAAGTCCTTTTGACACCAGAGAAGGAGGTGGAAAATTCAGCGCAGAGGAACAATCTTTTTAGGACTTCTTGCAAGACCAAGGATAGAGTATGCAAGGTCATCGTGGATAGTGGAAGCACTGATAATCTCATTTCAACCGAGATGGTAGAAAAGCTGGAGCTGGAGACAACTGATCACCCAAGTCCATACAAAGTTTCATGGCTACAGAAGGGACATCAGGTAAATGTCACTAAACAGTGCTTAGTTGACATTAAGATAGGAGGATACAATGATAGGATTTTATGTGATGTCATTCCTATGGATGTCTGTAATTTATTGCTGGGTAGACCATGGCAATATGATAGAAATGTAATTCATGATGGGAGGATGAACTCCTATACCCTGAAGAAGAATGGGAGGACTCACATGTTGTGTCCAATTGAAGATAAAGAGGTGAGGCTAGAGGTAAACAACACAATACTTCTCATGAGTGGGAAGGAACTTCTTACAGAAGTTAAGAAGAAGGAGGATCCACAATTCTTTGTGGTTAGAAAACCGAGAATTGTTCTGACTAGCACAAGAGTAGATGATATTCCAGAAGAAGTTCAGGAACTATTGGAAGAGTTCACTGATATTGTAGTGGATGAATTACCTCGTTAGTTACCACCGATGAGGAGTGTGAGTCATCATGTAGACCTCATACCAGGAGCTAGTTTTCCAAATAAAGCCGCGTATAGATTGACGCCGCAGGAGAATGAGGAGGTCAAGAAGCAGGTCCAAGAGTTGTTGGACAAAGGATTGGTCAGGGAAAGCTTGAGTCCGTGTGTTGTTCTGACAATACTCAGTCCGAAGAAAGACGGAGGCTAGAGGATGTGCACTGATTCGAGAGCCATCAATAAGATAACTATCAGGTATAGATTCCCATTGTCAATAATGGATGATCTGATGGATTGCTTAAGTGGAGATTTTTTTTTTTCAAAGATAGATTTGAAGAGTGGATATTATCAGATTCGTATGAGAGAAGGTGACGAATGGAAAACAACATTCAATACAAACGAAGGTTTGTATGAATGGCTTGTCATGCCGTTTGGCTTGACGAATGCACCAAGTACCTTTATGAGGTTGATGAATGAAGTCCTAAAGGAGTTCATCGGAAAATTTGTCATCGTGTATCTGGATGACATATTGGTTTTTAGCAAGACAAAGGCTGAACATTTGAAGCATTTGGCTATTGTGATGAAGAGGTTACAGCAAGATAAGTTGTTGATAAACATGAAGAAATCCTCATTTATGAAGACATAACTCATTTATTTCGGGTTTGTTATTTCTGCAAATGAATTGAGGATGGATCCGGATAAGGTGGAGGTAATTAAGAATTGGCCATCACCGAGAAATATTTTCGAGGTGAGGAGTTTTCATGGATTGGCTAGTTTCTACCAGAAATTCATCAAGAATTTCAGTGGAATTAGTGCAGCAATGATGGATACGGTGAAGAAAAGACATAAATCTTTTCACTAGACGGAAGAGGCTGAGAAGAGTTTCAATTTGTTGAAACGAAAGATTACAGAGCAACCAATTCTGGTGTTGCCAGATTTTCAGAAAACATTTCAGGTGAAATGTGATGCAAGCAGGTTTTCCATAGGAGCGGTCTTGAGCCAGGAAGATAAACCGATTGCATATTTCAGTGAGAAGTTGAATGAGGCAAAAGAAAAATACTCCACATATGATAAAGAATTCTATGCCATCATCCAGGCATTGTAAAAATGGAGGCACTATTTGATTCCAAAGGAATTTGTTTTATATAGTGATAACCATGCATTACAATTTGTGACTCAACAAGAAAAGTTGAATCAAAGGCATGTTAAGTGGGTTGAATACATGCAAAATTTCACTTTTGTGATAAAACATATTTCTGGTACTGCTAACAAAGTCGTTGATGCTTTGAGCAGAAAGTGTTTGCTATTGAAGAAATTCAAAGTCCGGACGTTAGGCTTTGATGATTTTAAGGAGATGTATGCAGATGATTGAGACTTTAAGGAGGCTTATGAAGTAGCTGAGAATCCAGTTCTCAGAGACAGAAATCAGTGGATAGAGTATGTGATCCAGAAAGGATTGTTGTTCAGAGGCAATAAATTGTGTATTCCAAATTTCTCCATGAGGGAGAATCTGTTAAAGGAGAAACACAACGGAGGCTTGGCAGGACACTTCGGCCATGATAAGACATTTGCAAAGATGGATGAGTCATACTTTTGGCCAGGGATGCGGTCAGAAGTCAAGAAGTTTGTAGACAGGTGCAGGATTTTCCAGCACTCAAAGTGAAGAAAGAAGAATGCGGGTTTTTACCAACCATTGCCCATACCTGAGAAGCCGTAGGATGAAATTAGCATGGACTTCGTATTGGGATTGTCGAGGACACAAAGAGGTGCCGATTCAATATTTGTAGTAGTTGAAAGGTTTTCTAAGATGGCACACTTCATTCCATGCCAGAAGACCAGTGACGTGACTCATATCACAAATTTGTTTTTCAAGGAGGTCGTTCGACTTCATGGACTGCCGAAAAGCATAGTTTCGGATAGAGACCCAAAATTCATAGGGAATTTCTGGAGGACATTGTGGAAGAAGCTAGGAACTAACTTGGCATTTAGTTTTTCTTATCATCCTTAGATGGATGGGCAAACATAAGTGGTGAACAGGAGTCTAGGAGACTTGATGAGAAGCTTGGTGATGGAGCACCATAGCAGTTGGGACAATATATTTCCACAGGCAGAGTTTGCTTACAATGAATCAGTAAATCGGAGCACAGTAAAAAGCCCATTCCAGATTGTCTATGGGAGGAAACCAAGAGGAGTTTCTAAACTAAGGGATACAGAATAGACTGATACTAGCAGTGCTAGCGCAGGAGAATTCGCTGAAGCGATGAAGGAACTTCACAGCCAGGTGAAGGAGCGACTGTTGAAGTCAAGTCAGGAGTACAAGCGCAGAGCAGATCAGCATCGGAGACAACTTCAGTTTGAAGTTGGCGATCTGGTTTTGGCACATTTGAGGAAGGAAAGGTTCCCGAGAGGAACATACAATAAGCTAAAGATGAAGAAAATTGGGCCATGCAAAGTCTTGAAGAAAATGGGACAGAATGCTTATGAAATTGAGTTACCAGATGGGATCGAAATTTATCTGATATTTAATGTTTCGGATTTATATCCATACAATCTTGAGGAAGCAGGAACAAGTGATGAACAACTAGAAGTTCAATGGCAGAAGTAGATCCCAGTTGCAGAGAAGCCACAAATGGAACAGATACTGAATAAAAGAGTGGGTAAGAAAACCAGGAGAAAAGGATATTTTGAATATTTGGTTAAGTGGAAGGGTCATCCAGTTGAAGATGCCAGCTGGGAGACTGAAGAAGAGATTCAGAAGCATGGACATACCGTGCAGGAGCTCATGGAAAGGATCCCATGCAAATTTTCAAGCGAGGGAGTATGATGCAGGAGCATCCCTCATGACAAGCAAAACCAACGTGGAAGCAGAAGACAACTGGAAGACATCCAGCGCAAGTTTTTGAATTTTTAAATTTTCCCTTGAAGCTGATGCACAAACATAAATGAGATCATTTAATGAAGGCACTTTGGTAAAATGTAATCAAACCTCGAGCCATACGCTCTCGTCTGAGATAGACGGAGGCATTTATAAGTAGTAAATGTAAGTAGGTAGAATTGAATTTTTAGATTAGACAGTTCTAGAAGAAGGAGGGAAACGGAATATAGACACCCTCATTGTATCATTTTAACATTAGCAATAGGAAGAGTAAGAAGAATCTAGAGATCATAGGAGAATAGCAGAGAGTTGTAGAAAACACCCATGTACAGATCTTGGATTAATAGAAGAAGTTGATTCAGATTCATGGCTGTTGTGTTATTCTCTGTGTATGTGTGTTGAATGCTCTGCTTATGAGAATTACTTCCTGTTATGCATTTGTTATCATGTTGTGTGTATGATTTCATGTGTCGAGATTGAAATATGAGAAGAAGTGATGTGAGTTACAATTGTTTTCTCTTTGAGCGAGGATTCCTGCAAGGAGTTCAGTTGAAGTCGTACGCAAGGAGTGCGTAGACAGAAGGCTCAGGGAGTTAAACTCTTGTTCTCAAGCACTCAGAAGTGGAAGTGGATTGCTAAATCCATGCATGGAGTGCGTAGGCTAAGGAGAGTCTCAGTCATAAAACTGAGCGAAGTATTGAAGGCTACTTCTATAGGTGTGCGCAGAGTCAAAAGATCGCAACACTTAGAAGTGTTCGATAATTGCCGCAAGGAGTGCGTGCAAAGAACCTCATTGCGGGTTGAAGCCATTTAGAGAAGCTCAGGAAGGATAGGCCTCTGATTCGCTAAAGATCAGCGTATATAAGTGCAATTTGAAGTCGGGGAGAAACGTCGTAGGTTGGCGAAAAGATGAAGGAATCTCGTGGAGAGATACTCTTTTCATTTCGTGGATTACCCAAGGAAGAACGGACGGTCGAAATCTCCTGGAGAGATTTCGCAAAGTTCTGAGGATTGTTAGATCTTGCAGAGGTGCGAGGTAGTTACAGTGCAAGTGTGGAAAGGTTCTAAGCTCAGTAGATGTAGCACCGTTGATCCAAGTCGGTCAGGGCCGTTGGATCATTCACGAGATCGCCTATCGGGACCTCGTGAGAAAAGTGTCCAAGGTTTGGCAGCAAAATTCACGAAGCAACGAAGTGGCGAGAGATCGTGATCCATCCATATAAAGAGGACAGGTGTCAGAGATCGTGAGATCTCGTGAACTCATGAGTTCGCAGGGTGAGAGCCCAAGCATTGGGTATTCAAAGTCGCGAGGACGCGAGGCGCGAGAGAAGGACAACCATCGGATCTAGATCGTAGGAGGACCGTTGGATCTGCGTGTGGGATCATGTCTTGGGACCTCGCAATAAAAGGTTCGATAATTTGGGCACGTGGATCATGAGATTGTGAGAGGCGATACCCTGACAGCTGGAGAGCAGAGTGGGCCATAGCGGAGCGCGAGTGGAATACAGGTGGCACGAAACCCTCGGGATCTCGCCGCGAGAAGTCCTGAGGTATTGGCATTAGGATTCGCGAGTTGCGAAGTGCCGAGGTTCATGTGGACGCATGGCAGAGCATAAGGTGGGGTCACATGGTCGACGGGTGGACACGCGTCGGCTGGAGATAGAGTCAGCATTTCGTTGAATTCTCGCATCTCGCGGATTTGTGGAATATGAGGGTGAAAACTCGACGGTTCAACCGGCGAGGTCACAAGGTCGCAAGTAGCCAAATCCCTCAGGGAAAAGTCAGCGAGTTGACTGGCCATTGGGTCTCGAGGATCCGAGAATCCAGTGTTCAACCTTTGAACTCGTGAAGTCATGAGTTTCGATCCTCCAAAACTAAAGAAGGAAGGATCGCGCCGAAGAGAACTGTGGGTGCATATTTCCCGATAGGGAAATAGAAGAACCTTGGAGTTCTTCGGGTCTAAGGAAGAGAAGATCCTGTGTGAGCGGACGTGCCCTAGGTGGTGCGTTTACGTCGATTAACCTAATGTTTTCATCCTAAGCTTGTTTATGCATGCATGGATGAAAACGATGGAGGGGTGAAAAACTGGAGGCTGAGGGCATGAAGGGTACAGCAGGGTGATGAAGGATCAGGCGAAATGGATGGAGGGGGAAATGGAATCAATCGAGCCCTGCAAGCCATATGTCTTCATCATGGGGGAAACTCCAAATAAACAATTGAAGAATCAAGTTACCTATGATTATAGGACCCCAACAGAGTAAATGAAGTGATGGTTGATAAATGTCGTATAGTTGAAGAATTGAAGGGATAGGGCCATTGGTATTTGTGTCTGAGGACCATTGGATCCATGAGGGAGATCCATCAGAATGAAACCGTTGGAGAGGATGTCGATAATGGAAATTGAGTATTCCAATGGGAAGGAGTTTGAATCGCTACTAATCTTAGATCTGGTGGCGAGAAGCAACTCTAACCACATGATTGAGAGAATATAGGTCCCAAGTCCCCACAGTGATCCCCTTCGAGGGACTCCAATGGTATTTGAGGATTGAAAAGGTAATATTTTAGCACGATAAAAGTTGTGATAAGAGAAGTATTCATTTTAATAATTTATAAACCAAAAATTGGAGAAATTAAATCTGAGTACTAGCCTAGATGAAAGGAGAAGAATATTGAACATCCCACCATCCTTATGAGAGTTAGGGGGTCAGGTGTGTTACATAGTGGTATCAGAGCAGAGTTCAAACTCTAGGATTGAATAGGTCACCAAGACCACTTGACTGTTTGAGAAACACCTTTTATTTTACGAGAATTCATATTTAAAATGATTGGTGATGTAATGGCCAATAATGGTTTGTTGTTTTAACACGTAGGACACCCTAAAAAGGAAAGTAGAGGTGAATAGTGTAGTGGAGGATGGAAGACACCTCACACTTCATAGATGATAATCTAATGGTTGGAGGGCTAGAGAAACCCTTCCAGATTTGGTGGCCACTGTTAGAAATATGAAATTAAAAAGTGAGAGTCTTGTGAGAGCTCAAGTTGAGCAGGAAAAGATGATTGTGATTCTACTATAGATCTTGTCATAGATTCATAATCACCTACGATAAGGCCCATCCGCTGGTAATGCAGAATTGCAGTAATCATAGAGGTTGAAAACCCCTTCGGGTGCCCAAAATCATGGAACAAGACATAACAATGTGGGAAGAAGTGATTCCAAAAAGAGGGATTGATATGCAAGGAAGGATCGATTTAGTGGAGGAATTTCCATAGAGTCCTCTAGTAGGAATTCTACTCCTGAGGAGATGTCCAACAATGACATTGGATCGAGTGTTCAAAGAAAGAAGAAAAATGACATTCATAGAGTTCTCTGACTTAAGAATTCAAAAAGGCTAAGCCACCTACATTTGATGGATAAATTAAGAAGGGAGACAAAGTCGAGGCTTGGCTACTAGGTCTGAAGAAGTATTTTTAAGTACATAGTTACTCAAAAAATATAAAGGAAACGATTCCATGTTTAATATGAATGGATGAGCCTCCATATGGTGGGAGGATATCAATGAATTCAAAGGATTTAAAGAGAGCAAGATGACCTGGAAGCATTTTGAGAAATATTTCTGGAAGGCTTACCTATCAGAGAAGTACTCTAATGAAAAAACTAAGGAATTCCATGAGCATAAGATGGAACAACTGACCATAGACTCTTATGCCAATATATTCATATAATTTCTTAGGTATGTTCATTATCTCAAGGATGCGAAAGAAAGGATACACCATTTCCTTAGTGGATTTTCATATTCCTATCATGATTGAATTGAATTTGATAAGACAAAGACATTGGAAGACACTATCAGGAAGGCCAAGTGTTCTTATGATTAGTATAAGAATAAGCAAGAGCCGCCTAAGGATTGGAAGAGAAGAGATAAGAGAATATTCCAGAAGAAAGGATTTAAATAATTTCCATATAAGAATCGGAAGAAAGGAGATCAATTTGGTCAATCGAGAAGAAGTGTGCATCAACATAACTTTCCATATCAAAGTGGAAACACGATAGCATAGAAGGAAAGAGAAAGAACATAGGAACCAAGGAAAGTACCTTTGCAATGTTGGGGTTTTGGAGAACCACATATGTTGAGATATTTTCCTCACAGGCGATAGGAAAATAAACTGGTTTACCATTTGTAGGGACTTGATATTGTCTATGATGTTGCTAGAAGCATGCCCAAGATATATGAAACTGTGGAAAATTGGCATGAAGACCACCAAGCCTATATAGTGGATCTAGAAGGTATAATTTCCAAGTAACTCATTTCTATTTTGATTGACCCTAGATCTAACTTTAGTTATGTCTCACCTCAAGTTGTTGAAGCATGTTCTCTATAGAGAAAGAAACATGCAAGGGCATGGTTGGTTTAGTTATCCACAGGGATAAAGAATAAAGTGGCATAGGTGATAGAATATTTCCCATTTACAATGAGTGGACTGCATGTACTCAAGAAACCTTGAATATTATACCTTTAGGATAATATGATCTTCCACTAGACATGGATTGGTTAGCCACCAACAAGGAAAAATTGGATTTCCATGAGAAGACTTTAGAATGTGAGGATGAATAAGGAAATGGAATATTTTTGCAACGAATTCAAAAGCGAGTTTCAGTTAGACAAATATCATCATTGTCGCTTAATAAATTTAGTAGAAATGGATGCCCCTTGTATGAAATACAAGTTCTTAAATCAACAAAAGGCAATGAATGAAGGATGAATATCACCGTGTGTGGTGGGAATTTAAGGATGTGTTTCTAGAAGAGGTGCCTAGACTACCTCCTAAGAGAGATCTTTATTTTTCAATAGATATTGTGCCTGGAGCAGTATGAGTATCAAAAGTACCCTAAAATATGACCACACCAAAATTGGTGGAGATGAAGGTAAAACTGAAAGACATGTTGGATAAAGGTTGCCTCAAGGCGAGTGTGTCCCCATGGGTAGAACCATATTTGTTTGTGAATAAAAATTATGATACATTGTGTTTGTGTATTGATTATAGGCAGGTAAACAATATGAAAATCAAGAATAAGTATCCATTACCTAGGATCGACGACCTTTTCGATCAACGCAGAGGAGCTACAGTTTCCTCTAAGATTGACTTGAGATATGGACATCATCAAGTTAGGATCAAGGATGAAGACATTCACAAGATAACTTTTAAAACAAGGTATGGGCACTATCATTTTGTGGTGGTTCCATTCGAACTTACCAATGCACAAAATACCTTCATGTGCTTGATGAATAGTGTTCCCAACAAATATTTAAACTAGTTTGTCTTAGTGTTTTTGGATGTCATTTTGGTGTATTCTGAGACTAGAAAAGAGCATGAAGAGAATCTCAGGATGGTATGGAAGTGTTAATATATCACCAAATGTATGATAAGTTTAAAAAGTGTGACTTATTTAAAAAATAAATCCATTATTTAGGCCACACCATATTGGAAGAAGGAATGGCGGTAGATCCTAAAAATATCAAGGCAATAATGGATTGGTCTACCCCTCCAAATGTTACACAGGTGAGGTCTTTCATGTGATTAGTTGGGTAATATAGAAGGTTTATAAAGGGATTTTACAATATTGGTCATCCCTTTACTTAATTACAAAGGAAGGGGAATAAATTTATATGTTCAGTGGATTGCGAAACTAGCTTTCAATAACTGAAGCACCTTTTGACCAATACCCCTTTTTTGAAGATTGCAGACCTTGAAAAGGATTTCTTGGTTTGTACTAATAATTGCAAAGAAGGAATCAATGGATTTCTTATGCATGAAGTACAAGTCATCAATTATGAACCAATAAAGCTAAATGAGCATGAGCGGAGGTATGTCACCCACAATCTAGATATCAAAACAATTGTGCACATGTTGAAGATGTGGAGGCATTACTTGCTTAGAAGGAGGTTTGTCTTGATGACATGTGATTGTGGTTTGAAGTATTTTTTTGAAAAACCAAGGTTTAATGTTAGACAATTCATATGGATGGCATTGGTTAGTGAGTTTTATTTATAAATCAAACATATAAAGGGAAGGGAGAACAAAGTGGCAGATGAACTCAGTCAGATTGTGCAGACAATACACTTAACAACAACAAGTGTAAGAGAGACTAACATACAAAAAAGGATCAAATCCCTCTCACAAGAGGATGGGTTCTTCAATTATATAAGAGAAGGATTGCAGAAAGAAACCAAAGAGAAAAAGTATGAAGGATATCAACTTGCAATTGATAATTTGTTGATATACAACAAAATGATCTATGCGTCTAATTGAACAAAGTTGAGGCACCTAATAATGGATGAATTTCATAGGAGACCCTATGTAGGTCATCCTAGTTACTAGGAAATGGTAGCAACAATGAGGTAGTTGTACCGTTTGCCAATAATTAAGAAAGACATCACATAATACAATGCCAAGTGTTTGGAGTGTCAATAGGTGAAAGTTGAAAACAAACACCCTACAGGATTATTGCATCCATTGCCAATTTCAGAATAGAAATGGGAGACAATTTTCATGGATTTTATTACTGGTTTTCCAAGGAAAATCAGGAAACATGATATAATAATGGTAGTGGTGGATAAGTTGGGAAATATAGCTCACTTTACTCCTATCAAATATACTTTCAAATCCATATAAGTTGCTAACATTTTCATGAAGGAAATTTCCAGATTACATGGTTTTACCAAAACCATAATCTTAGACATAGATGCTAAAATCACTTCAAGTTTTTGGAAGAGTTCGTTTTTAGGCTTGGGAATACATTTAAAATTTAGCATGACATACCATATCCATACATGTGGTTATATTAAAAGGGTAAATAAAGTGCTAGAAGACATTTTGAGGATGCATGTTATGGATAAACCCAAGCAATGGGAAGAATATCTACCCTTGGTAGAGTTTTCCTATAATAATGGTTATCAAGAATCATTGAAGATGAGCCCATTTGAGGTTCTATATGGAATAAATTGTAGAGTTACAATTAGTTGGGACAATACAGTGGACAAGCTCACACTTGGACCATATTGTTGAAGGAAATGGAACAAGCTATGATCAAGATAAGACATGATTTGAACATATCCTAGGATAGACAAAATAGCTATGAAAACAATAAGATAACTCATAAAGAGATCAAGGTGGAATATCATGTCTATCTCAGGGTGAAACCCAAGAGGATTTCTTTAAGGATGGGAACATATGCTAAGTTAGAAACTTGTTATTGTGGACCATTTGAAGTCCTAGAAAGAGTGGGACCAGTGACATATAGACTTGTTTTTCCACCTACTCTTAGATATTATGATTTGTTCCATGTTTATTTATTAAATAAATATGTTGATGATTCTAATCATGTTATTGATTATATTGTGATACAGGTGGAAATAGATGGATAATTCCAACCTGAACCTCAATGCATGTTGGAAAGGAGAGAAACAATGCTATGGAACTGAGACATCGTGTAGGTCAAGGTGAAATGGAAGAACTTTGGAGTAGATGAGGCTACTTGGGAGCTGGAGGATTCCATGAGAATGTCATACCCATTTTTTTTTTCCTGTATAACCATACACATATGGTGTTTTAAACATCGAGGATGACATTTCTTTAAGGGGGAGGGGAATGTAAAACCCTTATTCCCCCCATAATTATAATTATGCTAATACTTCATATAATGTGATTATGACGCATGTAATTATGTTTTGGATTAATATAAAACATAAGAAAACTCACTGAGATGGAAATTTCTTGAGTACCAACCATGATATCACAGTGGGATCAGTGAGGTGGACTAGTGAGGGGGACTAGTGAAGTTTCAATGAAGAAAATATGAAGCTTGATTAGCATTCCAACTCACATATTAAAACATTGAATGCACTACCTTCCCACATACTTAAAACTACATGGAGTGATGCAAGAGAATCCTTCCTCCAAAACCAACGTTGTTTGACTAGACCTAGGGGTCTTGAGTTTGTTGTTTAAATGTTTGAAATTCCTATATTTTATGGAATTATAGAAGAATGTATAGGATTGAGATTTGATTGAGAAAATATGTAACTGAGATAGTTCTCGAGAGTTTTTAGGACTTATAGAAATCATAGGTTTGGTTATATATTTCTTGAGTATTTTGTGGATCCTAGAAGGATCTTAGGATGTAAATTAGGATCTGAACCGAAATCTGTTTCAATCCTGTGTGTATGTATGAAATGTAAGCCTACGAGGATGGAAGTGGATAAATGAATGTAGAACATGCCAGGAGGTGTGGCGAATTGAGTATAGAATCAGGCCAATGAGAGGGAGATGTTGAAAAGGCCATTAAGTGGCCTTATGTAACTTGTATGTATAGTCTTGTACGATTGAGTAATGATATCACTCTGTTTGAGTGTTGTGTGAAATTGAGAACATTGAACATCTATGTGTGGATTGTGTATGTGATAAATCCCTCTTATTATGTGTGTACGATTTCTATAACTATAGCAAAGTGTTTGGTGTAGTTTGTATTGAAATCGACCATTGATCATCAGAGAGATTGATGCAACCAAGGTGAGAACAAGATGATTGAACTCATGGTTAAATCACAACAATATTGTGGAAGAAAATACTTAGTTTATGTCAATATGTTGGGGATTGAAGGTTGAAACCCTTCGAATAAAAGTGGAAGAAAACCCTTTGTAGGAAAGAAGGAATAATAGCCATATGATCAAGATTGGTAGTTGATCATGACCATCGATTATTATGCCTAGATTCTTTGTTCTTTTGTTAAGAAGGAATGACCGAAATTAGATATTGGACATATATCTATACAGATCGAAGACCAACACTCTTCTAGGTATTAGATTATGATTATAAGATATTTAAAGAGCTTCCCGAGTAGAAAATCCAGAGTGTAAGTTTGGAAAATACTCCATTAAGGGAGAACCTATCAATGATGGAGATATGCACAACCAACGATTGAGATTCCATAGGATCTCATCCATTGGGACAAGTTGAAAAGGGTGAAGTAAAGAAATATTCCAGTGACTCAGTGTCCGATACACATGGTGATCATTCGTTGAAGTGAAAGATCAATGATGATCAGGTGTAGTAGAAGTGTGATGGAGAAGAGATCAAGTCGTCCATTCTTCTACAATATCGATGGCTTAGCAATAGATTGGATCAATGAAAGAGATCGATCTTTAACATATCAGTTCAAATAGAGAGATGAATTACGAGAAAGATAATTCTGGTAGTGTAGTCCTGACAACGTCAATAAATGTACGTAGACACTTAGAGAGTGACATGTGGACATCTTAGAAGGTGACATGTGTTCAAGTAATTATCCATAATACCATGTGTGAAAGTCACGAATCAATGTGACATGTGGAAATTGGTTAGAGGTGACACATGGAGGGTCCACGTTAGGAGGTACATGTGGTTAAGGGCCACATCATATCGGATTGGGAAATTTTTTGAAACATATTGCGGAGAAACATTGATGATCTGATGTCAATATACCAAAGTGGATCCAACCACCCCTTTGGAACCTTGATCAACGATATGCATTGAGGATTTTCCCATGAGTTAAAACACAGAAAATGGACTCATTCAAAGAGTAAGTTTGAACCTTGGAAAGGTTCCTAGATCCTAACATTCGATAAGCCCTCGGTTCGAGCATTTGGTCATGTGAGGATAAGTTCTAGAGTTTAAACGATTAGGATATAAGTGTAGGGTTTTGAGCACTTGGTCGATATGGAGGGTTTAATGCCCTGTTCTGATTGGTTTTGACTGATGTGAATAATAGAGAAAATAAATCTCTGTTGGAGGAGGATTTTTGGGACTGTATAAGAATCGAGAGTAGCTTGAGATTTTAGTTGCTATAGAATTTGATTTTAAATTCTACACCTCTGGGAATTAAAGGCTAAGAGGTCATTATGGAGCCATGAAACTAGTTATGGGTAGCAGGATTGGTGGTTGAAGAAGTTATAACTACTTATAGACATAATTATTGAAGAGGAAAATCTCAATTAAAAAACTTGATGAAAGGACACCCTTGGATTTCCCCTTTGAATTTGAATCCTTGATTAGAGGTTGCATCTGACACTAGCCATGGGAATCCCAAGGATTGGGTGGAAGAAGAGGCAAAAGGTGGAAAAAAACCACAAACATGCACACAAAAACAAATAGGGGAGAAAGACGCCATATGTATTAGGAAGGAACACACTCAGGAAAATTACAGACACTTGAGGAGTTGTGGATGGGTTCTCATAAGGAACCATTTAGAACAAAACGAGTTGCATACCCTTGGTTGGATGAAGTGGTGAGAAGGAGAGTGACACACATTTATCTGAGTAATTAATAAATTAGGAAGTTATTCTTAAAGAAAATAGAAATATTTCCCAAAAGATTAATGGTCACCCTGGAACAGAGAAGAACCAAATCCATATTAGAGCAATAGAGGGTCATGATTTGGTACTTACTGAAAAGAAACTGACACTGGTGAGGGGAATTCACTGAGGGAATGTATAGAAAAGAAGAGAATCCCTTATGTAGAGGAGATCTAGTTGGAAAGGTTCCTAATAAACCCATGGAGGTCCTAATCTCAATGGGAAGGGGGCAACTTCTATTGTTGTGAGTGGAGTGAAGGAGAGTAACCTTCATAGAACATTTAACTTAGCATTCAACTGAATCAATATCCTTGTTATATCATGGATTTGCATAGGGGTGACATGTTGTAGGGAGGCACTCTACAACATAGCCCGAGGTTGGGAGGAAATGTTTCTTCTATCATTCAGTTGGCCAGTTTGACATATTCATTGAATAAAGAAGTGTTTAAATTGACATTTTTGATATATTCTCAATTATGTAAATGTGTTGTTTTCTGGTTTAAATTATAAATGTGAATTATAGAATGAATGGTTGAATTCCTAAGTAAAATGGAGTATGTACATTTTCTTTCACTATTAACTTGATAGACCTATATAACCGAGCAAGTTGTGCAAGGGTAGGGTTTATCCCTGTGAGTTCTACAAGTCCTTGAAATGGAAGGCTTGTAGGATATAAACCGTCACTATATGTGTAATGTCAACAATTGGTGTATCCTTCTAGGACTTGAAGTATTTGAGTGAAACGATTGCAATATATGAATAAAATATTCACCCAAAATTGACAGGAGTTCCCCAAAGTCGAGGAGAGTTTCTAAGTAGTTGGGGAGGCTAAATCCCGGTGAAACCTCCCTACTTGAATGTGAAGTTTGCAGTATATGAAAATCTTTAACCAAGTCTCGAAGATAAATTTTCTTAGTCAGTTTCAGAGTGAAGGTGAGAGCCAAGAAGGTCTAGAAGAACCTTAGAGATGGCCTAAAAGTAAACCTTGGAATGATTAATTCCTAAATCGGTCTATTAATCAGATGAAAACATGTGTTTTAAGTCAGAGTGAGTTGCAGTAGTTGAATTCAGTGCAACGAGTAGATATTGACCATTGGATGTGGTCGTCAGAGTGGACAAATGTAAGGTTGTACAAGGACTTACTCCTTTTGGCCAATGTTGCTTTTTAATATTTGAAACAATGACATCTCTCTTAATACCCAATGTGCCATCTTTTTTTACATGATATGTGCATCCATAAAGATGATGAATCATTTTTGAATATATGTATGGGATATAATAAGTGCATAATCTTAAGATCATCCCAATATGGAAACTCATAACATTAAGATTTCATTTTCATCCCAATGGGAATTTTCTAAATGAAAGTGTCAAAAGATTTCAGGATCATCCAAATCATAGTCACTGACTTGACGAGAATTGTAACCTCAAAAAGAAATTATAGCCCTAAAAACCCATGTTTTTGGGTAAGAAACATCAAAATCAACCTTCATTTTGAAAATTGGTGGTACCAATAGCACCCTTTTCTTTTGGGTTAAAATTAACACATTTTGCAACGATGGCCTTAACAATGTTGCAATGTTGTCGTCAAAAAGTTTGAAATCAACCCTTGTGTTAAAACTACAAATTCTTTGAAATCTCTGAACTTGACAACCAATATTGTTGCTACCAAAACCTTAAAGAAACCCTTGAATTGAAAAGTTGTGCTCTTAGTCTAGCAAACCCCTTCTTTTATGGATAAAATTACAAGTTTTGTGAAATCATGGCCTTGACAACAAGAACCCCTGGAACCAAAATCTTAAGGCCAATCCCCAAATTGAAAAGAGGCTTTATCAATCATAACTTCTTTTTTTCAGGCTTGAAATTGTAACATTTTAGAAAATATGGATCGAAAGCACAATACATTTGAAAAAAACACCATAAAAAAAGATAAAAATGAAAAAAAAAGGGGGGGG
>ML777435.1:619255-658896 GCA_009831015.1 Picea engelmannii | reverse complement strand
TTTTTTTTTTTTTTTTTAGTATTTGAATTTTTTTCATTAAAATCTATTGTTTTTTTAAATTGTTTCGCGCACGCGCACGCACGTGTGTGTGTTTCTTTTAATATTTTTTTCATATTTAATATTTTTAAAAAATTCCCTTTTTACTTTTAATTTTTTTTTCTCTCTCAATTGTATTTTTTTTTAGTATTTTTTAATTTTAAATGTCTATTTTTTTTTTTATTTAAATAGAAAATATTCTTTTTGGTGGGGGTTGGGGGTGGAGTTTCCCCATCTTTTTTCATTTTTTTTCTCTTTTTATTTTTCTTTGTTTTTAATTTTCATTTAATTTTATTTTTTTTTATGATTCTTTTGCTATAGGTGTAACATCCACACTATAATCCCCAGTTTAATTGATGCATATTGTAGATATAATGTATTGTTGTGGCCAAGTGATGCAAAATATGAATTATATTTCTGAATTTGATTAAATAAAATGAGATGCTACTTGTTG
This sequence comes from Picea engelmannii, assembly GCA_009831015.1. Lineage (NCBI taxonomy): Eukaryota > Viridiplantae > Streptophyta > Pinopsida > Pinales > Pinaceae > Picea > Picea engelmannii. The sequence continues at coordinate 658,406 of ML777435.1, read as the reverse complement.
CCGGAGATGGATAGAGATGGGGGATGATTACTCCACAAGAGAGGAGGGGTCTTAAAAGGGGAGCTTTTATTTATGAGTTTAATTCCCAAAATCCTTTTCCTATTTTTAATATTTGAGTGAACCTTATGATTTCCCATTGAGTGCAGAAGAGCCTAATCATTTAATATATGTAAGAGGGTGGGTGTAAAAAATTACAACCCATAGTTATTGGGAGCATGGGGATGAATATAATTAGTTTTGGGATGAGTGTGAGTCAAGAAAACAACAAAAGGCAGGGATGATTTTAAGGATGGAAATTTATTTTAAAATGTAGGAACCTTGGTGAACCTTACTAATCCTTCATATGCCAACTATAAATGATTGGTGATATTTTTTTAAAAATATTCAAATTTCTAAGGATTTTATATAGTTTTTATAAAATTTTGGCCATTTTTAAGGTAAAATAATTTTTTCCTATAGAATTTGGGCGAATCATTTTTAAAATAGAGAATTCTTTTTTGGAAAAATCATGGAAAATTATCCCATGAGTGAAATTTAGCCCCTAAAAGAATCCTTGACAAAAGGAGATGAAATTTGTATGGCTAGGAGGACAATTTTAGAAAACCACTTTTTCGCATGAGAAGCAAGAAGTGATGTACCCATTACCAACAAAGGGAAATTTTTTGTTGGATACCAATACTTAATTAATCAAGAAGCATGCAAGAATCAATTGCAATTAACAAGAACATGCTAAACTATATAGGAAAAGAATAACATGCCATGCACAACATTAACAACAAACATGCATGATATAAACACATGAGATAATTTATACACAATGAAATATATAAATTATACAGAAAACAAAGAGAGAACTTATCTTTAAATAAACCATTCACCAATTGGTTGTAGACATTTGATGTTCCACCCAAAAGTAGACATTATTGTTCTATCTCTCAAAAAGAAAGTCAGTCTTAAACTAGAGCTATGAATCCACAAGGATGAGTACTAGGCCAACTCTAAAGCACACAACAATTAGTTAACAAGCTCTTACAAATTTTCGCAACCACACAACAATCCTAGTTTACCGTCTCTCTTCCCTTTCATCCTTCACAACCCAAATAAATGAACCCCTTTCTCTGCAATATCGTCCCTTAGGTAGCTCCACTTATTTTCTAGGGCTCCAATGCTATTCGTAAGGAAATATCAATGCCGGAAACTCCAAGGATTCACAGTTGTGGATAGTTCTTTCGCAACTGACCTCATTCTCATCCACGCAAGCATCCATTCCTTTATGGATAGTTACTTATGAAAAATGAGAAATGGCTCATTTTCCTCCCATAATCCATTTCTCATGCCTAGAACAAGACACTTAATGAATGAGGAACAAGTAACAATAATTGAGGAACCAAATGAGTGAGTAACAATGAATGAGGAACCACCAAACAACAAAAATTGAGGTTTATACAATTACATGAAATTACGCACCACATGGCCTTCCCTAAGAAGTTCACCAAACCAATTTTCCCGCATCTAATACTAAGATGGGTGAAAAAAATATAACAAAATTACTTAGCCCCTTTAGCCCCCTCTCTTGTGGAATAATATCCCCCTATCTCTTTCCTTGTCCATTTTGTAACTAGCAATGCATTTTATTATTAAAAGTATTTAATGTATTAAATTACCTAATCTCTTCGGCCTTTTAAAATTTATATGCACTTCGACCTTTCATCAATTAAACAAAATACATTATTAATCTCGAGACTCAAAACTGGGGTATTACATTCCCCTTCCTCTTATTTTGGCATTGTCCTTAGTGAACATACAAAAGGGAGAAATCAAAATTTCAAAAGTCTTAAAAAATTCTTGGGTACTTTTCCTGCATGTCATTCTTATGCTCCCAAATAGCATATTGAAGGCCGTAGTAGGTCCACTGAACCTTTACCAATCCTATGGCTCAATTTCAGAGCAGCTTGACCTTCCTATCCAATATATGCATTCGTTGGACCTAAAAGTCTCCTTCTGGCTCCACCTGAATCAAATTCCAATCAATAACATGGTTAGGCTCATGCACATACCTTTTTAGCAAAGAGACATGAAATACATTATGCATATTGATGGAAGTAGACAATGCAAGCATGTATGAAACTAGCCCTATTATGCCCAATATCTCAAATGGGCCACAAAATATAAATGCTATCTTGGTACAATTTCCCAACTTTAATGAGATCTTCTTGGGATTCACTTTCAAAATCACATTCTCTACCTCTTTAAATTCCTTATCTTTCTTGTTTTTATATGCATATATCTTTTGACTATCTTGTGCTTCTTTTTAAATTTATTTTAATTTTGACCATATGGTCTTCCATATACTTGAGAAACTCTATCCCAAGTAATACTTTTTTTGTTGGGTTATCCCAACTCAATGGAGTATTTTTTTTTATTCCATACAGTGTTTCAAATGGGCTCATATTCAATGAATCTTGATACCCATTATTATAGGAAAACTCAATCAAATGCAAGTAGTCTTCCCACTTAGATGTCTTGTCCATCACATATATTCTCAACATGTCTTCAATCACTTGGTTGACTCTCTATTTGTTCCCATTTGACTATGGATGCTATGTTGTGCTAAAATTTAGATTTGTACCAAATCACAAAAATATTCCTTTCCAAAAGTTTGAAGTAAAATTTATATCTCTTTCTGAAACAATTTCCTTAGGTATCCCATGCAACCTACAAATTTACATCATGTAAATTTATGAAATATTAGTTGTTCTATGAGTCATTTTCACTCGAAAAAAAATGATAAGACTTTGACAATTTATCCTCCACTACCATTATTGAATCATTTTTCATTGTTGTCCTGGGAAATTTACTAATAGAATCAATGGTTACCACTTCCCATTTCTTCTCTCAAATTGGAAATGGTTGTAGCAAACCCATTGGGTGTCTATGCTAAGATTTCATTATCTGGCATTCCATACATATGACAATGTAATCAGTAGAATCCTTCTTCATTCTTGGCCAAAAGTATTGGCTTCTTATTTCTACATTTTTTTCTGGTAACTAGGATGTCGAGCATATGGGACATTATGCATTTCTTTTAATACCAAATTCCTAAGTTCTTTAGAACTAGGAACATAATATTTTTTTTATGCATAAGTACTCCATTTTCTTTCATCTTATATTCTTTGAATTTTTGTTGTACATTTTCTTACTATAAGCTCTCTTTTACTGGTAGGTAATGTTGGTATGTAACAACAACATCTAAAATTTTTATTTTTAAATTCGACTAATGCATATTAATGGTTGTAGCATGCATGAGATGAACTCTTATGTTGAGTGCATCAACAAATTTATTTTCTTTTCCTTTGATATGCTTGATGTCAAAGTTGTACTCACTTAAAAATTCCACCCAACTTGTCTTCTTGTGACGGCAACACAACCCTTCACAACCCACAGGTCGGAAGGTCCATGTGCCCACATAGGATCTTCTTCTTCTCACGGCCTGAAGAACTCAAATGTTCTTCTGTTTCCCTATCAGGAAATGCGCACCCACAGAACTATCGCTCGATCCCCTTTCTTTGCTTATCGGGGGATCGGACTTCGCGACTTCGCGATGTCAAAGGTCGATCACTGGGCTCTCGAATCCCCGAGATCCAATGACCCGTCAACGCTGACCCTCTCTTGTCTCTCTCGAAATTTATGCTATCGCGGTTTCTCTACTCGTGATACCAAGCAACTCGTCTTACCAACTCCCGATGCCCGATACGTCGAAACTCCGATGCACACATGTTAGTTGACTTTTCCATGCCTTTACTCCATCGGCATTTCAGATTTCGTGGAATCGCGAATCCTAATGCATATATTTAGGCACTTCCTACTACAAAACCTTGATGCCTGGTGCCACTTGTCTTCCACTAACTCCTGCGGCCCCACACTGTTTATGTCACCGTTAGGATATCGCGGATCGCGATTCCAAACTATCTGCGTATCCTTTCCTCAAGATCTCCGATACACCGAACCCCGACTTCTTTCCATCTCCTAACACACATCCCAACCAATGGATGGTTTTGATCTGTCGGGATATCACACTTCATGATTTTGTAATTCTCATTGCAATAGTTTGGAGTTTCAATCAATGAAACCCGATACACGATACATGCATAGATCTAACGGTCCTCGTGGTCCTGATCAACGACTCTTATCCCTCCCAAGCTTATACTTATAGAACAAATGATGTTGTATCTCCCTTGCACCTCCGTGAGATCTAACGACTCACGGGATGTCACGAAATCTCCTCGGAGAATTTTTTCCGTCTGTTCCTTCCAGATGAATTCTGCGAAAGGACTAAGTGTTCCTTTGTGGAACTTGTTCCTCCTCCGTGCAAACCTGCGATGCTTCTGATAACCTTCAAGTCTCAGGTTCCCTGCACTTTCCTTCAATGAATTTCAAGGCCTATCCTTCCTGAGCTTTTTCCATGACCTTCTGGTCCTTCGAAAATCTCTTGCACGCACTCCTTGCGACACACCTTCGACCGCGACTAAGTGTTCAAGTCTTCGACTCTGCGCACACATGAAACAACATTCTATCAAATGCTTCACTCAGGTTCGCAACCCAGATACTTTTACCCGTCCTGGGAACTCCTTGCACAACTCCTGTGCCCAACTGCACCTTTGGGATGAATGAGAACAAAAGCTATCTCTAGTTAAGCCCTCTGTCAACGCACTCCTTGCAGACACTTCAACTGCACTCCTTGCAGGAATTCTCTGGCTCAAATAGAGAAACAATTGAAACTCATTCCTTCTTCCCTTCAGAATTCAATTCAACCATGAAATCATATACACCACATATAAAAGAAAATGTATGACATGAAGAAAACATTCATGAGAATAACATCAATACACAGAGAATAACACAAACCATAAATTTGTGTCAGAACTCTTCTATTAATTCAAATGTCTGTACATGGGTGTTCATTTCACAACTCTCTGCTTGCTCTTCTTCCTGAATTCTCTATCTATTCCCTGAACAATGTTACAATGCACAATGAGGGTGTCTATATCCGTTTTCCCTCCAGCTCCTAAACTGTCAAATCTAGAAATTAAAAAATCCTATCTACCTGCATTAACTATATTAAATGTCGTCTATATACTTAAGGACGAGAGCTATACACTCAAGGTCCATTTACAATATACAAAGGCGCCTCTTCTTAAATGACTCATTTAAGATTTGTGCAACAGTTTCAAAGTGTTTTTCAAAATTTGTGCTAGCTTGTCCAGTTGTCCTCCACTTCCGCGTTGGCTCGCTTGACGTGTTGGCGATGCTCCTGCAACATACTCCTCAGCTTGAAAACTTTCATGGGCTTCTGTCCATGAGATCCTGCACGGTCTGTCCATGCCTCTGTATCTCTACTTCGTTCTCCCAGCTGGCATCTTCCACTGGATGGCCCTTCCATTTGACCAGATACTCATAGTATTCTTTCCTCCTGGTCTTCTTACCCACTCTCTTGTCCAGTATGCATTCCATTCGTGGCTTCTCTGCAACTGGAAATTGTTTCATCCACTGGATCATTGGTTGTTCAGTTCCTATCTCTTCTTCACCAGCCCTGTATGGGTATAAATTTGCGACATTGAATATCGGAGATATTCCGATCCCATCGGGTAGTTCAATCTCATAAGCATTTTCCCCCAATTTCTTCAAGACCTTGCATGGTATGATTTTCTTCATCTTTAGCTTATTATATGTTCCCCTCGAGAACCTTTCTTTCCTCAAATGTGCCATAATTAATTCACCAACTTCAAACTGAAGTTGTCTCTTCCACTGGTCGGCTCTACGCTTATATTCCTGGCTTGATTCCAGCAACCGCTCCTTCACCCTACTGTGAAGTTCTTTCATCGCCTCAGCGAATTCTTCTGCACTAGCGCTCCTAGTAGCAGTCTGTTCTGAATCCCTCAGTTCAGAAACTCCCCTCGGTTGTGTGCCATGCACAATTTGGAATGGACTCTGGCCTGTGCTCCGATTCACTGAGTCATTATACGCAAACTCTGCTTGTGGTAATATGTTGTCCCACTGGTTGTGGTGCTCTATCACCAAGCTTCTCAGCAAGTCTCCCAGACTTCTGTTGACCACTTCTGTTTGTCCATCCATCTGAGGATGATAAGCCGAACTAAACATCAAATTATTTCCCAGCTTCTTCCATAAGGTCCTCCAGAAATGTCCCACAAAGTTTGTATCTCTTTCTGAAACTATACTTCTCGACAATCCATGAAGTCGAACGACCTCTTTGAAGAATAGATTTGCGATGTGAGTCGCATCAATGGTCTTATGGCATGGGATGAAGTGTGCCATCTTAGAAAACCTATCCACTATTACAAAGACTGAATCCACACCTCTTTTTGTCCTTGGCAAACCCAATACAAAATCCATGCTTATCGCATCCCACGGCCTCTCTGGTATGGTAAATGGTTGATAAAAACATGCATTCTGCTTCCTCCCCTTCAAATGCTGGAAAATTCGACATTTGTCAACGAATCTCTTGACATCTGCTAGCATCCTTGGCTAAAATTATGACTCGCTCAACTTCGCAAATGTTTTGTCATGGCCAAAATGTCCTGCTAATCCACCACTGTGTTTCTCCTTTAACAAGTTCTCCCTCATGGAGCAATTCAGAATACATAGCTGATTGCTTCTAAACAACAATCCTTCCTGGATCATATAGTCTGTCCAAGGGATTCTATCCCTGAGAACTGGGTTCTCAGCTACTTCATATGCTTCTGCAAAATCTGCATCACCTGTGTACATGTCCCTGCGATCATCAAAACCTAACGTTTTGACTCGGAACTCCTGCAACAACAAACACTTCTTGCTCAAAGAATCGACCACTTTGTTAGCAGTACCCGAAATGTGTTTAATCACAAATGTGAAATTCTGCATATACTCTACCCATTTTACACGTGTCTGATTCAACTTCTCCTGTTGAGTCACAAACTGTAAGGTGTGGTTATCACTATACAAAACAAATTCTTTTGGGATCAAGTAATGCCTCCACTTTTTCAATGCCTGGATGATAGCATAGAATTCTTTGTCGTATGTGGAGTACTTCAATTTTGCCTCGTTCAGCTTCTCGTTGAAATATGAAATCAGTCTGTCCTCCTGACTCAAGACCTCTCCTATGGCAAACCCGCTTGCGTCACATTTCACTTGAAGCGTCTTCAGGAAATACGACAACACCAAAACTGGTTGTTCTGTGATCTTTCGCTTCAACAGATTGAAGTTTTTCTTCACCTCTTTAGTCCAATGAAAATATTTATGTCGCTTCTTCACTATATCCATCATCGCTGCACTAATCCCACTAAAATTCCTAATGAACTTCCGGTAGAAACTAGCCAGTCCATGAAAACTTCTCACCTCAAAAATATTTCTGGGTGATGGCCAATTCTTGATCACTTCCACCTTGTCCGGATCCATCCTCAACTCATTCGATGAAATAACAAATCCCAAGTAAATGAGTTCTATCTTCATGAATGAGGACTTCTTCATGTTTATCAACATCTTCTCCTGCTGCAGCTTCTTCATCACTATAGCCAAATGCTTCAAGTGCTCTGCCACTGACTTACTGTAAATCAGTATGTCATCCAAATACACAATGACGAATTTCCCGATGAACTCCCTCAGGAATTTTTTCATCAACCTCATGAAGGTACTCGATGTGTTTGTCAAGCCAAACGACATAACAAGCCATTCATACAGTCCTTCGTTTGTCTTGAACGTTGTTTTCCATTCATCACCTTCCCTCATGCGAATATGGTGATATCTGCTTTTCAAATCAATCTTTGAAAAATACTTTGCCCCACTTTGGCAATCCATCAGATCATCCATTCTCGGCAATGGGAAACTGTACCTGATGGTTATCTTATTTATTGTCCTCGAGTTGGTACACATTATCCAACCTCCATCCTTTTTTGGACTGAGTACCGTTGGAACGACACATGGACTCAAGCTTTCCCTTACGAATCCTTTGTCCAACAAATCTTGGACTTGCTTCTTGACCTCCTCATTCTCTTGCGACATCAATCTGTACGTGGCTTTATTCGGAAAACTGGCTCCTGGTATGAGGTCTATATGATGACTCACACTCCTCATCGGTGGCAAAGAACGAGGTAATTGATATACCACGATGTCAGCGAACTCTTCCAGTAGTTCCTGAATCTATTTTGGTAGATCATCCACTCTTGTGCTAGTCAGAACAATCCTCGGTTTCCTGACCACAAAGAATTGTGGATGTTCTTTCTTCTTCACCTCCGTAAGAAGTTCCTTCCCACTCATGAGAAGTATTGTGTTGCTTACTTCCGGCTTCACCTCCTTATCCTTTATTGGAAGCAACATATGGGTTCTCCCATTCTTCTCCAGGGTATATGTGTTCATTCTCCCATCATGAATCACATTTCTGTCATATTTCCATGGTCTCCATGGGAATAACATCAGAGAGTACTTTATCATTATACCCTCCTATTTTGAATTCAACTAAACACTGTTTAGTGAAACTTACCTGATGTCCCTTCTGTAGCCACGAAACTTTGTATGGACTCGGGTGATCAGTTGTCTCCAGCTCCAGCTTCTCTACCATCTCGGTTGAAACGAGATTATCTGTGCTACCGCTGTCCATGATAACCTTGCATACCCTATCTTTGGTCTTGCAAGCAGTCTTGAAAAGTCGGGTCCTTTGGAATGAACTCTCCACCTCTTTATCAGGTGTCAAAAGAACTTTTTGCATCATCAATGAACTTCTGCCTTCTGCATCTTCGGCCTCAACATCCCACCTCTGTGCCTCAGTGATGTGAGCTTCCCCAATGTCCTTCTTTTTCTCTGGACACTCATAAGACTTGTGCCCATTCTTCCCACATGTGAAGCATGTAATTACTCTACCTCTTCCTCTTTCTCTACCTCTAGTACGAGGAAAAGTGTTGTTGTCAGCATATCCTCCACTCGGTTCAACATATGGCCCTCGCTGTGAAGTTCCACCTCTTTCTGCATGAGTCTGAGGTTTCTTCCATTCCTCCTTGGGCTTCTGGTATTTGTCTTGGGAAACCGACTTGCCTCTAGGATGGCTCCTGCCTCGACCCCTTTGACCTTGCTTACGGCTCAGCTTCTCCTCAGCTTTCAGAGCCATCTGATAAGCATCTTCCATCGTTCGGATGGTTACCATGCTCATCTCGTCCTAGATATCGTATCTCAGGCCATTCATATACTTGGATACCTTCTCATCATTGCTCTCCTGATGACCTGCCCTAAGGTTCAGTTGATAGAATTCCTCAGTGTATTATTTCACTGTCATCAGCTTCTATCTCAGGTTCTGCATCCTCCTGAACAGAGTGATTTGATAGTCTCTTGGGATGAATTTTTCTTTCATCTTCACGATCATCCTGTCCTAGCTCTTGATCTTCTTCTTTCCCTTGCAGCGTATGTTATCTTGTAGCTCATCCCACCACAATGTTGCATGTCCCTTCAAGCGCGTGACAACATGCTTGACCTTCTTGTCCTCTTCGACCTCTTCATAGTCGAAGTAAGTATCGAGAGCTCTAATCCAATCTAGTAGCTCCTCTGCATCCAAGTTTCCCTCGTAAACTGGAATGTCCATCTTTGCTTTTGCACTCATTTTGGCAATAAATTTGATCAAACACTCATTTGATGCATCTTCGGCTGCAACTTCCTCCTCTCTTTCAGTCTCAATTTCACTATCGGAATCACTGAGATCCCCTGCACTAGCTGTGCATATTTGCACTATCTCCATGTCCTCGAGTCTCACTCGGAGGTCACGCATTTGTCTCTCCATTTCTGGATTGGTTACCTGCCTGCCTCTTCTTCTCTGCACCTCCCTATCCTCTGGATCAGGTGGCTATCTTTCTCTCCTTGGTGGCATGGTGAATTCTCTTCTGCTTTGCTACTGAAAGCAAAGAGTCTTTCTAAGTTCTGATACCACTCTGACAGCAACGCAACCCTTCAAAACTCGTAGGTCGGAAGGTCCACGCGCCCACACAGGATCTTCTTGTTCTCACGGCCCGAAGAACTCAAATGTTCTTCTGTTTCCCTATCGAGAAATCCACACCCACAGAACTATCGCTCGATCCCCTTTCTTTTCTTATTGGGGGATCAGACTTTGCAACTTCGCGATGTCAAAGGTCAATCACTAGGCTCTCAAATCCCCGAGATCTGATGAACCGTCAACGCTGACCCTCTCTTGTCTCTCTCAGAATTTATGCTATCGCAGTTTCGCTACTCGTGATACCAAGCAACTCGTCTTACTAACTCCCGATGCCCGATACGCCGAAACTTCGATGCACACATGTGAGTTGACTTTTCCACACCTTTACTCCATCGGCATTTCAGAGTTCGTGGAATCCCGAATCCTAATGCATATATTTCATCACTTCCTGCTATGAAATCCCGATGCCTGGTGCCACCTGTCTTCCACTAACTCCTGCGGCCCCACACTGTTTACGTCACCATCGGGATATCGCGGATCGCGATTCCAAACTGTCTGCATATCCTATCCTCAAGACCTCTGATACGCCGAACCTCGACTTCTTTGGATCTCCTGACATGCGTCCCAACCGATGGAAGGTTCTGATCTGTCGGGATATCGCACTTCGCGATTTCGTAATTCCCGTTGCAATAGTTTGGAGTTTCAATCAACGAAACCCCGATACATGATACATGCGTAGATCTAACGGTCCTCGTGGTCCTGATCAACAACTCTTATCCCTCCTGAGCTTATACTTATAGAAAAAATGACGCCGTATCTCCCTTGCACCTCTGTGATATCTGATGGCTCACGGGATGTCGCGAAATCTCCTCGAAGAATTCCGTCCGTCTGTTCCTTCCAGATGAATTCTGCGAAAGGACTAAGTGTTCCTTTATGGAACTTGTTCCTCCTGCGTGCAAACCTGCGACGCTTCTGCTAACCTTCAAGTCTCAGCTTCCATGCACTTTCCTTCAATGAATTTGAAGGCCTATCCTTCCTGATCTTTTTCCACGACCTTCTGGTCCTTCGGAAATCTCTTGCACGCACTCCTTGTGACACACCTTCGACCACGACTAAGTGTTGAAGTCTTCGACTCTGCACACACCTGCAACAATAGTCTATCAAATGATTCACTTAGGTTCACAACCCTAAGGCTTTTACCCAACCTAGGCACTCATTGCACGACTCCTGTGCCCAACTGCACCTTTGGGATGAATGAGAACAAAATCTATCTCTAGTTAAGCCCTCTGTCAATGCACTCCTTGCGGACACTTCAACTGCACTCCTTGCGGAATTCTCTGGCTCAAATAGAGAAACAATTGAAACTGATTCCTTCTTCCCTTCAGACTTCAATTCAACAATGAAATCATATACACTGCATATAAAAGAAAATGTATGACAGGAAGCAAACATTCATGAGCATAACATCAATACACAGAGAATAACACAAACCATAAATTTGAATCATAACTCTTCTATTAATTCAAATATCTGTACATGGGTGTTCATTTCACAGCTCTCTTCTTTCTCTTCTTCCTGAATTCTCTATCTATTCCCTGAACTATGTTACAATGCACAATGAGGGTGTCTATATCCATTTTCCCTCCAGCTCCTAAACTGTCAAATCTAGAAATTAAAAAATCCTATCTACCTGCATTAACTATATTAAATGTCATCTATCTACATAAGGACGAGAGTTATCCGCTCAAGGTCCATTTACAATATACAAAGGTGCCTCTTCTTAAATGACTCATTTAATATTTGCACAACATTTTCAAAGTGTTTTTCAAAATTTGTGCTGGCTTGTCCAGCTGTCCTCCACTTCCGCGTTGGCTCGCTTGACGTGTTGGCGATGCTCCTGCATCATCTTGGCATTTAAAGTTTGTTTCTCAAAATAATATTTCAAACCACTATGGTCTGTCCTTAATTCAAATTTCTTCCCCATTAAATAATGCCTCCACATATTCAATGCACGAGCTATGGAAGAAATCTCCAAATCATGTGTGGTGTAATTCTTCTCGTGTTCTTTAATATTTTTTGACTCATAACTAATGCCATGTCCATTTTGAGTGAGGAATATACCAAGTCCTTATTTTCATGCACCTGTGCATACCATAAAAAATTTATTTGGGACATCAATATTCAAAATAGTTACAGTAGTAAGTAACTCTTTCAACAAATTAAAATTTTCTTCACACTATGTTGTCCGTTCAAACTTAATTCCCTTCTTTTGTAAAGAGGTGATGAGATGAGAAATTTTAGAGAATCGCGTTATAAATGTCATGTAGTATCCCACTAATCCCATGAAATATTTGAATTATGAAACATTCCTTGGTGTTGGCCATTTTCTAATGGCTTCAATATTCTATGGATATACTACTATACTTTCCTCTAAAATAATGTGCCCCAAATAGTGGATCTAGTCTTGGTAAAAAGAGCACTTTCTTAGCTTGGAATACATTTGATGTTCCCTTAGAACTTGCAAACTTATCCAGATAATTTCCAAATATGCCATTCATTAAGCACATAAAGACAATTGGTGGATTGGGTAGTTCAAATGGCACCACTACAAATTCTCAATGCTCACACCTGTTTCTAAAAGTTGTCTTAATGATGTCTTCTTCCTTTATTCTCACCAAGTGATATATTCATCTCAAGTATATCTTTGAAAATATATTTTCTCCTCTTAGCTATTCAAATAGGTCATCAATTCTAGGTAGAGGGTAGTTTTTCTTCATAGAGTATTTATTCAACTATTTAAAGTAAATACATATCTTCAACGTTCCATCCTTATTTTTAACAAAGAGTATTGGTGCTCCCCAAGGTGAAACACTTGGGAGTATGTAATGTTTCTTCAAAAATTCTTCTGGAAACATTTGTAATTCTTTTAATTATGGAGAACTAATTATATAAGAAGTTTTTGACACTCGGGAAATTCCTAGTACTAAATCAATAAAGAAATATATATCCCTCTTCGATTCTGATTCTGGTATTTCTTGGAATATATAATCAAAATATTGCAACATTGAATAATATTCAATACTTGGCCATTTGGTATTTTCTGGCTCGTCCACATGAGATGCATACAATTGACATCCTTTCCTGAAACATCTCTTCAACTATAAGGATGAAATCACCCTAATAGAAATGGGTGTTGGAATTCCATTTACAATGATTTGTTTTCATTCTTCATAAAGACATGTAAATGTCTTGTTATGACAATCTAGGACAACATGATGCTTTTCCAACCAATCCATCCCAATTAGGGTATCATAATATCCTAATGGTATGATTTTCATATCAACATTAGTACTCACTCAGTTCCAATTTATTGGGCAATCTTTGAAAAACTCATTGATCCTTATTTTGGTTCCAGTGGCTAGCTGAACCAAACGCGATTTTTAAATATTTTGTTTCTCCAAATGAAAACGTTTCCACTATTTTAGAATGAATGTAACTATGTGTTTCTCCTGAATCAATTAAAATACCAACAAGATGATTAATGATCTTACCTTCCACCTCAATCATATGGGATTGGTGTTTTGTTTTTTGATCTTCCAAGGCTACATATATTCTTGGAATATTTCTTCCCATGTCTTCTATTGTAGTATCCTATTGGATGTTGTGAAATGTCCTCATCTTGTCTTCTCTATGAGGGAAATCCTTGTACATGTGATCTTCTTTACATCTCCAACATTTTATTGCTGGTATTCCCATTTTACCCAAGGAGTCTTCCTTCTTGGATTCATTCTTATCATGATTATCTTGCTAATTTGTATTAGGAATGTTTTTGTTGAAATTAGGTTTGGATCCCTTCCTTCTCTGATCATATTTCTCCTTTTTCTTATCCTTCCAAGATTTATACAAACATTCTCTACCCTTTCCTTTTGCATATAGTTAGCCTTTCTAATGTTCTTTGTCAAACTTATGGGCTCATCATATTGAATCTTGTATTTATATAAATATGGTGTTCCACTCAAAAACCTTTGTATATTCACCTTTCCATCCTTGATAAACCCAACATAATTCAAGAATGCCAAAGAATTATTTTTATATTCTCCCATCGTCATTCTTCCCTACCCGAGTTCAAAGAAATATTGCATCTTGTTTTCATGATAGTGCTCTAAAAGATACTCTTTCTAGAAATATTTATTGAACTACTTCCATGTAATCCTACTCTCATCAGTGTTCTCGACTTGATTCAATCGATCCCACCACATAGAAACTTTTCCATGTAAATGGTACATGGTAATCCTATACTCTACATTAGATGAGTACTTGTACAAATGAATATACGTTTTGATTCCAAACAACTAGGCTTCAAAATCATCTTCCCTTTCTCTTTCACCATCAAAGTATGGTGGCCTAATCTTCCTAAGATCTCCATGCAAACTACCCAAATCATATCTTCTTCTTTGATTCCTAACAAGAGACACTTCTAGATTTCTCTTTAACTCTTCAAATTCATAAAAATTCCTAGCTAAGTAAGGAGGTGATTAATGTATATGATTTCTACTAGCACTTCTTGAGTTATTCTAGAGTTAGTTTTTTTTAAACATAGGCTATCATATGCTTATGTGGAAATATAATGACATGGTTTTTGATGTGGCATCCTGATGGGATTCCATGTCACCTCTTTAACCTCCTTGGCCTATCCCATCATCCTCCATCACCACCTTCTCTCTCTCTCTCTCTACCTTACCTTTTTCTTCAATATAAAATAAATAAACTTTTTAATTAAATATGGGACCCACCCATATCGACTTCCACATGGCACCACCACAGTGGACCATGTCACAGGTGGAGTCCACCTCCACACCTTACCTCCAACATTGAACCTCTCCCTAGCCCAAATCTAATGAGAAAGATTGAGGGACGATCAATGATCCACAATGATTTCGTATCACCAAAGAGCTCGAGGGTTAAAGACCCTACATGATGCTCTTCATGTCACATCAAAATGTTACACATAAAAATGTCACACTTGAGGTATGCACCCTAAGTGTCAAAAGTGTCACAAAGTGACGTATGCACATTGGTAAGTGTCACATACACTGTTGCAGGTGTCATATTCACCTTCTCAAGTGTCACATTCACATTTTGAGGTGTCTCCACCCCCTGACACCATTAATTTTTTTTTTCATGACCTCTAAGTCATATGAGAGGAGGAAACCCATCATTTCTAGGTCAAAACACACTTTTTCCTTGGAAAATTCAACCCATGTTTTAACATTTATGAAGGGTGGAACCCCCCTGTCCATAATGGGGAAGGTACCATGGTGCCCCCTCTACTACTATAAGGGAGTGACACTACTAGGGTGGCACCCTGTCTCTCACTAGAGGGGAGATCCATTCTTGTTGAGAGAAAAGGGAGATCTCCCCCACCTTAATATATGGGCCAACTCCTTCATATTGGGTTATTTGTGTTTGACCCTCATGCTTGGGATTCACTTTAGGATCTGATCCAAGCCTTAAGGAGCCATATTCTCAACCATACCCCTCATTTTCTGATGGTAGTTGTGCCTCTCAAGCCTATATATTGATGGAGTTCCAAGGTGAAAGGGGGGAAGCTTTCAGGTATCAAACCTTTGATTGTGGTATATTCATGCAAGGGTTGGACGAGGAGAGATTGGAGAGGCTGCAACTACATCCATGGTTTTTAAGTATTCTCTTTGGGTTCTCATTTGAATATACATGGCCTATTTCCTTCAAGCTTGTGTATTTCTACATGTGCTTGTCTATTGTTCCTTCAATATTTGTAGATGAATTTGTTTGATCTAATCAACTAGAGTAGGAGGTAGTGGTTTCTCTTTTCTACCTATTGAAGGTATCAAATTGCATTGGGGGTTTTGGATATCAATCTCGTATTGTAAGCAACAAGGAAAAACTTTGAAACAAGGTGCATCACAGTCTTTCTCCCTCTCTCTTTCTGATTGGTCAAACTATGTTCAAATGGATGTTAATGTCCACTTGTAATTTTATGTCTTGGTATTAGGGGTCTGTAATCCAAGGGGGGTTTCATCTATTCTCTGATGAAAAATTTCATAACAATGTGACAATATATATATATATATCAGTAATATTTATAGCATGGTGATTATAATGAAATATTTTATATGCTCAAATGATCTCCATCACATCCCGATAAAATCACATAACAAAGTGAGCACCCAATCCAGGGTCTTCGTCCCATTCCGAAAATGGTACGAATCTAACTGTGTGAATAGATGATTTGATGTTGAACATGGTAGAAACCACTTGATTACTGATCATTGAGGTAAGTCGTTAACAAGTGCGATGTAAATCACCAATGATTACAATGAATCCCAAGGTACCCTAGTATATTCTAGTGAATGTGAATAAATGAGTTGAGATTGAACATTCATGGAATCATCCGATTAGAGTTCAATGATGTAAATCTACTATTAGAAGTGAGGAGGACTACCATTGAGGCATGTAGGTATCAAGGTACTAACTGGTTTCTAAGTCTAATTCTTAGATAATGTGCTAAAGTCAAAATGAATAGACTCATCGAAGGAGGGCCATGATGTATCCCCCATGATCGACACGAAACTGACACAAGAAAGTGATGTGAGATGGTGGATCGAATGAGTATGGATTGACACAAGAATTGTTTTTTGGTAAAACTGTGTATGAATGGTTTGAAGTGAAACTTCCCTTGAACATTATGAGGCATGACAAGTGACTTGGAAACATTTGACTCGATGATTACCAAGAACATAATGTGATGGTAAATAAGAACACTCTTCGACTGGGGAAAAAACGTATGATGACACATAGAATTGGTATGACTTAGAGACAAGAAGATTACTCAACTATAATATGAGATGAAAATAGGTGCCATGTTCAAGGGAGACAATAGCTTTCATAAAGGATTCCAAAAAACTTGACCCACTTCCTTCAATTCCCCCCCCCATCCAGATGGATGAGTACCTATTTATTTTTTAATGAGATTGAGGAGGATAGTAGATGCTCAGAATAGCTCACCTTCGGTAAGTCCCTCTTTACATGTTTAATGAAACTAAACAAGTAGGGGTTTGGTATTGTATGGGTCCTAGAGATCAGACTCACATAGGTCCTTCGATGCATAGTTTTACGAGCCAAAAAAGGTAAAATCGGTGGTTTTTCATGTTTAGAGAGTTTGAAAAGATCTTAAAGTCGACTCCATGGATGAATTTTTTGTAAATTTAGTCTCCCAAGCCCAAAAAAAAAATGTAAAACAATACAGGGGAGAAGTATTCTGATCATTCTTGATTAGAGTACTCCTTTTTTCATAATTAGTCTCGTGAGGTTGAAAAGGAGATAAACTACCACTCAAAGGACACCCTTTCAAACCTTTTAATGAGTGTGAAAGGAAGCAATCTCACTCGACAATCTTTTCATGTTTAGGGAGTCTGAAAAGAGCTTAAAGGAGACTCCAAAGAGTTCCTTTTTCATATGGATTTTACGAGTATGAAAAAGAGATAAAAGGATACTTGATAACTTATTGTCATGTATTAGCAAGCATGAGAAAGAACAATACTGAGCTCGATAACCTATTCTCATGTTTTACGAGCATGAGAAAAAACAAGGACTAAGCTCATTCTAAAAAAGACAACTATGTTACGAAGGGAACGACCCCCAAGTGAGGATCACTCATAGGAACATGTTTCTCTAGAGGTGTTTTGCTTCTATATTGCGTGATAAGAGCTAGCGGGTTTGCTCCAGCATGATGTCTAGAGGATGGAAACCTTCTCCCCAAGTGTCCTTTCCTCCAGTGATTCCTCTTATTTCCTCATTTAGGCGTCTGGTTACTAATGGGAACATTTTCACTAGGTGAAGGAAAAGAAGGCTCAAGTATGCGATCTAGAGTGAGGCTTGATTCTAATGGAGGGGGGTTTGTTTCATTTTTTAACGAGCTTGAACGAGACAATGAACTATGATCATAAGTGGTTGTTTCATTTTTTAATGAGCTTGACACAGGAAAATAACTGTGCTCGTAGACGTATTTTTCATTTTTTAACGAGATTGACACAGGAAAAGAGCTATGCTCATGATGACCAGATACTGCCAAAGGATCAAATGATTCTAGGGATTGTCGCACCTGAGTCAAAATTTCATTTAACATGGAAACCTGTGGGGTGGGATGAGTAGGAAAAGGAAAAACCCCCATGAGTGAGGAATCCTTAAGAAGACCTGCTCATACACTCTCAAGACTATTATGTCCTAGAAAAGGGACATTATTTGCTGCAAGATTAGGGAGATCTAGAGTTATATAGTCAAGTCCGTCAACAATGATAATTTTTCCTTGATGGGGAAATTGTAAGATAAGAAACATCGAAGATGTGATGAAAGTCATTGCATAGAACCAACTTCGACCAAGTAAAAAATTGTAATCCAGGGGTGCATCAACCACTTTGATATCGATTGAAATAGTCTTACCCTTCAATGTCACAATGAAATATTGCAAGAGTCCATGAGGTTGGAAACCATGTCCATCAAATGATTGGTGTTAGGATATAGGGTAAGTTTAGGAGAACCAAGGGCTCTCCAACAAGAAAAATACATGATAAAGGTGGAGGATCCCTCATCCAAAACAATGTGATAGCTGTTCTTTCCACCAACCAAAATTTGAATTTGGAATGTTATGTGGTGGGAGAATCGCTCTTTAAAATAATCCATATTAAACATAATCAGGTTCGACTCCTCTGGATCCATAGCTCCAATGGATGACAATAGGGTTCTATGTTGACTTGGACAATTATGTAGAACTTTGAGGGATAACATAACACAAGGCCCTTGCACCAAATATTCAACGATATTATAGTTTTGGGAAGCATAAACATTGAGATTAAATGTCTCCTTCCTAATTACACTCTTGGGTAGGTGCAACACTGTGTCAAAAATTGGATTATGAATCTTAAGAAGATTGGAAGATGGAGGAGTGGATGTGGTGGGTTGATCAAAAGCCTTTCCATTAGCATGATCACCTAGAGGAGTGTCATAGGTATTTTCTTGAGTTGTTACATTGACCGACTTAAACATGTACACCTCATCGATGATTGAGGAAGCATCCCCAAGGTGGGAATGAATTGTGTTTCCCCCTTGAGAAGGGGGAGGATTTTTTACAACCAGATCTTACTTCTGAATCTGTTGGGAGGTACCCATTAGAAATTTAGCAACAATCTCACTATGAGGGTAGTATTTCATTGAGTGGTATTCCTCACAAATCATGCAAGGAAACTTAACCTTCCTATTTGGTTAAGTATCAACAATCTTTTGATTATCCTACTTGTTAGCAGATTTCTTAGATTTACCCTTATTTTTCTTCTTATCTCCTAGTTGCTAAGATGGAGTGGATTGGACCACACTCACCTCAGAGGTTTGAGTAGGAGCAAAAGTGTTTGTGGTGTTTGAAATGGAACTTGGTTCCAGAGTAGGTCTTGATGGATTATTCGTCAAATGAGGATAATTAGGGATCATATAGTAAAGTGTGCCTGAATGGGAATATACCAAGTCCAAATACTACACATGGATGATAGCCTACTCCCTAGTAACAACGTTTCCCATAGAAACATCATGGGAAATGGGAGGCAAGAGCAGATTTGTAAGCCAATCTGCGAGGATTTTTTCTAGAATTGGAGCTTTAATAAACCATATCATCTATCTCCACTCATGAATATGATAAGATATGTGGGTGGAAGAGGATTTCCGTAGTGAGCTCAAAAGTTGTGTACCGGTCTCATACTGTATAGGAAACTGAAGGAAATACATGGAAAGAGAATTAAATTCAACAGAGTTACACATTAGCTCAATATACCATTTCATTGTTGTACATGTAAGTGTTCTTTGAAAAATTCTCAGATGAATGGAATCATCCATTAAAGAGTTGGAATAATACCATGAATGGAAATTCATAACATGATTGTTAGGATCTTCCCTAGTTTTTTTGTTGAATTTCGGGATGTCGGACGGTAATTTGGCAGGGATGGCATGCCAAAATGGGGCATGCTAAATGGGATCATTTGTTAAATGAAAAAGATATGAAATATATAACATAGCCAATAATGGAATCTATCAGTTAGCATGTGGATAATAGTGGTAACCATATGACATGGGAACATTAGCAAGATCATATCCAGGTTGTGGCGAGATGGAAAAACTAGATGGTCTTACCATATATGGTGGTTGCCTGGGTTGTCCACCCATGTAAGGTGGTTGTCATAATTTTCCATCCATGTACTATGATGGACCTCCTACATACTAAGATTTACCTAATTCCCCCCCCATGTATTGTAATTGAAGGGACTATTGCGTCTGAATCATGGGTTTAATAGATTGATAGGTAAAAGTTCCTCGCGAAGGAATGCCCGCCGGATTAGGTTGACCCCACAAAGGATTAAAAACTCCTGGAAACGACTGTCTAGGATACAGGCCAGTGGTAGTAGGGATAGAAGGAATTTCATGGGAAACTTTCCCCTAGGCTTGTTGATGTTGTAACCACGTATGTTTCCCCCTAGTAAAAATTTTCCTTCCAGCTGAAGGTTGGCCTCCCATTAAAGATTGACCTCGAATGTAGGGTGTACTAATATACGATGTCTGAGATGGAGGCTAAGTATATTGTGTAACCATGGTTGTTTTAATGACTTGAATTCCTACCATTTGACCGATGGAATGACCAAGTAAGGAAATTGGTGTGTGCATGTGTGGAAATAGTGAAGCGGGAATATTACCTGACCCAAGTGGTTGGGTGAGGGTTACCTGAGTCAACGATGTTTTCGGTAAAGAATAATCACTAGCATAACAACTACAAGAGTTTTGAAAAAATATAGGTTCCCAAGTCCTTTAGGAAAACCAAAAGATGACAGGTTCGTGCCAAAACATTGTGTAGTGGTGGAATTGGGTGATAACTTGTAAGAAGAAAAAGAATCAAAATATATCGTGGATGGTGGATCAGTGAGTGGTTTGACAAGTGGATCAATAAAAAAAGGATTCACATAAGGAGAAAGGATTTCTATGAAGTTTGTGACTAGTTCTTCAATGTGTTGGCCACTTCTAAGAGCTATGCTCCTAGTTTCAGAAGGTTGATCTTTGATCATTCCTTTGTAAGAACCATTGTGTTGAGGTTCCTGAGCATCAGGATCCATACCTCGTATACTATGAAATCTTCGATTCTAAGGCTGAATACGAAAGTCAAAGAAGAAAACTCCTATGAAAACTAAAAGCAATCAACCAAGAAATGGTAGGCTCAAGGATATTATAGAGATGAGATGTCAAGATGCTAGTGAAGAAATGAGAAGCAGTTAAACTGACCTCCACGTAACAACCCTTCTCGGTGCAAGAAGCCCTCTCTTTCAAAGGGTCACCCTCCAAGGGTACTAAGAGTGTGATATCATGTATGCCCTAGGTACCATGGGAATCCCCCCAAAGACACCTTTATAGATACCTAGGAAAGGCTACAAAGGTTACCAACTTGCAATCAGCCTCCGGGAGGGTACAATTGACATTCGGGACCAAACGTATGGGAAGTATATCAAAGTCAAAAATTATTCCAGAGGACTGAGGACATGTGGACTAGTAGACTCCAGAGGACACCAAATGGATTCGGAGTTCATGAAGTACCAAGACCAAATGAGTCAGTGACACTTTAGGAAGGATCCCCAGTATACGATCTTTTCTTTATGATTGGTCAAGATTTGGAGGGGTAATCTATGATTCTCCTCTGCACATGAACTCATGTTTATCACCTGTGTGAGAGGGTATTCTTGGATATGCTTATACAAAAGTTGGATTTGTACACTCTTTACTGCTCTATAGTCCGTTTAGTAGTCTTAGACAATTTAATCACTTTTCCTAGTCCAAAGATCCTAATCCTATGCTACAGTTGGTGTGCTAAAAGAAAAAAAAGTTCTAGTTTATTTTATTAGCACGTGGTTTATTTTAATAGATTTTACTCAAAGGTTTCACAGATATGAAACTGATGATGTGAGAGAGACTCGACCCCAATAGAATGCAAAAGAATGAGATGTAATATGTTCTTTTTGATGAATTCTATGTATGGGAAGGAGAAGAGTTATTTTCTTCTTAACACAAGAAATAACTCAAAACTATGCAACTTTGAATTTATGGGATCAATATGATGCCAAGTTACAAAGAAAATGTTTCCAAAATTGAAATGCACATGCAAAACTAGCTCTTTTTCCAAACATATACCAAAAACAATTACCTAATGAATGCAAAATTTTCTTCGTTTGATTATGTATGCAAGGAGATATGAAAAATATTATGCTTCTTGAATTTCAAATGGAATGAAAGACATATGTGTTTGACACAAATAAGTACGAGGAAAAAAATCAATAAAAAAAGCACACTCAAACTGATGAGAACTGAAAGAAAACAAGTATGAGATAACTCGTTCAATCAAGGACTCAAATATGCAAAAGAGAAAGAAGATAAACACTCATGAAAATCCTCAAATAATGAGTAAAAAGAAGAAACATTCAAGACTGGGTTGTGACAAACAAGAGATTCCTAATCATCCAGAAAAGTGAGATGTTTCAATGAAGACAAAAAGGGATCCAAACCAAGAAACCTTTGCAAACCATAGTTGATGAACACTCCTAAACAATCAACCAATCTGAGAGCTTTGCGAGATGAATATAAGAGAACTCGAAGGTAGGATGAACCAATGGGTCTTGTTAAACCAAGATGATAAAAATTAGGATAGGATTGAAAAATCAAAGATTAAAATGAAAATGAGTGATAACTGTCAAATTCTCAATCAAACAAAGTCAAATACAGTTCAAGAGACTCTAGGCTAAATTCCTTTCAAAAGAAGACTCAGAAAAGCAGGGCAAAAAGAAACAAAAACACCAAAAAAGGAGACTAACGCCCATGTTCTTAAAGTGACAGGGTGCTATGGAACCCCCTAGGAGGTTTAGGGGAGCTACAGTCAGCTAAATGGTGCCCCTGTATACATTGCAAGGGAGTGCTAGTCAAATAAATGGTGCCCTGGTGTAAACTGTAGGGGAGTGCCAGTTTCTGAAAGGTTCAAAAGTGACTTCTAATAGCTCAAAATCAAGAGGGACTTATTCAATGGATCTGTAAAATCTTCAATGATGAAGAGGGAAGGGAAAATAGATCATAAATAAGTGTCAAAAAATCAATATCTAATCACAAAAAAAAGATTCAAGACGAAAAAGAGGAAAAACTAGTCAAAGTTCATCCCCAGTTGATTCACCATTTTTTTTTTGTGAGAAATATTACCCTACATATAGGTTAAGATACCCTTTGGACCAAGACTCCTATATTTAGTCCAAATATAGAAGTGAACAAGTTGTTACTACATTCCCTATATATCTAACTTAATCAAGCAAACAAGAAATAAGAAGAATATGGCGTACCTTGTTTCGATGTTTGTCCTCGTTGCTCCAATCCCTGGGCTTGATATCCAAGCTCCTCAATGCAACTGAATTATTTCAAAGAATAGAAAATGAAATATTCCTCCTACTCTATATGATTATATAAATCAATCTACCAATGAAGACTGAAACAACAATAGACAAGCAAATGTAGAACAAATGAACTTGAAGGGAATAAGCCAAGTTTATATTAATTGGAAATCCAAAGAAGACACTTACAAAGAATGATTGATGATGTAGTCACTTCTCTAATGTCTCCTCATCCAACCCTTGCATGAATATTGAAATCAAAATGTTGATGCTTCCTCCATAATCAAAGGTTTAATACCTGAATTGTTCCCCCCTTCACCTTGGAAATACCTTCAATATATAGGATTTAAGAGATGCAACAACCATGAGAAAATGAGGGAAATGGTTGAAGTTAGGATTATATCCTAGTATATATCCCATAGGATAGGATTCCACCACAAAAAACCTCATCCATCAAGATCTGGCCGTTAGGAAAAGGTGGTGGATCCCCAATTTCTCTCTAACAAGACTGGCGCTCTGCTAGAGTTGAACACAGGGCACCATCCTATAAATGGTGCTACTCTAACATGGAAAATGGGACACCACCCCATGAGGTGGTACTCCCCCAACGTGGACAGGGGTGATCTACCCTTCATAAATTTCCAAACAATGGTCGATTTTCCAAGAAAAATGTGTGTTTTTGGCCTTGAAATGATGGGTTTCTTCTTCCAATATGACTTAGGGATTGTGAGAAATGTTTTACGGTGTCAAGGGGTTGTGTCACTCAACAAAATAAATGTGACACTAGGTAAGGTATATATGAAACTTGCAACAATACATGTGACACTTAACAAGGTGCATATGTCACTTTGTGACACTTGCGACATTTTGGGTGTGAAACTTAAGTGTGGCATTTTGATGTGTAACAACAAGCAAAATAGAAATTCCCCATGATTGAAGTGAAAGGTAATATTGATAACCAACCTGTAGAAATTTTAATTGGTTCTAGAGCTATCCATGGTTAAATAAGCTCTAACATTGTTGAAAGATTTCACTTACAAAGAGTTAAATATAAGAAATATTGGTTAGTTTAGTTAGCCACAGGGGATAAGAGGAAAATCAATGATCTAGTAAAAAATTGTCAAATCGACATGAATGGACTTAGCAAAAAGGTAGATGTGAAAATCATACCATTGGGTTCATATGATTGTCTATTTTTCATGGTTTGGTTAGAAAAAATATTTCTATCCTAGACCATTACAAAAACAAAAACACTTGTCTTCATGAAGATGGGAAACAAGGCAAGGTTCAAGGCATTCCAAGGGCTTGAGGTGTTAGATAATTTCCACCATGCAGCTAAAAAAGAGTTTTGGGAAGGGATGCCAAATTTTTTCATTCCATATGGAAGAGGTAGCCAGAGATAAAATGCTAAGTATTGAATACCATCTAGTATTGAAGGATTTTGGAGATGTTTTTGGGTAAATCCTAGGACTTCCACCAAAGAGAGACATCAATTTATCTATCGATTTGGTGTCAGGAGATGCCCTAGTGTCGAAAATGCTTTACATAAAGGGCATACCATAATTGAAGGAGTGTTGGTAGACAAATATTCATGTCATTTCATCGATATTCAACATGAAAAATTTGACAAAACATAAATTTTATTAGCTGCCTTGTTGGCCCTTGACCAAGTTTTGGAGAACTTGGGTCACGTTTGACCAATTTTGGGACTTCGACAGGCTGGTTGAAGGCAAAGTGCAAGGCGAAGCAGAGATCATGGAATCTTGGCCCCTTCTTAGGGAATATTTTGGGTTTAGGTTTTATGTAACATATATGGATTTTCGACCCATGGGTTTACCGATGTTAAGGCCCTTTTGTAATGTATAAATAGAAATCTAGGCGATGTAAGTAGAAGAGATCTAGTAGAATCGACTTAGTTCAGAGGTAGAGGCTTTGTGCATACTGTGTGTTAAGAACTTGCAGAGCTAACTGCAAGTGATTGTAAGAATCTTGTGTGCATATTATAAGAAGGCTTTGTACTTAAACCTAGCTCAGGGAAGGAGTGGGTTCCTATGGCTCTGTGCTTGTAGAAGATGTTGTTTCATCGATATTCAAAATGAAAAATTTGACAAAAAAGAAATTTATTAGCTGCCTCTTTATGTCTGCGAAGATTTTGATTATGATTTTTGTTTAAAGAATCACTTGATTAATGATTATTGTGTGTTTTTGAGTTTATGCTTTTTCAATAAATTTCTCGTTTACTCTTTTTCAATTTCATGACTGTTAAGAATGAAATTGAAATACGATTGGTTTAAACACATCATACAAATTCTAAAAATTTCTCCTTATAAAACTAAACGAGCCTTTGAAATACCTATGATCTCAAAAGCCTTTAAAAGTGTTGAACATATCATTTTGTGAGTGTCTCTATAGCATTATGATATGAGCTAATTGTATTTTATTTATGTCATGCCTTGATTTTTTTTCAAATAATGTTTTGATTGTTACTTTAAACCTTCTCGTTAGTTTTTGGTTCTAAAAGTATGATATAAATCTATAATCCAAATGCTATTTTTAATCTTCATATCATAGTCTAATCAATGTATTACATGGCTATTATTCGTGCTCTGAAACTATTACACCCTTGTCTTGCTTACCTGAACTCACATTCATTACATCGTTTGATGGTGCTTCGTAATTTGGGGTTGGGTTCTTAGCAGACGAGGTGTTTTTTGAGTGTGTTTGTCCTCTGGTTCAGGGTTCAATCAAAAAATAAAGTGGTATTCATGGTAGCATCCTCCCGAAATCATATTTTTTGCACCACTTTCAATAATGTAAAACATATCATTCATATCGGGTTGTTTCAAACACAGACTCCTCCTTTCTGCACTTGTTGGTATATCATAACCAAGTCTATGGCTCCTGTAGTTAGGATAGATCCAAATAGCTCACATGATATACTTTCCCACGATGATGTTGTGGATGATCTCATAGTCTTCGGATGGGTTAAGTTTATACAGTTGTTCGAGGGTTTTAATCTTGAAATTTCCCAAGCCTTCACCAAGACCTTCGACGGTGCTAGAGATAAAATAGGTGATTTACAACTGCAAGTCAGCGAGGAATCAATATCTGAAGCCACAAGCCTATATCAAGAAGGAGAGCATTGGTTCAAAAACCTAAAAATCGAAGGCATTCCTTGGCATATGTTGATGATTTCCAGGAAGTCATGCTACGACGTTAAAGGTACATCCATCAATCTTTTCAAGCCTCGATGGCATGGTTTGTTATTGATAATCAAGAAATTCGTCACTTGTGAGGGACAATATGGATTGGTATTTTTATTTCATGTGCGCTAGTTAAAGGTATTATTATATTTTAAGTTAAACATGCCTTTTTATCTGCTTAAAATCCTACAGAAGATGTCTAGATTCTATCAGAGACAAAACCCCAATTCAGAATCTAGTCTTTTTCACCATGGCTTGATCCAAGTCTTGGTTGTTTCCCATTTGTCGAAGGTAGGAGATAGCTGGTGAAGCTTCCTGGTTAGGAATGGTTTTGTTTCACTGCCACCTGAGTCGATCAACAATTTACCCGTATGTGTTGATGAGTCTACTGGCCCTTTCCCACCGACTCACTCTCTGCAATATATTCATATCGAATTACAGGTTGTAGAATACCCTGCATTACCCACCGAAACCCTTGTTGATTCTCGTCAATGAATCAGAGACACATATAAAAAGAACAAATCCATCCCTAAGAAGTATTTAGAGGAAGTGTTGGATAAATTAAGGGGTAAGGTATATGTGACCCCTAATCCTGAACAAGATCTAGTTGATGAAAATAAAATTAAAATCAAGAGGCATGGTAAACAAAAAGAACAGAGGGTTCAAGATCTAGATTTCAAGAATAAAAGGAATGACCAACTTATTTCCAGGATGACTAAGAATCGACATTAGAACCGCAAAAATCCTATCCCCACCATTGATATTGAAGACCCAATCTCCGTTGACGATACCAAATCTGATATTTCTAAAATAGATTCACCTCGATATGATTTTGTGACAAACTTTCCTCCATTTTTAAAGGACCAAGAGGGATTTTCAGGTATTCAGTATGATATGAAAAAGGTTATGGAGCAGGATAATCCATTAAACTCAGATCAAACTCATCCTCTGCCAAATCTAGAATAGGTATACTGTGAAGGTCATTTTGATTGGATACAAAGATATTACCAAGACACCCCTTATCTACAGGCTCAAATAAATCAAGTTATGGATGGAAATTTATATTTGGAAAAGGAAAATGAGGATCTCAGAGCCAACGTCTGATTGAATTCGCCCAGGGCCAACAAATGTTTCAGAAGGCGAGGGGATGTTATCATAAAAAATTCCACCAGTTTCAACGTTGTGGTCAATTCAGAATTGTCTCATGTTTCCTTTATGAAGGTTTAATTGGTAAACATTCTTCTTGGAATTGACGTTTGGATTGTTTAAATATAACTGAATTTGTTTTTATTTGGTTTTATTTAGACTAGGTACAAAATCATAGATTATGTAGATTCCCTTTTAATTTATTTATTTGATTGTTTTCTAATTTAGATTTCATTTTGTTTTTCTCAAGTGTGAAGTGGATCAATGTACAAAAGTTGAAGGAACGAGTTAATAGTTGGGAATACAACAAATTTGTAATTTCATTTTTGAGAAACAATTTCAAGAATATTTGAATGATGTAACTATTTTGAATAGTTGTCTCAACAAACCTATATTTGTGGTTATTGTTTTAGTAAATGCTTTATTAAAATAGATATGTCTCTATCTTGTATGATATGAGAAAAAAGCTATGAATTTGGTTTAAATAGTGTTGCTTTCCTAGGAATAAGGGGCATTTCTTTTTGGACTTGATGATGGACTTATCATTTTGAAAATATATGGGATGCAATGTACTTTTTGGCTTTAGTTCTTTTGTAGACTGTACAATGTGATTATGAGCTCTCATATAATTTCTGGACATGAAAACTTATCTTTATTGAATTAGCTTTAGACTGTTCTACATCTATGTTTTCATGTTGTGTTTACTTCTTACATGGTTCATCATCCATTGGTTCTTTTAATATCTATGACTAATCGTCTATCTATACATTTTGATTTTACATCGAATGTTGGGTTGTTGATAATACCATTTGCCGGTGATTGAAGTTGATTTGATCTTCAACTTTTGGACAATTTAAATTCACATGAGTGAACATCTTTTTGTCTTTCTGTTATCATAGATTGTTTTCGAAATATAAAGAATTTCCTTGAGTTTCTTCAGGAAATGCCATTCTTTCTTCTTGTCCTAGATTTATACTTGACAATAGGTTAAGTGGAGCTTACACAATGTAGAGAGATGAATATAGCTTAATACCTTTTTCTTTACTTCTGATGAACATCAGGTTAGTTAGTTTTCTTTCTATTTGATTTGTTTACTTTAAGAATGAATAACGATTACATCGTTCAAAATTTAATGCTTTGTTCATTATAGTTATATCATTTCTGAATCTTATTCATTCATTTGTTGTTGTTTGTTATTTATAGTAAAAAAACAATCCCCTTTATTTTTGTATCTTATTTTAAACTTTGATTCATTAGCTTAAACCATCATTTTCACAAGGCTTGATTTAAACCTTGTATTCTGTATATATTTATTGTATATAATACTACTATTATCTAACTAATCATATAAGTGTGTCAACTGATAGTATTATACATTTAGTCAATTTTACCTCTTTTTAGTTATTTTAGAGTCTTAGTTGGCTAACGGAGCCATAAAACCCATCAGGTTAGATTATTCCAAATGGATTGGGTTAAATAGACAACCCCAGACCAAATCTTTCCTTCTTGTTGACGGTGTGTCAAAAACGACCGTCAACAAATGGAAATAGAAGGAGGGCCTGAAATTCATTGATGGCATGAGGAGGTCTATGACTCCCCTAAACAATCATTCTCCTATCATGATGCATAGTCACTCAGACCCTACTATTATACTTGATCCATCCACTACGTCAGAAAATACACATGCATTTCTACCGAGCCAATGACTTTGTTTCCTCAAGGGATTGATGTACAAGAAATTATTCGTAATTCCCGCCAGCCAATTTTAAGAACCTAGGGTTCTTTATCTTGACTTAGACAATCTAGTGGACAGCTAAATAAACCCCTCAATTTTTCCAATCTGCAAGAACAACCTCTTGACACTGGTCTTCCCGATCACACATTAGGTGGTAATATTACTGATCCTTTTGAAGAACTAATCCTAGGTGCTGGGGGATATGGTATTCCACCGTCCCCACATGGTTCTTCTCCACCGTCTTCAAGAGAAGAATCCTCGGGCGAAGGCATTTATCCGTTTAGAAAATCCCAACATTCACCCCCACCAACTCCCATGGCTAACCAAAATAATCCCGCCAGACCTTGGCTCGATCAAGATGTCATGGTAGTACCTGGACCTCAACACCCGTTACCCAAACATCCAGAAAAGTGGCTACCCAAATTCGACCACGATTCAAAGCAATCAACTGAGGATCATATCAAGAAATTCATGTTAATTGTTAGGCTCAGGAACTTTGAACATGAGGATGTCATGTGAAGACTATTCCCTTACACTTTTGAGGGAAATGCCTTCACCTGGTATTTTGCGCAGCAACCCCAAACTATTTTTTCTTGGGATAAGTTTGAAACCTTTTTTCTAGAAACTTTTGGAGATGATAAATCTTCAGAGTTTCTCGTAATGGAACTCTATAGTATGAAAATGAACCCTAAATAGAAAATCAAGGATTTCAATTGAAGATTCCTCACGCTAAGAAATAAAATTTCTGTAGAATCGATACCTGCAAAAAACTTTATTGTTGCATACAATACTAAATCCCTACATAATAATTTATCCATATGGGTTAAAAGGTCTAAAATGAACATGTTACTAGAATCCTTTGAGGAGGTGGTCCTTATCGAGAAGGACATTTTTAGTTTAAAGGATAATTTAAATGTTGAGGCTCAATCAACCCCCTCTTCTAAAGAGAGGATATAAATTCTCACTAGACCTCAAAATAAAAGGGAACAAGAAACTTTAGACTTGGAAAGTTTACATAAATCTTTTCAGAAATTATCTAATCAAGTCGTAGACTTGAAAAGATCCGCTAAAGAACCATCTACAAGTAAAGAAAGTTTTAGACCACCTTTCGGAAAACCTTTTCCTCCAAACAGATCAAACTCGACTACAGAAGGTCTGAATTTTGAAGGATTATAGTATGATTTACAAGCAATATTGGAAGCACATGATAACGTTGTTTCTATACCACCTGAAATCAAAATGACACGGGTGAAGAAGAAATACTTGATGAGGACAAATAATTTCCTCTCATCTTCATACACCTGTTGGAAAACATCTTCCAAGATAATTTGGAGACTATTCATCCATATAATACTCGAAGTAAGGTGCAAAACAAACCCTCACCCGAGACAAGTAGAAATACGATATCCAAACAATCAAAAAAATTGAAACAACACGAAACCATGCTTCCCTAGATTTAGAATATGATTTGGTTGAAGATCTTAAAAAACTAAGGGAAAATATATCAATTTTTGAACTACTTAAATTCCCTCTTATCCTACAGAAAATACTCTGAAGTATAGCCGATAATAATAAAAAGAATGATCCTATGAGAAAAAAATTAGCAGAAAATGATGCAAATAAAAAAAAAAGATGTCGCAGGTAAAATATCACCTGAAGATCATAATAAAAAGACATATCAGAGAAGACTGTAGGAAATTTAGATATAATTATTTCAGGTACACCCGTAAAAAATCAACAGACTTCTACTGCCTCATCATGAGAAAATGTACCACCGTTCTTGTTAACTTTTGAAATTTTCAACAGAAATGTGCATAATTGTATGGTCGATTATGGGGCCTCATAAAATGTAATGCCTCTGTCCATGTGTCAAAAAATTAATGCTGAAGTCAAACCTTTTGATTTAAAAATCATTGAATTAGACATAACTAATCTCACAGTCATTGGTGGACTTAAGGATGTATTGATAAGGTTGTCATCTAACCCAAAATTTCACCAAGTAATTGATATAATTATCGTTCATATTCCGAAAGTTTTTGGCTTATTTTTTAGTAGAGATTGGTTAGAGAAATTGCACGGTTATTTTTCTACATATTGGTCTCATTTGTGGTTATTGAAGAACAACCATCCTAACAAGATTAGAATAAATAAAGAGCATTACATGAAGTATACTGTCACATATTCAAATGATTCCAATGAGCCTTTTACTATTTCTATAAATACAATTGAGGCTCAAGGCATGAATTTTTTTTTTGGAAATTTCATGATTGAAATATCCACCATCACCGACCTAGAAAATCAGTCTAAAATATCATCCCATACTCAGATGACAACCCTAAAAAATAATCTGAACATTGCTAATGCCGAGCAAATCTGGTCTTTATACTTTGATGGATCTAAATATCAAGAAGGGGTTAGTGTTGGTTGTGTTCTGATCGACCCCAAAGGTAATAAAACATTCACTGCTTGTCGATTATAATTTGAATGTAATAACAACACAATAGAATATGAATCACTCTTGCAGGGACTAAAGAAGGCACCAGATCTTGACGTGAAAAACTTGGTAGTATTTCATTACTCTAAAATTGTAGTCAAGCAGGTAAAAAACATTATTCATTGTTTATAACCTCATCTGAAAAACTACCAAACCGAGGTATGGATATTAATACATAAATTTCTTGCTTTTAACATAAGTTCCATTACTAGGTCTAGTAATTTAGAAGCTAATTTATTAGCTAATGTCACTTAGAAATTATTACCTGCTGATTGTTTTTCCCCTAATGCATTTTCAGTTGAATTTTTATTCAGGCCATCGATTGCCAACAACATTACCAATTGGTGAGTGTTTGATGATGATCAACAAATCATATTGTTTTTTCACATGGAGGAAACTTTCCAAGATGCGGTAATCGATGAAAACACCCACAATGAAAACCTCTGAGATTTTACAGTAATATCCAACCCTCGTTCTACTGAAATATCATCCGATATGGTAAAATCTATCCCCAAATATGTTGTTAGATTAGAGAAATTTTATGATTTACATGACAAGTTTATGGGGGTGGATAATTTAAAAACAAACAGTTCTTCGTTACTGTATGAAACTATAAATTTAGGAACATGGGATAATCCTCAAAATATCAATCTGGGCAAAGGGTGTTCTAAACAAGAAAGATCCACATTCATAAAATTGTTCAAAGGATTTAAATATGTTTTTTATTGGACATACGATGATTTAAAAACCTTTGATCCAAACATAATACAACATGTGATTCCAATGAAGCCCCAAACCCAACCATTTCAGCAAAAACTTAGAAAAATACATCCTAAATTAGAACCCACAGTAAAAAAGAACTAAACAAATTACTAACTGCCAAGATCATTTTTATAGTCTGACATACTCAATGGGTATCCAACTTAGTCCCGGTAAGAAAGAAGAATGGATAAATTCAGATTTGTGTCAATTTCCATAATTTAAACCAAGCCTCTGATAAAGACAATTACCCCGTTCTACCGATGGAGCAAATTTTGCAACAGGTATCTGGTTTTGAAATACTATCTTTATTAGATGGTTTCTT
Organism: Picea engelmannii; assembly: GCA_009831015.1. Classification (NCBI taxonomy): domain Eukaryota; kingdom Viridiplantae; phylum Streptophyta; class Pinopsida; order Pinales; family Pinaceae; genus Picea; species Picea engelmannii. The sequence continues at coordinate 625,287 of ML777435.1, read as the reverse complement.
AGGGTACAACCAGGTCCTTATGTCTCCATCATATCAGTTGAAAACCACTTTTCGCACCCCATGCGACACCTATGCCTATAGAAAAAATCCTTTCAGATTGATTAATGTTGGAGCCACTTTTTAGAGGGAAATGGACATTGATTTTCATGGCTTTATCAATCAGTTGGTTGTTGTATTCCTAGATGATGTCACTATCTTTTTGAAGAACAAAAAAGATCACTTGTCACATCTTAGGTTTGTACTAGAACATTGTCATAAGTTTGGTATTTCACTGAATCCTAAGAAGTCAGTCTTTGCAGTAGAGTAGGGAAAATTACTTGGATTTATAGTCTCAAAGTATGGAATGATAATATACCCCGAACGAACCCAATATATTTCCAACCTTCCTCCACCTTCTTCTAAAAAGATGATGCAATCCTTTCTGGGTAAAATAAATTTCGTCAAACGTTGTGTTCCTAGTTTTTCTGAGATGGTTAGAGCTCTACAAAACCTGATAAAAAATGATGCTCTTTACAAATGGGGACCACAAGAGAACCAAGATTTTAATTCTATTAGAAAATATATAATGTAAACTCCCTTCTTGATGAGTCATGATTTCTCCCTAGACTTCACGTTGTACACTTTTTCATTAGATAGATCTTATGTTGTTGTGCTTACACAAAAAAATGTTGAAAACAATGAGATATCCATTTCATTTATGAGCTCCTCTTTTAAAGGAACATAATTAAATTATTCAGGAGTAGATCAAAAAGAATACATTTCAGATCTTACCTATTGAAGTCCATGATACAATTTGTTGTTCCTTACCCTGCTGTAAGAAACCTATTAGTGCAGAAGGAACTAGGAGAGAAAAGAGAAATTTGGATGACCTCTCTTCAAGAGTACGATCTCAAAATCATACCCGCACAAATTGTGAGAGGTCAAGGCCTTTGCAAATTGGTGGTTGATTCAGTTGAAATATTAGAAAATCAAACAACAACACCAGCTGAAAATCTACATAAGGAAACACAAATCTGTTGTACACAAATTGTGCCTAATTCATGGTATAATGATATCATATTTTATTTGTTGCATGAAACTACTCCTCAAAATATTGATCCAAAAAGTAGAAGAGAACTAAGGCTTAGATTTTCATCTTTTCAATTGATTAATGATATATTGTTTTGGAAGAATTTTGATGGTGTTTTTCTTCGCTGCCTAGAAAAAGAAGAATATGAAAAGGTGTTAGATGAGCTACATTCCGGTGATTCCAGAGGTCATTGTGGTGGAGATGTGATGGCCCACAAAGTTCTTAGGGATGGTTACTATTGTCCCACCTTATTTAAATATGCTCATGCTTTGGCTTGCAAATGTATAATTTGTCAAAAGGCTGTAGGGTGGGTCAAGAAGGCTACATTTCCCTTACATCTCGTTACAGTAGACACACCATTTCAGCAGTGGGGCCTAGATATCATAGGACCAAGTAACCCACCTTCCTCACAATAACACAAGTATATTCTTACGACAATGTATTATTTTACAAGATGGTCTGAAGATTTACTGCTAAGGGTAGTATACATGAGTCAGGTAGTTTCGTTTTTAAACTCTCATATTATCACTCTTTTCAGGATACCTGAATATTTAGTTTTCGACAATGCTTCTTATTTATCTTCCTTGGATATGAATGTATTTTATCTAGAAAAATGGATTAAGATAAAATACTCTTCCAGTTATTACCCTCAAGGAAATTGTTTGGTCGAGTCAACAAACAAAAATATGATCAAAATAATAAAAAGAACAATGTCGGAAAATCATAAAAACTGGCACAATGCGTTATATAAGGAACTTTGGGATGATAGGGTTGCTTTGAAAGATTCCATAGGTAATTTTACTTTCTTCATCATTTACGGAAGAGAAACTATCCTTCCTCCACACGTCTTTCTCCCTTCACTGCAATTATCTTAGAAAGTTCAAGAGTAAAAATGTCCCCCTTTAGAGAATCAGATAAACACTTTACTAAAATTGGAAGAAGTTAGGACACAAGAAAAACATAAATTAGACCAGCATCAACAAATTGTTAAAAACTAGTTTGATACAAGTTCGTCCTCAGAAAGATATTTTAATGTAGGGGATTTGGTCCTCAAATGGGACAAAGCACATGAGTATAAAGGAGAACATACTAAGTTTCAAAACCTGCGGCTGGGGTCTTTTGTCATTTCAAAAAAATTGGGTCCTAGCTCTTTTCATTTGCACAACTTAGAGGGGCATCCAGACACTTTTCCAGTGAATGGTCAGTCTCTCAAGAAATACTTCACCTGAGAAAAGTCAGACTTTCCCTGTAAATATCCCTAGATTTTATCTTTATTTTTATTTTTTATGATTGGTTATTTTCTTTTTGTTTCTTTTTATGTTTTCTTAAAAATTATTTCTAAATCGCAATCCATTATTGAGGGGAATCAGATCTTTCACTAACAACAACTGAAACATTCCAAGCATCTAAAAATTAAGTTTTCTTTTAACTCAGATCAATGATCTATAGGATAGTTATTCTAGAAGTCTCTACCAAATTGTTGTTCATTAATATTTTTTCTTGTTCTTTGCGACAAAGACATCATAAAAGAAAGAATCATTTAGACAACTAGAAATTAGTAGAAGAAGGATTCTAGTAGGACAAGGGACTAGTGGAAATTCAAGTGGAAGTACGAGTTCAACTAGCAGTAGTTAGTTATCTACACTGTGTGGAGGTGGTACTACTAATTTTACAATGGAAGAAGAAGATCCAAGTATTTGGTTACCATAGTTTCATGGAGAAGGGTCTAAGGACCCAAAGAAACATCTATTTATTTGTGAAAAGATTTGGGAAGCTAAAAAAATCATGGATGAAGACAAAAAAGTGGCTCATATTGAAATTACATTCATAAATCAAGCATTTGACTCTTTTATGAGCTTAGCAGTGAAAAATCCACAAGGATCACCTACAATTGTCACAAAGGTAGAGAATGCAGTAATCAATGAATTCCAACAACCAAGCTCAGAAGATCAATATATGAATGAGATGATAGAAATCCAATAGAATCCATGAGAGTCAGTTTGGGAAATAGATCATAAGTTCAAGAGATTGAAAGGTAAGTTGAAATATCCCATAACAGACATGCAACATAGGAAACTATTCATAAACTCATTATTTCCACATTTTAAATTCCCATTGAGGAAACATAATTTCCAAACTCAGGCTGAGACTCTGTAAGGAGCCCTACAATTGGAAGAGAATCAATATAAACATACAAATCCATCTATAGAAGAGCTGAGAGAGGATCTCAATAATATGACATTTAAGTTGAATCAGAACAAAGGTAAGGAAAAGAGGGAAGTTGTCTAGTGCACCTTATGCAAAACAGAAGGAGTACATCACAAAAATGAGTGCCCAACATTTGTGCAGTACTTAGGAGTAGGAATTCCAAATTCATTATCGATGAGAGGACTATGGTGTGAAATATGTTAAACACATGGACATGATCCCTATCATTGTCCCATGATGCAAAAGTACCAATCAATTTGTAAGAGTACATTCTGCAATTTCTACAAGTCTATAGGACATGAGGATAAGGATTGTTGAACTTTGGAAATGATGAAGGAAAGGACCTCAGATGCCTATAGGAAGCGTGATGAACTAATGATAGGAAAACCTGCACAACAGTATAATAATGCACAACAATTTACAATTCCACCACAATATAATGAAGTACCACACTATAATACATCATGCACAGACAATTAAGGAAACATAGGAGGATTTAGAGGAGGAGGACATGGAAGAGGAGGATTTGGAAGAGGTAGAGGACAAGTAACCTACCATAATTGTAAAAAAACTAGAAATTATGCAAGGGATTTTCCAATGCCACCAACAACATGCATGTATTGTCGCACAATAGATCACACTGCAAAATATTGTACTATACTTTTGAAAAAGATATAGGACAAAAGGAATTAGAATAATCAAAATGTTCAATGGATTTCCACAAAAATTAGAGATAATGGGAAAAAATTAATATAGTTACTCAAGGTGGAACCAAAACAGGAGCATATTTACCAAATCAGAATCAGAATAAACACCAATGGATAAAAACAAATACAAAATTTCGACAACATTTTGATGCGCACAAGGAAAAATAAACATTCAAGTAGGCCAGACAAGAAATATTACAAGAGAATATTTCTTCTACTTCAAATGCACAACAAGGATATGATGGAACAATATATGATATTCCTCATCTGTTTGATCATACCTACAGATATCAAACTTCATAATAGGTAAGTAATCTAAGAAACTTTCTAGCATCTTGCTTGAAGTTATTGAATGATCAAACATCTCTACAAGTATTACAAAGTTTGTTAGAAAAATGAGATTATGGAGAAGAGATAAAACTAGAACAAAGGGTAGTAAATCATGTCCATAGGAAGACAAGAACAAATAGAAATTTGAGACTGAATGAAAATATTGGAGACTTTAACATGAGTGACATCATATTAGACTTGGGATATGAGGTAAATTTTTTTCCTAAGAAAACACAGGAAAGCATGGCAGAACCTACACTTGGATATTCACCTATTCAGTTGAAACTAGAAAACCAACATAGAGTAATACAAATTGGTCAATTGAAATAAATACCATGGGATTTATATGGTGTAATGATCCCAATCCATTATGCAAGGATCATCACTGTTTTGGTGTCTTTTTAAAACTTTTTCTGAGTGAGGTATTTTGTGAAACACTTTGTTGATCTACCTTTTAGATGTGTTTGTATGTGTGTATGCAGCAAATAATAGAAAGAGATAACCATGGAACATACCTCAACCATATGCAAAAAGATAGACAAGCCAAAACATCTCAATTCTTCTTTATTCATAAAATAGAGAAACCTGCTACAATGAAGATGCTGATCTGGAATGCTCAACAGATGGCCAAGAAGATAGACAATAGATAAAAGATGCTACAAAATTCTCCCGCTAATACAAAAGATGCCTCCAAAGGCTGAATGAGAAATGAAGATCAATACAAGCAGATCTGAATGCCAAACTCTCCAGTTGAAGAATGCCACACTCCAATAGAAGGCTGGAACCCTCAATAACTCGACCCTGCTGCCAAAAGTTTCCAATCACCCTAACAAATATGCCAACTGATAGATCGGGTGATGGTAAGAACAACCCAGGTGACTGAATCTCCAAGATCCCTCTCAATCTCTGTAGATCTGAAATCCCACACTGAATGGTGCGCCCCACTGGATGACTGAAACCCTAGATAATTCGGCCCTGCTGCCAAAGTGTCCAATCACCCTAATAAATATGCCAATTGATAGATCAGGTGATGGTAAGAAAAACCCAGGTGACCGAATCTCCAAGATCCCTCTCAATCTCTGTAGATCTGAAATCCCCCACTGAATGGTGCACCCCACTGGATGACTGAAACCCTAGATAATTCGGCCTTGCTGAAGGAGGCCTCCAAATTCTTTGAAACTCTCCATAAATATAGATCGGGACACTGCAAGTCACTAGGTGAAGTCTCAGGGTCAGATCTGAAGTGTAACCCCTCCAAATGGACTAGATCTGGATCTCAAAAACACCCTCCTTCTCTTCAATTCGCCCCACTGCTCAAGAAATAATCTGAGCCATAAAACTATCTCAGAAAGCACTAGATCTGATGTCCAAGGCCCTGTAATGAAAACCCAAGTGATAGAATCCTCAATGTCCTTGCCAATCTCCTACAGTGAATCTCTCTCCAAGGATGGTGTGCCCCCCTTACTTGAAACCCCCAATGGTGCACCCTCCTCCTCTTCCTGTGCCTGTGGCTGTGTAGAACCTCCTGCACTGATGTAGATCTGAATAGAATGGTGTGGGAGAGTATTGCATCTCCGAGACCAAGCTTGGGACAAGCTAGGTGGAATCTTTCACCACCGAATCGTCCTCTAGGGTTTGTTAAGTCAAAACCCTCAAAATCCCCAAGAGATGGGCTCACTAGCTAAAGCCAGATATCAAACTGATAAACATACATGAAT
>ML777435.1:592976-618647 GCA_009831015.1 Picea engelmannii | reverse complement strand
GACTGAAACCCTAGATAATTCAGCCCTACTGCCAAAGTGTCCAATCACCCTAATAAATATGCCAACTGATAGATCAAGTGATGGTAAGAACAACCCAGGTGACCGAATCTCCAAGATCCCTCTCAATCTCTGTAGATCTAAAATCCCCCACTGAATGGTGCACCCCACTGGATGACAGAAACCCTAGATAATTTGGCCCTGCTGAAGGAGGCCTCCAAATGCTTTGAAACTCTCCATAAATATAGATCGGGACATTGCAAGTCACTAGGTGAAGTCTCAGGGTCAGATCTGAAGTGTAACCCCTCCAAACGGACTAGATCTGGATCTCAAAAACACCCTCCTTCTCTTCAATTCGCCCCACTTCTCAAGAAATAATCTGAGCCATAAAACTATCTTAGAAAGCACTAGATCTGATATCCAAGGCCCTATAATGAAAACCCAAGTGATAGAATACTCAATGGCCTTGCCAATCTCCTACAATGAATCTCTCTCCAAGGATGGTGTGCCCCCCTTACTGGAAACCCCCAATGGTGCACCCTCCTCCTCTTCCTGCGCCTGTGGCTATGTAGAACCTCCTGCATGAATGAATGAATTAACCTTTTTACCTTTGAAAAGCTCCTTATCTCTCCTTGTGGCTTCCCTAGCCACTGAAAGTCACTTCTAGCCATCCCATCTTGTAGTGTTGCTCCTCCCGATTCCAATGAGCTATTACACTGAGAGGTTCCTCCAAGTAATGTGCCCAAAATGACCCCTTCAGCGAATACCATTGACTTATGGCTCAAAATAGTCAAAATCATGGAAATCGTCAGAATGCAATGAAACCAAAGCCAACCTGTGCAGAATGGCTCATAATGATGGAATATGATCATCAATGTAAGATGGACCCAACAATGCCTCTCAAATACCCCTGTACTCGCTATAACCTCCATCTGGCTACTCTGGTCATCATAACCCTCTGCACTATGATGATGTCCCAAAGTGGGGACATTACATATGGTGTGTGCACCATGGTAGACTTTGAGGTAATTGATATATTGGATAATACTACACCTTATCCAACATTGTTGTGACTAGATTGGGAATTTGAAAATCAATCCATCATCAACTTGAAGACCCAAAAAATGATTTTTGAATTAAGAGAATATAGAGTCATAGCACCATTAGACCCTTCAAAAGGTGGAATATATGTTGAAACAGGGACAAAAAAATTCATCACATAAGAGATAAACAAGATCTATAGAACTACTGTGTGTGAGGGAGATGACATTAACCCAAGAACAGATGGAATGCTTAGCTAGAGAAGCATAAATACTTGTGATTTAGATTCTAACATAGGACTGGATAATTGGAAAGAACACTTACATGAGATATCCACCAGAAGATGTGAAATAATGATGTGCACACTAAGATGGGTTGGCACAAAGCTAAGAGAACCTCCAAGTTTTTATGGTCAAAACGATTTGGAATATTTTTTAACAAAGTTTAGGTTAGAAGTCTTGGAAATCCAAAGGTTTTTAGTTTTAGATATTTCCTTGAAATAAAAACATGCACGTTGGTGGTGTACTCACAAAGAAAAGATCAAGGATTGGTATCAATGCAAAAGATTACTGGGCATCAGATTTGGAATAGAACAGGAGAATAAATGTATGCATAAATATGATGGAATAGGACAACCCATAGAACATATAGACATATGCATACTTAAATGGAGACTGGTACCACCAGAGGAATGGCCACATAACTTCATTCATACATTAGAAGGCATCCTAAGGAATTAGTATGCAGAATTGGAACTGCGTAGAGGAACTATAAATTGGGAAGATTTGCAGCAGAACTTTGTAACCACATTTTGATTTGAACATGACAATACAATGTTATATGTCACAATGAATTTGATAAAAGAGAATATCTTTGAAGACCTGAAGTTGAAATTGTAAGAGCTTATCAGAATCACAATCGACAAACAGTTAGACAGTTGTTACATTGTTACCACGTCGCAGAACATGACCCAACAGAAGAGGATCCGCGTGATATTCATATAACATAATTTGAAGGGAAAAGAGAAGTATAAGGCACACAATTATAGTCAAAATAATTTGACGCACCAATGAAGATAAATAAATTCAATATTGGAACAAAAGAAAATCCAAAAATTGAAAGTATTGGTAACTATTGGAATAACCAGACAATGGAAAGAATAACAAAACTGTTGCGTGAATATAGTGATCTATTTCTAGCAAAGTTTTCATAGATGAAAGGAGTAGTAGGATAAATTAGAGAAATGAATATCCCTCTACGACCATATGCCATACCAATAAGATAGATACCTTATAGGATGAATCCAATATATAAACCAAAATTTAAGGCAGAGATTGATAAAATGTTAGATGCTGGTATAATAGAACATGTTGAAGAATCTGAGTGGATTATCCCTATGGTAGTTCAAGAGAAAAAGAAGAGGGGAATAAGGATCTATGTAGACTTGAGGAAGTTGAATCATTCATTTCTGCATGATCCCTTCCCTACTCTATTTACAAATGAAGTATTGGAAAATGTAGGAGGACAAGAAGCATACTCATTTACAGACGGATTTTCAGGGTACCACCAAATCACAATAACACCATAGGATCATCATAAGACTACATTTTGCATAGAATCGGGGTCATATCGGTACACAATGATTCCATTTGGATTGAATAATTCCCCTTCTATTGTTTCAAGAGTAGTGGCAACTGCATTTAAATATTTTATACATAACTTTTTGGAGGTTTATCTGGATGGTTGGATAGTATTTATCCTATTGAAAGATCACATTGAAGTTTTAATATTTATGATAGATAGGTGTATACAATGTTAGGTTTCCTTGAACATTAATAAATGCATATTCAACGCACCATTTGAAATTCTCCTAGGACATGAAGTTTGTAAAAAGGGCTTGTTGGTTGACCTTGCAAAGATTATTGTCATTGTCAATTTACCACCACCTAAGTCAGTCCACCAATTAAGAGATACACTAGGTCATACAAGATACTATAGAAAATTCATAAAGAGTTACACACAGACTACTACACCCATGGAGTAACTGTTAAACAAGGACATCAAATTTCAATGGAATGATGAGTTCCAACAAAGTTTGGACATATTGAAGGAGAAAACGGTGAAAACACCAATTTTGGTGTTTCAAGATTGGTCAAAAGAGTTCCATGTTCACATGGGTGCCTCTTCAATAGAACTTGGAGGAGTATTAACACAACCAGGAGAAGGTGACATAGATCACTCAATAGCATTTGCAAGTAGGAAACTCCCAGATTCATAACATAATTATAATACAATAGAGAAAGAAGGTTTGGCTATGGTATATTCATTAAAAAAGTTCAGACACTATTTATTAGGCCAACATTTTAAAATGTTCATAGATCACTCTGCTCTCATATACTTGGTCAACAAGCCAGTGTTGGGGGGGAGAATATGTAGATGGTAGTTGTTATTTCAAGAATTTGATTTTGAAATAGTTGTGAAACCTTGAAGATTGAATGTAGGGCTAGATCATTTGTCCGAGATAACTAATGAAGAGGAACCAAGAAGCTTGAAGTACAATTTTCCTAATGCACAACTCTTTTCAGTGCAGATTGTTGATGAATACTTTTCTGATATCATTGAATGTCTTAGTATAGTATTTTCCCTAAAGTAATACAACACTGTGAAGAAGAAGAATTTGGTGGTTAGAACTGTAGATTACCAACTTACTGCAAGACACTTGTATAAACTAGGTGCATATAATATTCTAAGGAGATGTGTCATGGAACATGAACATCCTATCATATTAGTAGAAGCACATGAAGGATTAGTTGGAGGACCCTATGCAGGAAAATCTACTACACAAAACATATTGCATGCATGACTATGGTGGCCAATAGTTTCTAATGATGCAAAGGAGTATTTCTATATTTGTGATGTCTGTAGAGGGTAGGAAACCCATCTAGGAGGGATGAGATTCCTCTTAAATCTCAGGTAACCCTAAAAGTATTTGAAAAACATGCAGTGGATTTTGTAGGACCAATCAACCCACCAACGAGAAGATCAGGAGAAATATACATCATTACATCTACATAATATCTAACCAAATGGGATGAAGCAGTAGCAGTAAAATATTGCAGCGTAGAAATTGCAACACACTTCCTGTTTGAATAAGTAATTACAATATTTGGATGCATTAGAATTATGATGAGTGATTAGAGAACTCATTTGATCAATAATACCATCCAGGAAATGACTGAATAATTTGAGATACACCATCATAATATCACTCCATACCATCCTCAGGCTAATGGAAGAGTATAAGCATTTAATAAAATTTTAGAGAATTACTTAACTAAAATTTGCAATGTAAACATGGATGATTGGGATCTGAAGATACCAATAGTATTAAGGGCCTATAGAAATACATGCAAGAAACTCACATGGAAGACACCTTTTAGATTAGTGTATGGCCATGAAGCATTATTCTCTTTAGAGTATTTGATACCTATTCTGCGCATTGCAACCATTACAAACATGACAGAAAGAGGCACAACTCAAGAAAGATTGTCTCAACTTATGGAAATAGAAGTTTATAGGATTATGGATAGTTTCCATCAAGAAGTATGGAAAGCCAAAAACAAATCTTGACATGATAAACAAATTAAGAAGAAAAAAATTAAGGAAGGATATCTGGTCCTTCTCTATGACAACAAATACTTACAACACCCAGGAAAATTCAAGATGAATTGGATAGGGCCATATGAGATAAAGTCTGTAATAGATGGAGGTGTTTTGTAGTTATAGGATATAAAAGGCAAAGAGATTCAAGGATTTGTAAATGGTAGTCGAATGAAACTGTATAGGAATAGTCAACCCAGTAACCCTTAGTATTTGTAGCGTATAAAATCATAATTGTACAGAGAGGATATAGTAGGAGTTAAAAGAAAAAAGGAATATTTTTTTTTTGGAAAAACAAGAAAAATACAAAAAGATGCAATAGATACATAAGTGGTAGACAAGAAGTTAGAATATACCTAACACACTAGACATTAGGTGGTATGAAATAACATGAATACACTTCACGCCAAAGAAATGTGACGACACAAAAAAAATTAGTGCATCAAAACAGAAAGAAGTTGGAAAAATAAAAATGATGGTCGGAAATGTGAGATGCGACAAAGAATTTATGACATGACCTATAAAAGAGGAAATTGTGCATGGAAAGAATCATTTTAACTTTGTGAAAATGAGAGATAAGGAATAAAACCTAGTGCAAGCAGGTGACTCCAAGGTTTTTAGTTAATATTCAGAAAAACCTTTTCAATATTTAGCATAATGGCGGCACCAAAGTTTGGATCTCCCAGCCGAGTCGCAAGGAAAACACGAAGTGCTACGAAGTCTACACAAGACCGAGCAACAGATGGATAAAATCCTAATCAGCTGGAAGGATTGGTCGATGTCGACACAATTCCATCTCCAGTCATTGAACCAATTAGTCCCATTATTGTAGAAGAGAAGGATCCAATGACAAAAGGAATGGATATTGACCCACAGAGTGAAACACAAAACCCTAGCATAGAGAAAAACTTTGCACAACAAATTGGATTAGGAGCAACACAATAGCTAGATGAAGAATATGGTGAATGGATAGAGTTTTATGAGCCCAGAGAATAGGACAAATAAGCACAACACCATGTTGCAGAGCCAACAAAACAGTGAGAGGAACAAGTGCAGCTTGAGGAAATTACAAACCAGCCAAATTTAGACATTGAAGATGATGAGGATGAGAACCAAGAAGCAGGTCCATTAGTAGGAAATAATAATACTAAGGAAAAACCTGTCACACCAATAACATCGAGAAAGAAGAATCAACTAACAATGTCACTGTCGCAGATACCTAAATGAGTTAAAGTAGTTGGTGACATGTTAGGATGTGTTAACAAACTGAAGTATGTTTATCATGATGTGGTAGACACAGAAAAATTCCATGAGTTCGCGCTGGAAGTATACATGGAAAGCAGAGGAGAGGGTCCATCAGGGGATCCCATTCTGGAGTCAAAACAATGGATTGTAGGACTATATAACATAGGTATTATGAACCTGTTGGAGATTCCTCACTTTGGGAGAGGAAAATATGTCAATGCATGTGTCAAACAACTATTGGAACTGGTACATGGAGGCATATTATGGATGGAGAGGTGTATATCCATATATGTGTAATTAATTTCATAAATCACAGGATTACCACTAGATGGAGAAAAACCAGAGCAATACATGGATGGCAAAACTAAAGAAAATGATATGGAATATGAGATAAAGAAAAAATATGGGACTAATAGAGGATCCAGGGGAATGGTTATTAGACAGAAAAATGAGCCAGGAACAAAGTTCACGACAAGACTGATGGCATGAAAACTTCTGAGAAAATGTCGCAAGGAGGAAGCCCTTGTAGGAGTAATAGCAGCAATTGCACAGTTTGCAAAGGGGAGTCTACTTAGTTGGAATATTTATCTACTAATTTTTTCTTGGAGTATTATAAGAATGTGTAGGATATAGGTTCGAAATTTCATTATTCATGGTTAATTTTATTGATAGAACTAGTTGGATGGGGAGAACCAAAATACAATGCATTTTACCAAAGGCTAGGGAAATGTCGTGTAACAAAATATACCACATTTATGGAAGACTTTAGATTCGAAGGAAAGGAAGGAAAATTCTATCATTTTTTCCATGTTATATGATAAGATGCATAAGAAGTTGGAAAAAACATAGAGAATAACACCAGAAGTGGTTAGGGAAAATCAAAGAATAAAAAAAAATTCAAGCCTCAAAACATAACATGTGGATCAAGGCTAAGAGGGATCATAAGAAGGAATGGTTATAATTGAGGTACTGTGTCACAGGGGAAGAAGTGCAGTGGGCCATGAAGGATTGACTTGAAGAATGGAAGGTGTCAGTAATTTCAAAGAAAGTACCAATATCTAAGTAGTAAGAAGAGGTTGGCCCTTAAAAGAAATCAACCAACCCAACAAAAAATACAAGGAAGATGATAGAGCATGCAAAAAAAACAAGGGGTAGTACAACCACTAGAAATCCAATAAAGGAAAACATTATCCCAAAGGCTTAAGTGCAGGAAAAGGAGCATGCAGTAGAACCAAATGGAGGAACACAGTCTGAGACAAATATTCCTATGCTAGAGGAAACATGAGGTGGAGATCTCCTAGATATGGATATACCAGTTACAACCATGCAAACAGAGACACTGCCAATGAAAAGAACAATATTGTAGACAACAGATCATCACAAGAAAATGAAGGCACACAAGGAAGTTCCTCAACTTACACTCACAGAGGATGATGCAGATATAGTAGCATATAAAGTGAAAGATCACATGATAGAAGCATGGCATGATGATGAGAAGTATAGGGAGGATATAATCGAGAAATTGAAAGAGGTTAAGGATACACTAGAACAATTGAAACTTACTACAATGCAACAAAAAGAGAAGGCACAACAACACACTTCTAAGGAAAGAACAATTCTAGAATAGGAGACAATACAAATCATAGCCATGGGGAGTGAGCACTTACATATCACCCAGGGAATGTTTCATGTTGATGAGGATACAACATAGAAGCCACTAAATGACATATATCATTTGGACTTGGAATTTCCCAAGGTTCCAACTAAGACACTGTACAAACTTCAAATAAGTGTCACGTAGGAAATTTAGTCAAGGGCCCATGCAGATGCTACAAGTTTACAATTGGCCAATGAAGTAAGTAAGACACTAGATATGACACTTAACTAGGTGTAGTTCGATAGGGATGAAGCAAAGAAACACAATGGTAGAATAGAGCAGCAGGTGGAAGAAGTATTTAAAACCATTCTTGACAGCACACAAGGAGAGAACATACCAACAGAGGAGAAAATTGAGAAAATAGCGCAGGCTATAGAGACATATAGAAGCTACATTACAGAGTTGATAGAAATCCTAACACTCAACATTCCACCAGAAGTAAGAACAAAAATGGAGCAAGAGGTTATAGGTCATATGGAAAGCATTGCATTGATCATCCAGGAAATCATAGAGTTGTATAATAAGAGCACGTAGTTATGGAAAAATCTTCAGGAAGATGGAAAATCCTAGGAGTTAGACCAGAAAGAAGAAGAGGTAAATATTGCAGTGCAAGAATTGAAATAGAATAAGAAAATGATGGAAATAACCAACATACTAAAAATTGCACAGGAAATTAATAATTTGTAGGCAGAGCTAAAGACTATGTAGAAAGATAAGAAATCAAGGAAGGCTAAATTAGAACCACTACATGAAAGTGTAGACCAAATTCTTATAAAAATTGACGCAGAAAAGGGTCAGATTGAACAAATGATATTGGAGACTCTGATGCAAACCCCTCCCCTCCTTTGAGGGCTCACACAACCTCCCAATCTAGGATTGATTTATACAGGAGCCAAAGTGGCTCTTAGGTTCCCATTAAACCCCTAGAATTCTTTACCATGTGCCTTTTCTCCTTTAGCTGCATGTAAATTTAGATTCACGAGGGTATTTTTAGTGCAACGGAGATTCCACGTGATCTCAAGCCAAAACCTAGGTATTATAATTTCGAAAGCGACAACTTTGGCACTCCATATTTTTTCGCTCTTGCAATAAACATTAAAAAGTTATCAGAGTGGTGAATTCTGAAGGACTTAAGGGTTTAACGCTTGTGCTTCTTACCTTGATCTAATGACTGTAAAGGAGTTTGTATTCTCCCAAACATATATCATCCTTCCTCCTTGGAACACAAATATTTCTCTTCCTTAATAGTCTTCACTCTAAGAACTTAGAATCGGGTGCACACCTTGAGCTTCCCTCCTGATCTTGTCACGCTTAAAAGAATTGGAATTTTAGTGCACACTTTCACTTCTATATTTGGCTTAGGACTTAAATAAGTATCCTTTGCACACTCCTTACGTTATCTCTCCTCTGAGCTTCCTCAACAGTTAACAAAGTGTTGGCTCTGTGCACTTTTTGCACGAGTCTCCTCTTAGAGATTTTATACTCCTATGAGTATAGGTGCACTCCTTGCACTCACTCTGCGTAAACTTTTGAAATATCTCCTGAGCTATTCAAACCTGTAATGGTTCATCCTCCTCACTCCTTGTGTGGGCACTATTCAATCCTTGTATCGAGATTTTAGAAGATAAACAATTGAAACTTAAATAAACATTAAGGATTCATTCAACAAGTCATTTAGATGCAAACACACATACAAGACATAGATAATTAACACATCATTTACCCAGTTACTAAATGACAAGCATGCTAAAAAATATGAATGAAATTCTCTCTTCTTATATATTCCTTCAACAAATATTCACAATGAGTAAAATAACTTTCAACATATTTCAACTTATTTTTCCAACAATTTCCAATAGCAACAACAACAACTATTATTAAAACCAACCCCATTTGGGACTAGATTACATAGATTTATACATGAGGGAGCTTCTCGATCCTTACCTCTAGACTATTTTAGTGCTTTCATATCACAATTAAGAATCCTACCACTAAGGCTTATTACAATAAATTAGATATTACAATCTAGATATGATTTGGTGCTCAAAATGCGTAAAATCCTATATGTATTAAAGGAAAATAAATTCCTTTGGAGCACATATAACGGCTCAAGATTCAATATCTCTTTGGACCTTTAATTACAGTACTTTCAAAATATTAAAGTGGCGTTCTCTCCTAGCAATATCAATTGTTTTAGTGTGTTGTGACGGATGTTGAGTCGTCTTCCACCTACCTCATTGAGTGACGATGGTGATGCTCCTGCATCATACTCCCGTGGACAAAAAAAATCATTCGCTCTTGTCCTTGATCTCCTCCACTATATTTCCATGCTTCTGGATATTAGTTTCAATTATCCAATTTACATCTTCTGCTGGATGATTCTCCCACTTAACCAGATATTCATAGTAAACTTTCCTCTTCGTTTTCTTGGAAATTCTCTGATCCAAAATCTTCTTTATATGCGGCTTCTCTACTATGGGCATATTTCGCTTCCATTGAATCTCATATTGATCATGTGTCCCTTATGTGTCATCCATCTTGTAATGGTATAAGTCTTCTACATTAAATATTGGTGAAATTCCAATGTCTTCTGGCATTTCAATCTCATAAGCATTTGTAGGGAATTTTCTGAGGATTTTACAAGGGCCTATTTTGTTCATCTTCAGCTTACTATATTTCCCTCTTGGAAATATTTCCTTCCTCAGGTGTGCCAAGACTTGATCTCCGATCTAAAAATTGACTTCTTTTATTCTCTATTATATTCTATTGTTGTATCTCTGGTTGCTATCCTACAACTGTCTTTTGATTTGATCATGCAACTTTTACATCTCTGCAGCAAAATCCTCTGCTCCTACACTTCGAAATTTGGTCTGTCCCAAATCTCTCAATTCTGAAATTCCTCTTGGATGCATTCCATACACTATCTGGAATGGACTCTTACAAGTACTTTTGTTTGGTGAGTTGTTATATTCAAACTTCGCTTGAGGCAAAACTCGATCCCACTAACTATTATGTTTAGTTACCAAACTCCTTAGAATATTCCCCAAGATTATATTTACTACCTCAGTCTGTCCGCCTGTCTGAGGGTTATACGTTGAACTAAAAGATAAATTTTTTCCCAATATTTTCCACAAATTCCTCCAAAAGTGTCCCACGGATTTTGTATCTATGTCTGAGACTATACTTCTAGGTAACCCATGCAATCTCACAATTGCCTTAAAAAATAGATTCACGATGTGGGTAGCATTACTAGTTTTTTGAAATGGTATGAAATGTTCCATGTTTGAAAATATGTCTACCACCACAAAGATCAAATCATTTCCATGTACATGAACTTTCTGTAAAATCTCGCTAACCCATGAAAAAATCTTACTTTAAACACACTTCTTGGATAAGACCACTCTCTTATATCCCTAACCTTTTATGGATCCATCTTCAATTCATTTGAAGAGATTATGAATCCCAAATACACAAGTTATTTCTTCATAAAATAACATTTCTTCAAATTCACCAACAACGTTTCTCACTGCAACCTTCTCAACACCATCTTCAAATGTCTTAAATGATCCTCTTCAGTTTTACTAAAAACTAGAATATCATCAAAATAAACAATCACAAACTTCCTAGTATAATATTTGAGCACTTCATTCATCAACCTCATAAATGTACTTGGTGCATTTGTTAATCCAAATGAAATAACAAGCCACTCATACAATCCTTCATTTGTTTTGAATGTTGTTTTCCATTCATCTCCCTCTCTCATTTTTATCTGATGATAACCACTCTTCATGTGTGTCTTGGAAAAATAACTATCTCCACTCAGACGATCCATTATCATTCATTCCGGGTAAAGGAAATCTATACCTGATGGTTATATTGTTGATGGATCTAGAATTTGTGCACATTTTCCAACATCCATCCTTTTTTGGACTCAACAGAGTTGGTACTGCATACGGGCTCAAGATTTCTCCGATAAAATTTTTATCCAACAACTCTTATACCTACTCCTTGACCTCTTCATTATCCTGAGAGGTCAATAGGTATGCTACTTTGTTCAAGAAACTTGCTCCTAGAATAAGGTCAATATGGTGACTGATACTCTTGATGGATGGTAAAGTATGAGGTAACGCATCCACCACAATGTCAACAAACGCATCCAATAAATCCTGAACTTTCACAAACGAATCATTCATAGAAGTTCTTGTAAGGATGACTCTCGACTTACCTATAACAACAAACTGCATTTCCTGGTATTTCTTGAATTCTTTCAAGAGATCCTTCCCACTCATGAGAAGCATACTAGGACTAGACTCCTATTTGACTCATTTATATTCTATTGGAAACAACATATTCTTACACCCATTTTTCTCAAGGATATAAGTATTCTTCCTCCCATCATGTATGACATTCCTGTCATATTTCCATGGCATTCCGAACAAAAAATGACAAACATCCATAGGTATGACATCACATAAAAAATCATCCCTATAACCACCTATTTTAAACTCAACTTTACATTTTCGACTTACCATGACTTGATATCCTTTCTGCAACCATTAAACTTTGTATGGATTTTGATGTGTTGTTGTTTCCAACATGAGATTTTCCACCATCTCAGTGGATACCAAGTTGCCAGTACTTCCATTGCATGTGATCAATTTTCATATGTTGTATCTAGTTTTGCAAGCAGTTCTAAACAAATTGTTTCTCTGATTTGGTTCTTGTACCTCTTTCTCTGGCTTTACGAGATATTTCCTCATCATGAGGGATATTCCTTCTTCAGATCTTCTTCCTTCATCTCTATCTCCACATTTTTCTTTTGCGCTTCAGAAATGTGATCTTCTTTAATTCCTACATTCTTCTTTTCCCACAAGAATAACACTTCACTTCTCCTCCTCTGCCTCTAGAACATCATCCTCTAGAAATTCCTCCTCTTTCTATCTGAATGTTAAATCCTCTAGCTTCTCCCCTAAATTTTTGTATTTTTTCTCAGGTGATTCCTCGTCCTCTGTTAGGACTCTTTCCCATGTTCCTCTGACTCTTCTTTCTTGCCAAATTTTCCTCTTCCTTCAGGGCTACTTGATAAGCATATTTTACCATCCTCATCGTTATCAGACTAATCTCATCCTGGATTTCATACCTCAATCCATTTATATACCTAGAAACTTTCTCTTCTTCATTCTCCCTATGTCCTTCCCTTATATTCAACTTATAAAACTCTTCAGTATACTCCTTCACCGACAAACCTTTATGTCTCATATTCTGCAAACTTCTCAATAGATTCAATTGATAATCCTTGGGTATAAATTTATCCTTGATCTTAGCTACCATTCCATCATAGCTCTTAATCTTGGACTTACCTTTCCTTCTTTTTTCATCTTGTAACTCGTCCCACCACAAATTTGCATGTCCCTTCCATTTGGTCATTGCATGCTTACTTTATTCTCATCATCAATCTCCTCATAGTAAAAGTACTTGTCTAAATCACTTATCTAGTAAAGAAATTCTTCTACATTCAAATTACCTTCATACATCAGGACTTCCATCTTTTCTCTGGTTCCCATCTTGACAACAACCCTCAACAATCTCTCTTTTGTTTCTTGTTCTCTTGCGTCTTCTTTTGTTGCCTCTATATCTTCACTTTCAACTTCGTTGACATTACCAGCCTCTGGTGCTCTCCTTTGTGTTGTTTCCATGGCATCCAACCTTGCACAAAGTTGTCTCATTTATTCCTCCATGGTTGTGTTGACCACATGTCTTTCCCTATGTCTCCTTGGCTGCATGATTCTAAGTATTTCTTCTCACATAGATTATTCATGATCTGATACCACTTGATGAAAACCCCCTCCTCTCCTTTGATGGATGGAATGACCTCTTGGTCTAGGATGAATTTACACAAGAGTTGAAGTGGCTCTGAGGTTCCCACTGAACCCTTAGAATTCTTTACCACGATCTTTTTTTCCTTTAGCTACGCGAAAATTCAGATTTACGAGTGTATTTTTACTCCAGCAGAGTTTCCACATGACCTTGGGCTTAGAATTTTGAAAGAAACAACTTCGACACTCTGGAATTTCGAGGATTTTTCCTCTCTTGCAATAAACACTCAAAAATTACCGGAGCGACGAAGTTCGAAGGACTTAAGGGTTTAATGCTCGTGCTTCTTATCTTGATCCAACAGATGTAAAGGAGTTTGTCTTCTACCGAACAGATCTCATTCGTCCTCCTTGGAACAAAGAGATTTATCTTCCTTAAGCTTCTTCACTTGAAGAACTTAGACTCGGGTGCACACCTTGTGTTTCCCTCCTGAGCTTTTCACGCTTAAAAGACTCAAAATTTTATCACACACTTGTGCTTTCCTCTTTCGATTAGGACTTAAAGAAGTCCCCTTTGCACACTCCTTGTGCTATCTCTCTTTTAAGATTCCTCAAATCTTAACTAAGTGTTGGCTTTATGCACTCTTTGAATGAGTCTCCTCTCCAATATTTTATACTCCTATGAGTATAGGTGCACTCCTTGTGTTCACTCTACGTAGACTTACACAATCTCTCCTGATCTATTCGAACTTGTAACGATTAAACCTTCGCAATCCTTGCATGGGAAGTGTGCACTCCTTGCATAGAGATTTCAAAAGAGAAACAATTGAAACTTAAATAAACATTAAGGATTCATTCAACAAATCATTTATATGCACACACACATAAAACATAGAGATAATTAACACATCATTTACCCAGTGACTAAATGACAAGCCTGCTAAAAAATATGAAGGAAATTATCTCTTCTTCTATATTCCTTTAACAGATATTGAAGTTCAAAAGCTCTCAACATCTTTCATCTGCTTTTTCCAGCAATTTCCAACAACAAAAACAACAACCCCATTTGAGCCTAGATTACATATATTTATACATCAGGGGGATTTTCAGGCCTTCCCTCCAGACTCTTCTAGTGCTTTCATATCACAATTAAGCATCCTACCACTAAGGATTATTACAATAAATGAGATATTACAATCTAGATATGAGTCGGTGCTCAAAACACGTAAAATACTAGATGTATTAAAGGCAAATACATTCTTCTCGAGCACATACACTGGCTCAAGCTTCAACATCTATTGGTATCTTTAATTACAATACTTTCAAAATATTAAAGTGATGCACTCTCCTTGGAATTCAAACTAGTTTAGTGCATTGTGTTGGATGTTGAGTCATCTTCCACCTTCCTCATTGAGTGATGATGGTGATTCTCTTGCATCAGAGTGGGGAATTGTTGAAGGAGAATAGTAATACAAATATTGTGGAGACTATAGCACAAAAGAGTGTGCAAGTAAAATATCGAGTTGAAGAAATTTAAAGCAATTTTCAAGTGCTTGAGAAGTCATTGTAGGAAGCAAACACTACCTGAGTGGCTCAGGATTACACACAGGTGAGTGTTTGGGGCCTATTGGCACAGTCCATTTTGGGAAAAAGTGAGGTAATTAATGAAGTTAATTAGGAAATGGACCAGAAAAAGAGTGTGCACCAAAAAATAGGGAAACATAACACCAGGAAACGTGGAAAGTGAAAGGGAGGAAGAAGGATGTGGATCGATGAGGAAAACGGTTGGATTTTGGACTAGCCACACTCAGGAAGTTAGAAAGTGGACAAACCTAATCCACCTAGGGTTAGTGGGTTAGGTTTTAGGTCATTTTTGTAACAGGTTTTTTACCCCATTTTTTTAATATATATAGATGGCAGTGAGATAGTGGAAAAAGATAATTTTAGATGAGAGGTTGAGATGTATGAGATCTGGTATCATTACTAAGATATATATATAAATAGATATGAGCATAGAGACATAGATATGCATTGTAATATAGGGTAAGGTTGCAAGATGTGGATCTTAGTGTGATCTTGTCAGCCTCAAATGTAATGGGCATAGTGCTATAAACTTGACGAAGAATAATAAAAGAGCGAAGAAAGCCAGATCTTTGTGGATGTAACCTAGGGGGGGGGGTGAACCACGGTAAAATTTGTGTCTCTGTGTGGAATGTTTATCTTATTTATTGACATTTTTTTGTTATTAATGAATCAATATGTTAGAAGTAAAATGCAGCCCATAGTAGGGTGATAGCATAATTACTACAGAATGAACTTTAATGAATGTAACTAGTTACAGAATGGAAGATTTGGATATAATGTTGTATTAGAATAATAGATATAGGTATTTTGAGGTATAAAGAATGTTTATCATCCCCACATAATCCTCCCTTCCTATATTGTAGACATTTGGGTCATGCAGTCACCCATAAGCCATCTCAGGTGAGACTACATTTGCACTCTGTGTGCAGTGTTTCCTTCCGGTCTCTGGAAGGGCCAATGGTTTGCGGGGTTTTGTTGGAAACCTAAAGTAGAACCTGGGTTAGCCCATAATGTACAACAATACTCATCTACTCAAATATAATAGTGATAAAACTTTTGAGATATCATAAATTATATGCCAAGTTAAGTAATTTCATCTTTTATCAAAAGAAGATTCATTACTTCGATAATATATTTTAGGAGATGGGATAATGATTGATATTGATAATATAGAGGCCATTAGATGATGGAAAACACCAATAAATTTCATATAGGTCAGATCATTCATGGGTCTTGTGGGTTATTACCGAGTATTTATAGAAGTGTTTTCAAATATTGCAAGCCCCATCACTTCTTTGAAAAAGAAGGGAGTAAATTTTGAATGGACTCTTGAATGTGAAGAAATATTTCAATAGTTGAAAGGAATTTTGACCAATGCACCAATATTGAATATTGAAGATCCTAATGAAGAATTTTTTGTGTACACAAATGCATGCAAGGAAGGGCTCAATGGATTCATCACACAAAAGGATCATGTGGTATGTTATGATCCCAAAACATTAAAATAGCATGAGATGAATTATGCTACCCGTGATCTAGAATTAGAAGGCATTATCCATGTGCTGTAAATGTGGATAGATTACCTCACAGAGAGTAAATTTTAGCTAAGGACAGACCATTGTGGTATGAAACATTTGTTTTGGAAGACAACATTAAGTGCCAGAAAAACTAGATGTCCCAAATTTCATAGTGAATGTGAATTTGAAAATAAGCATGTCAAAGGAAAAGAGAATCAAGTGGTTGATGCACTTAATAGGAGAGTGCATGAGAAGCATATTACATCCATCATCATGCACACGACTGATTTGAAAGATAAAATTATTGAAGAAGCAAAAATAGCTCAACAGTATTTGCAAATAAAATAAACATTACAACAAGGAAATTTACAACATAAATTTAAATATTATGAGCTGCAAGAGGATGGGATCCTCATATACAGAGGCAAATCATATGTGCCAAATTCCAAAGAATTGAAAAATATAGTGCAAAGAGAAATGCACAATGTGTCATATGTTGGGTACCTAGGATATGATACGTCAATTACAGCTTTGAGAAGCCAACACTTTTGGACCGAAATGAAGAAAGAAGTGGTTGAGGACATAGCCATATGAATAGAATGTCAAAAAGTAAATGTTGAGCATAGACATATAGCTTTATGTAACGACCCCTTCGTTACGAAATAAAAGTAGGTAGGTAAATACAATGGCAATTTTTTTTTAAATATCAATTAGGACAAGAGTTACTCGAAAACACATACATCATTACTTACAAAATATATTCTCGTTTATCTCATTACACAAAAAAATTCAAATACAACTTCAACATTAACCATTAATCAACCATGACAAATAAAAATAATAAACAATGCCTACTCGCCCAACCTACCCTGCAAGGTTACACATAATCAACGCCCAAGTCCAGGATTCATCCAATTTAAGGTCTCAGGGATGGCGATTGTTATGAGGAACAAGGAAGTATATACTCCCATAACCATACTAGTCTAAAACGTGAACTAAAATGCCATAGAACTCAACCACTATTCATCTAGGATAGGTCTAAATTCAAATAAGAGATAATTTACGCAATTATTAAGATCTTGAAAAATTATATTATTTATTCAATGATACCTCAACAACCACAATTTCAATCCAATTATAGCAATGAGTAAATTCTATATCGTTCCATCAATTAAGACGAAAAAGTAAGAATCTATGTTAAAATTGTGATTTTTGTTTACATTTCACAATCTTTCTTCTCATCACTGTTTTACTCAATATCCAAGGCGCACTAAGGAATAATATCTAGGTAAGAAATCAATTAAAAATAAAGGAATATTACCATTTACAATTACTAAGATAACATAATTATAAAAACCATTTTTCCTTAGGACATTATCATTGATTTTATTCTGTACAAGTTTATCCTATCTAAACTTAATATGGTGAAAATAACACCACATAAATATATATACAAATTTTGTTTATATTAGACCCATGGTGAAAATAACACCACATAAATATATATACAAATTTTGTTTATATTAGACCCATGGTGAAAATAACACCACATAAATATATATACAAATTTTGTTTATATTAGACCCATTCACAATAATACTCTTAGACATCCAACAATTATCTATTTGTCCATAATAATTTCAAATTCTCCATTCATTAACGGTTACATGAAAAAGTTTGTCCATCCATATAAATTGATAATGAACTTAAACACAACCCAAATGAGTTTATTCAAGGTTGTTAAGTTACAAAACGATAATTCTTAACAATCCAATTATTTTCTATTAAACATAATTAATCCATTAAATAAAAATTTGTACGCATGGCTCAAATATAATTAAATAATTCTTCCAGATGTATGTTTTGTGTGAGTCAATGATATGGCACAATAGTAATTACCATTTTTAAACATGTGTTTGGTTAACAAAGTTCGTTGTAGTTTTTGTGACCGCGTCGATTACATCTAATGTAGAATAAGAATATCACTCAAATTTTATTGTTGAGTTATTCATCATATCGATTTAAATTGAAGAAGAGAGAATTTGTATTAGGAACGCAATTCAGATTCAAAAAATTGAGGATTGGATGAAGCCAACCTCCGATGAGACATAAATCTTACTGTGCATGAAAAAACAATTTTTAAAAAGAAAACAAAGACATTCTGGATTTAAAATAGGGTTTCTAACAATAATCAATATAACTGGAGTTTATCCCTGATTATTTACCTACCCGGAGCTTGATTAGCGAATTCAGAGAACATAACTCCGAATAATTTATCAAAGCAGATCTATATGTAAAGGGGTCGATATTATTATTGAAATTCGGCGTAAGATAATTTCTTGGAGAGAGATTTTGTTCCCTTAGGATTATCACTGGAAGGAACAGTTCCATTCTGCCCAAGTAACAAGACTCGTTCGAATCATCAATTTCATAACAAGATATCCATTTCGAATTAAACAAAGGTTCAAGGAACTAAAAAAAATGACAGGACATGATTGACAACTCTACAGTCGTCGACTTAACCAACCTGATTGTCAAACATGTATAATTAATACATAACCTAGAAAGTAACAATGACATGGAAAGATGTATGGAATGCATTTTTGAAATCTTGAAAGATTTACTAACTAGAAATCAAATTCTACATAACTAAATAACTAATATGAAAATATTCATAAAGGTAATCCATATAGACGACAACGTCACCATAACATAAAAATGGTATAAAATTTACGAATAATTCTTGTACTGTTTAATGATACCATCTCTGCAATTTTCAAATAAATAAGAAAAAAAAAATTATAATTATATATATATATATATATATATATATATAAAATTTTGAAAGATCATAGCTCACTCTGATTCGATATATATAATGAATGGTAAAATATGATGCAACACACAGGAATATGGTATTTCATTTTTCAACTAACATAAAGTTTATATTCAACAAATTCTATATTTAATCATAGGATGGAATAAAAAATAATATATGTCAACAATATGATTATACAATGAAGTACCATGACCAAAATAAACTTGTTGTCGAACTTCGATCTGGAACCTATCTCCCATCCAACGCTAGGGGTACTCTTCTTCCCCCTTATCCCCCTAATCCCCAAATGGGCCACACAAAAGAAACCAACAATCAATAGCTCCTAGGATTTCCTCACAAGGAAGAACTTCCACTCTTATCACAAGCTTGGTATCCCAACTCTCACAAGTAAAACATAGTCCACAAAATTTTGGCAGCATAACATTACTAAGAATGAGTGAGATCCCTTTCCCTTCTACCACATTTGTTTTATTGAAAAAATACTCAATGAAACATGTCCTCATGCACAATTAATTATATTTTTAATTAATTTAATTAATATTATTCACCCATACATTTGTCACACTCTCCCCAAGTTGCACAAGTAATTACCATTTTTATTTTATTTAAAAACCAAGTTTCCCTCACATTCCCCAATGTGTTCCTATTTTCACTCTTAGTTGTCCCTTTTTCCCCCAAATTTTCATTTCATGAGTGTCTCCTAACTAGATCTTAGATAGAGTTGGATTAGGAGTCTTCTTTTAGTTAGACTAGTGGTAGGTTGACTCAAGATTCTATTCCATGTGTACTCCCATTCTCTCTAATTATTATCTCTTTTATTTTGAAAATCCAATTTATAAATTTCATGCACACAGGTGCATTTTATCCAATCTTTAGATTTTACTCACTTTTTCCTAGAATTTGATTTATCTCAATTCTTTTAATTTATTTAATATTTTTAATTAGTCCCTTAATTAAACTTAGACTTAAGATTATACTCTTGTTAGGTTTTTTAATTAATAATTTACAGTTTAATTAATTATTTTATTCTAACAAGGTCTAATCATTTCAAAGTTTTCTAGGTCACCTGGATTTATTGACTCAAGTTTTAAATACATGATGTTCCCTTCAAGACACACCTCCTTGATCCAAGGGTGCCACTCATCTTAGACTGGTTTAGAATTTTATCCAACCCTTGGAGTCAACACTTCACTTGGTCAAACTCGTGAGAGACTAAGGGCTTCTAAGGAATACAGATTCTGCCTTATTGCACGCCCCTTAAAAATATTCATGAGCGACTGTCTTAGTCTGCCCTCATGACATCGTGGACCTATTGAACTACGTAATCATTAGCCTACATATCATACCATTGCAGGAGTGCTAGTAGGATATGACAAGGACACTTCCACACCTCTCCCTCAATGTTTGGTTTTTGTGCATGGCCCCTTTACTCCTTATGTGATTCAGATTCAAGCATTGTCAATCCTTCATCCACTAACAAAAACATTTCCAATAATCCATATACATAAATCATATTGAATCAATCATATATCACATGTGTGTAAAATGATACTCAAACAAATACAATCCACTCCCTGACTCAATTCTGAGTCCAAGGAAGTCCATTGATGCCATCAACATCCATAACCTGTCATGTGTCCTGCAAACTCAAGTAAATTCTTCAATGGCATCTATCAATGCATATACATCAAATTAACAATAAGTCACAATACATAATCATCATCATGTATAATCCATAATCAAAACAAATTCATAATATACCATAACCGGATCACTTGCATGCAAGTGTCCTCAAAGAATATGTTAATAAAAGTGTGATAAGTGGAGCGGGATGTTACAAACACCCCCTCTTATTTTAAACTTCGTCCCAAAGTTTGTACAATATATAAGTGAAAGTAAATAAATGTATATGACATAGATCTACATATCAAGTCTATCAGACAAGTAAGGAAATTGTTGACGCATCTCACATGCGTCCTCCCATGTAGTCAAGTGTGGACTATAGTTATCCCACTAGACCTTGACCTAATTGACTATTCAATGTTGTAGATGTTGTGTGCGATGGTCTAGAATGAGGATTGGATCTTCCATGAGAGTACCCTCCTATGACACTTGCAAAGAACTCATGTCAATCATATGTGACTGATCAAAAACATAATGTCGCAAAACAGATACGTGAAAAATATCTTGCATATGCCTCAAAGATCAGGAAAGGCTAGTCGATAAGCCATGGTGTTACAAGGGAAAAACTCTCTATGGCCAAGGGTAAACCACAACAGATAGGTATGACTGCAGAAATCAACTCAATTCCAATATGCTATATAAACAAATGTGCAATATAAGAAAGAGACCTACCTCAATCCAACGTTTGATGATGTTACACCGTTGAGCACTTTGACCCAAAGATTTATACCTGCAAGAAGTTCTCAACAAACAAGCAGAGAAAGTATACAGTGATAATATAAAACGGGTTAGCACCTTATATAGCATAATCCATTAATAAACATTACAAACACGCCCATGGATAATAATCATAGATTTTCAAGATATGAATAGGATGGGAAAGGAGTATTTCTATTAATAATTGATCAACAGAAGTGACAATGATACAGACTTCCATGTCTGCATGGTTTGAAACCAAGAAACCGAGTTCCTTCCAATTGTGTCTCCACCACTTCAATCCTCCACCAAAAGCAAGCTCATAAGAAAGAGGCAATGAGGTATTCTCAATAATAGGGAAAGAGCTTGGGGGTTGAACACTATGTTTAGACTTGAGGGACATAGGCATGCAAATTCAATATGAAGTAATTTCTCCAGAGTAACTTTTCTCTCAATGTTGAATTCTTTCTCCCTCTTTTTCCATAGGTCTAAATTGTGCTCTTATAGCCTTCAGGATGCAACTGAAGGGTTGAGTCAAAACATTTCTAGTATATGGAAGGCCAAGGATCAGAGATCTCCTGTCGTGACATGGAAACTTGACCTCATTTTGTATTTTCTGGCACAAATCCTGATGTACGTGGGCTGTAGTGGATCAACAAGCATATACACATATTTCATAGCATATAGGGAGCATATATGTGGAAAAATGTATATTTTTAGCTCTAGATTCATCAAAAGAGGATGATAAGTCTGCATAGGGAAATGGAAAAAGGCCCTCTATGAAAGATAGCAATGGTGAGGCAAATCTTGCTATAACAGATGCACCCTAATATGTGAGATCAGAGGAGTATCTACAATGGCCTAAATACATTATAAATAACCTAGAAGTGGAGTGGTAGAGAACCACCTAGATGAACTCAATTACTCATTACATTATGTACTAAATTTGCATACATGGCTACCAAGAATACAATGCAGATACATGTGGAAAATGTACCAAACAGGTGTTCATGAACATGAATAGGAAAATACAAATGCGGTTACATGCCAAAAGTTGTCATAGTCACGAACAAGGCCTAGTGAAACCAATCTCAAAATCAATCTGAAGATATCTGTATACCACGAAGTACAATTTGATCTCCCATGATCACTGAAGTCAAATAGGTATTGGTCCAATGAAGGGGAAGCAACAACTCAGGAAAGTTGCGACCACATAATGATTTTTTCGAGTCTTCTACACTATTCGCTAAGGGTGCAAGTATACATCATGTGAATAAATGAGTTGAGTTTGAACACGATGAGACATCATTTGATTACCAGTCATTGAGGTATACTATTAACAAATGTGATACATCCTACCAATAATGAAAGTAGGTATCAAGGCATTGAGTACATTTCTACAAGTGTGAATAAAGGAGTTGGTGTCGAACGCTTGAGAAATCCATTGATCAGGAGACATTGATGTATTCTCATCTGTAAATGGCGAGAGATCCTGCCACTAAGGAATGCAAGCCTCAAGGTACTCATAAAACTCTAGGTCCCATATCCAGAATAAGTGAGATGAAGTCGATGAAAAGAGACCCACTGAAAGGAGAGCATTGAGGCATCTCTCATTAGTCAGCACGAGGAACAAAGCAGGAGGTCCATCATTTGGTGGAGATTAGACAAAGAACATGTTCATGAACCAATGACCCTGTGCGTCTTCTGCGTGTGCCAAATACAAGAGGTACATGAAAAATACCCTCTGAATAACAACCAATGATGAAAAACTCTTGACAAAAGCAAGGAAACCACCAATAAGGCTAATGGAATCTAAGACATTGCATGAATATCAAAGTGTGAATAGATGCCTTGCCATCGAACACAAGGGAAACCACCTGGTCAATGACCGATGATGAAGTGTCGATTGTTGGGTTCAAGGTGACCTACCAATGATGAAAGTAGGGCCAAGGTGCATGATAAGACCAAAGTATCATGTGATTCTGAGACAAAACTAAGGGTATGGCCGACATGCGAAGTCAATATTTCTGAGGAGTGGCCGACATATGTTGATGGACTTCGTTTGAATGAGAGCATGAGATATATGGTGGAATCTGGTAGCATAGAACCAAAAATGTGACTATTATATGCAGTAGGCATCCATAACGTTCTCTATAGGGACTAGAAGAGTAAATGGTCGGTAGAGAAAACTTTGTAGCAAGATCAACTTCCTAAGGTTATGCTAAACCCAAAATTATGATGATACAAGGACTCAATAACTTTGTGCTCTATTCAAAGGTGACACGACTACTACCAATTACAATATAGTACTCCCTTCCCACCCGTCTTTTTTTGTTTTTTCATAACAAATGAATGCTATGATACAGATGAGGGAACGAGTGTCGCAAGTAAGAAAAACTAGTTCTAGTAGTGGAATGTACCTCTGCTTAATGAAAGGGAATGCATGCGGGAGATGGACACTCGGGGTAATGTTCCCTCTAGGGTATAGGGTGTCAAATTGTGAAGGATATAAACAAGGCTTTTCTTGGTTGAGGATGCAAACTTCTTAGGCAACGGTTTAAAACGCAAAGCGAGAACCAGCTAAAGGCTCAATATTGTAAGCATGGGCATGAGATGAAATCACAACTTAATACCAGGAAATGTCCTTTTTTATATCTTTTAGTCTACATGGTGTGAAAAAGGGTTAAACTTGTGCCAAATAGACACCTTTTCAAATCCAATTTATGAGTGTGAAAAAGACAAGTTCACTTGGCAAACTTTTCAATTTTTGGTAGTGTGTCGGAAAAGAGCTTAAATAAGACTCATGACCTTTCAAATAAAATTTTAACGAGTGTGAAAGGGACAAATCACTCAATTCTATTTTTAGTTTTTAGACAATATGGAAAAGAGCTTAATTGAGATTCATTTTTTGGTTTTAATCAATGTGTAAAGGGGGAGGCCAAGGCTCCCATCCCAACCTTCTGCTGAAAGTTAGTACCTTGTGAACAACTAAGAAAAGCTTGGGAAAACCCAAGGATTTCCAAGTCAAGGAGGAGAAGGTGCTAACGGAGGATATAATCTCTGTGATGGTTCGAGTAATGTATCTCAATGGAAAATACATAGGTGGGGGGATGGGATGTCCCATCAGGTCATCCCAATCGAAAGGAACCTCATCAAAACTTGGATGGAGAGCATTTTGGGGAAGAATAAATCTCTCTCGTTCAAAAGGGAAAGGATTTGGAATGTTGATGACATGACTAAAAGGTGCATCATTCTCTTCAGGGATTGTAGGGTTGACCAGAGATTTCACTGGTGTGGCCACTTATTCAATTATAGGCTGAAGAGGATGCATAGTAACGGGGGCAAGAGACATTTCACCCTTAACAAAGGGGGTGAAGTTGGGAGAAGATTGCATCGGTGGAACCACTGAAATGATCAAGGGAGAAATGGTGTGAGGAGAAACCATGGATTCCTCAGAATATGAAGGGCTCTTGGGTGAGCCCCGCACTTTTGGTATCTCGGTAGTAATTAGACACAAATGAGTAAGGTGACTTCCTTCGCAAGTCCTGCAAAATAATTTAGGCTTACGTCTGAGGTGTCTAGGATTCTTGATGTAACTAGCAGGGGATAGAGAGTCATCTCCTGTATGATGAATAGAGGTGGGGGACGTGACATGGCTATGATTCAGGGAAAAAATAATGGTTCCCCCAACATAATTGGTATAGGTTGGGGGAAAGATGTCGACATAGTTTATAGAAGAAGTTGACACATCTCTGACATGACTGGCAGAGGTTGGTGATGGAGCACCAGTATGGATTGTTAATATTATGGTAGCTTCGAGAGGTATGAACCTCTATTATGACCTATGACGAGATTAGAATCCTCCGGAAGGAAGCAAAGAATTGAAGGAAACCCTAGACAGGTTGTCGGCTGAACAAATATATTTATATTGAATTTATT
>ML777435.1:578861-588896 GCA_009831015.1 Picea engelmannii | reverse complement strand
AGACTCATTCTTTCCAGGTTACACTTGTTTAGTGTCGGAGGAATGGCCTAGGGTGGGGAATGGTCCAGACAGTTACTCCTCAAGGGCAGACTCATTCTCTCCAGGCTACACCTTGTTTGGTGTCGGAGGAATGGCCCAGGGTGGGGAGTAGTCCAGGCTTAGCAATCAGGGACAGTTATTCCTCGAGGGTAGACTCATTCTCTCTAGGTTACACCTTGTTTGGTGTCGGAGGAATGGCCCAGGGTGGGGAATAGTCTAGGACAGTCATTCCTTAGGGCAGAATCATTCCCTCCAGGTTACACGTTGTTTAGTGTCAGAGGAATGGCCCAGGGTAAGGAATGGTCCAAGCATTTCTTGAGGGCAGACTCATTCTCTCCAGGTTACACTTTGTTTGGTGTCAGAAGAATGGCCCAGGTGTGGGAAATGGTCCAGGTTCATAAATTAGAAACAATCCTTCTTCCTTGGTTGAGAATAATGGGGCAGATAGCCCAGTGTTGATATTCTATATTGAGGGCAGACATTCTTTCAGACCTCACAGATGTGAGTGAAAGATTGGCCTAGATGATTATTGTTGATACTCTATACTAAGGGCAGGCATTCTTTTAGATCTCACAGACGTGAGTGAAAGAATGGCCCAGATGATTCAGTTTTATCATAACCTTGTTTCTATGCAGATGAAGACTACTGTGGTGGCAGACATTCTTTCAGATCTCACAAATGTGAGTGAAAGATTGGCCTAGATGATACAGTTTTTATCATAAAATTGTTTATATGCAAGTTGCTATTTGTTATGAAGGACAGTTTGTGATTGTCTTTCACAAAGTCTGACTAGTTGTGTACTACTGGAATAGACACAGGTGTGTTCTATAAATTGATATTGTACCAGTTGTCATAGGAGATTATCCAGTTGGATAATAATGACAGGTGCTCGTGGTGCTACTAGTTGAATGGTCTGTTGTTCTCAAGACCATACCTCCCTAGCTAGGAGGGAGTGTTAATATTATGGTAGCTTTGGAAGGTATGAACCTCTATTATGACCTATGACAAGATTAGAATCCTCTGGAAGGAAGCAAAGAATTGAAGGAAACCCTAGACAGGTTGTCGACTGGACAAATATATTTATATTGAATTTATTGATTCCCAGAAGGAGAAGTCAACCCAGTTAGACTGGTCAGTCCACTATAAATACAGGGCACCAGTTTCATTATTTGTCATCTCAGCAGTTGTAGTGAGATCAATATCTGCGCAGGCAGTTGTAGGCAACAACAGTTTGGTGTGCAGGTTTTCTAGGAAAGCTGGGAGAGTGGTGCGCTAGCTTCTGGGTGGGATCATCTGTTCAGTTTAGTTTCTATTCTTTTTCTTGGTGCATTTAACCTCTCTTGGCTATAGATTGCAGCCATAATTCTCTTCTCGGTCAAGGTCAAGGTGCTCGGAGGGTGTCTTAAGGCCTGTGGTTGGGTGACAAGGGTATCGTCAATGGTTAAATGAGCACAATACTCTATATTCTAACATGGCTAACAGTGATTGGGCTAGCGATAGATGGTGGCATTTGATTCCATGGTCCAGGGAAATATTGATTCCAAAAAATTGCAAGCCAGGAAGGATCTTGGTATACCTCTTGTCCTAGCCCAGAAAGGTGTTGGTTCACACCAAAATGGTCTGAAGAGGTTTAGACGGGCATCGTCATTGAGGCCTGTGAAGAGACTGAGGTAGGATAAGGATTATTCGAGTGAGGATATATGTTTCCCCCTTGTGAAGGGATCCCATAAAGAGGGTAGCCTGAACCATAAATTTGATTCTCCCCATATGAAAGACCTGGGTGTAATCGAGGACCTGTCATGGAAAAAGTGTTGGAAGGAACTGACATGGCAGACGAAATATACATGGGTGGGGTGTAATAAGTGGGAAAAATACCCATCTAAGTACTGGCTCTTGAAATATCATAACAAGTATTGGTTCCATAGTGGGGACGGTTCCAACCTCCCATAGGGACACAACCCCTATCAAATGAATAAGTAGGCATCAGAGCCATGGTGCCCCCGAGTGAAATGCTAGGATTAATATATGTGAGTTAGGGAGAGGGTTGCATGGGGGAAGGCATATCAATATAAAATGGCTAGAGACCCAAGGTGCAGACTGAGATTTGTAGTTTTTCATACCATTGTAAAAAATGGACGGTTTCGTCCCCATGAAATTAGCAGGTATCATGGGGTGGGCAGCAGTGAAAGAGGGAGCAAAAGAAACTCTATTTTCCATAACAATGAAACCCAACATAGACGCCTAAGGTCGACTAGTAGTCAAAGAGCTACCAAAAAATCAAATAGCCAATATGCATGAAAACACGCTAAAGCGGTTGAATGGCCTCCCTCGCTAAAGAAGGTATGTCTCGTCCAAGAGGGACTTGAGACTACCCGCTGAAGTTTGGAGGTAAAAAAATCAGTTATAAGGGTCGTCGTAGGTTTAACAACCAGTCGGTCAAATC
The DNA here is from genome assembly GCA_009831015.1 of Picea engelmannii. Lineage (NCBI taxonomy): Eukaryota > Viridiplantae > Streptophyta > Pinopsida > Pinales > Pinaceae > Picea > Picea engelmannii. Next base: position 586,414 of record ML777435.1, on the reverse strand, counting down.
CCCCCAGAGAGGTAATCCTCCATAAAGGCTGTGTGTTTTCCGACCCCTATCTAACTCAGGATACAAGAAGAATAACCCCTGCAAGTAACCTATGAGATACCTAAGTCAAGCAACTAATAAAACACTATATAATCAATGCATAGGTGAGAAGTCGTAAGTCTGGATTACCATATGGGCAGGGTAGCAAAGCCTGAAACCTTGAAATCACCACCTCTCACAGAGGTATGGGTACTAGTAAGATCCCCAAATATGAATAAATCCACATAAATATTTTTGATGCTAGGTGAGTATCCAGGGGTTATCCCTTCAACTAACTTCGCGTGACCTTGTGATTAACTTCATGTGAGCGGAGCCTCCTGATATTACCAATTATACAATGGACTTCTCAAATCCCTGTCTCAGACACATATGTTGATTTAATTGCCTTGGAGAAGTTTACTCACAAGATCCTATTCCAAGGCACTAAATCCTAGGCTAGTTTTTGCACCCTAAAAAATAAAATCGTGACTAAATAATTTTAGTTTAAAGCGTAAATGTTATTGGCCATGGTTACTCAAAAGGGTATGGAAGTGAAACTCATGATGTTATGACTTTGCAAGAAAATAAATATGGATATAATGCAAAGTCTATCTTTAACTTTTCAATAAATGATATGCGAATAAGAACAGTGCAATCTTCAATTTCAACTCTACAATTCAGAAGTAAAATGCAATCTTTCACTAAATGCACTAAGCTAATGATAAATATTCAAAGACAAAAAATGCCAACCAATGAAAAATGCCTATTTTTTGTATTTTCAATATACTAAAAAGAAAATGCATGGACTGATGAGCAACCTGATATATACATTCTACTGTGTATAAAAGAAATAACTCGATAAAAATACCAAGCAGCCACACAAACATCCCAGAGAACAAGGAAAAATAAAAAAATGGAAAACAAAGAGAAAGAATCTGCCCAAAATCTCAACTCCAAACAAGTTTCCTGTCATCCCAGATAATCTCAATAGACACTACATAGACCTAAGAAGGCTCAACAATCTTCAAATCCCTCCCAACAGTCACTAAACCAATCAAACAAGCATGGGGAAATGGTATATGCAACTGTTCAGGAGAACATAGTGTGTATACACTTCTTGCAGTGAGACAACAAGCATGTATACATGACTGTCAAGGAAAAAAGGGCGTGTATGCTTCAAAACAAGGCCAGGCAAGGGAAAAAGGATGAAAACTTAGACCCAAAGTGAACAGGCATGTCAATCAGTGATATGACAAGAAACACAAAGGAAAAAGAGAAATGTAAGAAGAAAAAGTACTTCAACCCTAAAAAGGAAGATCTATCTCCAATGGAGTCACCATTTCTGTTACAAGGGAAAAACTCTCTATGGCCAAGGGTAAACCGCAACAGACAGGTATGACTGCAGAAATCAACTCAATTCCAACATATGCTATATAAACTAATGTTCAATATAAGAAAGAGGCCTACCTCGATCCAACATTTGATGATGTTCCACTGTTGAGCACTTTGACCCAAAGCTTTATACCTACAAGAAGTTCTCAACAAACAAGCAGATAAAGTATACAATGATAATATAAAAGGGGTTAGCACCTTAGATATCATAATCCATTAATAAACATTACAAACATTCCCATGGATAATAATCATATATTTTCAAGATATCAATAGGACGAGAAAGGAGTATTTCTATTAATAATTGATCAACAGAAGTGATAATGATACAGACTTCCGCATCGGTATGATTCGAAACCAAGAAGCCGAGTTCCTTCCAACTGGGTCTCCACCACTTCAATCCTCCACCAAAGGCAAGCTCATGGGAAAGAGGCAATGAGGTCCTCTCAATAATAGGGAAAGAGCTTCCGGGTTGAACATTGTGTTAAGACTTGAGAAACAGAGGGATGCAGACTCAATATGAAGTAATTTCTCCAGAGTAACTTTTCTCTCAAAGTTGAATGCTTTCTCCCTCCTTTTCCATAGGTCGAAATTGTGCTCTTATAGCTTTCAGGATGCAACTGAAGGGTTGATTTAGAACGTTTCTAGTATATGGAAGGCCAAGGATCAGAGATCTCCTGTCGTGACATGCAAACAAGACCTCATTTTGTATTTTCTGGCACAAATATCGATGTACGTGGGTTGTAGTGGATCAACAAGCATATACACATCTTTCATAGCATATAGGGAGTGTGTAATGATCCCAAGCCATTATGCAAGGATCATCACTGTTTTGGTGTCTTTTTAAAACTTTTTTTGAGTGAGGTATTTCATCAAACACTTTGTTGATCTACCTTTTATATGTGTTTATATGTGTGTATGTAGCAAATAACAGAAAGAGATAACCATGGAACATACCTCAACCATATGCAATAAGATAGACAAGCCAAAACATCTCAGTTCTTCTTTATTCATAAAATAGAGAAACCTGCTACAATGAAGATGCTGATCTAGAATGCTCAACAGATGGCCAAGAAGATAGACAATAGATAAGAGCTGCTACAAAATGCTCCCGCTAATACAAAATATGCCTCCAAAGGATGAATGAGAAATGAAGATCAATACAAGCAGATCTGAATGCCAAACTCTCCTGCTGAAGAATGCCACGCTCCAATAGAAGGATGAAACCCTCAATAACTCAGCCCTGTTGCCAAAAGTGTCCAATAACCCTAATAAGTATGCCAACTGATCGATCGGGTGATGGTAAGAACAACCCAGGTGACCGAATCTCCAAGATCCCTCTCAATCTCTGTAGATCTGAAATCCCCCACTGAATGGTGCGCCCCACTGGATGACTGAAACCCTAGATAATTAGACCCTACTGCCAAAAGTGTCCAATCACCCTAGTAAATATACCAACTGATAGATTGGGTGATGGTAAGAACAACCCAGGTGACCGAATCTCCAAGATCCCTCTCAATCTCTGTAGATCTGAAATCCCCCACTGAATGGTGTGCCCCACTGGATGATTGAAACCCTAGATAATTCGTCCCTACTGAAGGAGGCCTCCAAATGCTCTGAAACTCTCCAGAAATATAGATCAGGACACTACAAGTCACTAGGTAAAGTCTCAGGGTCATATATGAAGTGTAACCCCTCCAAACGGACTAGATCTGGATCTCAAAAATGCCCTCCTTCTCTTCAATTCGCCCCACTGATCAAGAAATAATCTGAGCCATAAAACTATCTTAGAAAGAACTAGATCTTATGTCCAAGGCCATGCAATGAAAACCCAAGTGATAGAATCCTCAACGGCCCTGCCAATCTCCTACAATGAATCTCTCTCCAAAGATGGTGTGGCCCTCTTGCTGGAATCCCTCAACTGGTGCGCCCTCTCTTTATCTGCACATGAAACTGATGTAGAATCCTCCTACAACTGAGTAGATATGGAACTAGAATGGTGTGGGAGAGTATTGCATCTCTGAGACCAAGCTTGGGACAATATAGGTGGAATCTTTCACCACCGAATCGTCCTCTAGGGTTTGTTATGTCAAAACCCTCAAAACCCCCAATATTGGGCTCACTAGCTAGAAGCCATAAATCAAAATAAGATCATACCTGAATGAATGAGAAGAGGCCCTTGCCTTTCATTTATACTTTTGGCTCACCTTGTCCCTCCAAAGTGACTTTCATTTTATTAATATTTAATTAATTAATTAAATCACTTTAATTAATTAATTAACCTTTTTACCTTTGAGAAGCTCCTTATCTCTCCTTGTGGCTTCCCTGGCCACTGAAAGTCACTTCTAGCCATCCCATCCTGTAGTGTTTCTCCTCCCAATTCCAATGAGCTATTACACTAAGAGGTTCCTCCAAGTAATGTGCCCAAAATGACCTCTTCAGTGAATACCATTGACTTATGGCTCAAAATAGTCAAAATCATGGAAATCATCAGAATGCAACAAAACCAAAGCCAACCTGTGAGGAATAGTTCATAATGATGGAATATGATCATAAATGTAATATGGACCCCACAATGCCTCTCAAATACCCATGTACTCACTATAACCTCCATCTGGCTACTCTGGTCATCATAACCCTCTGTGCTGTGATGATGTCCCAAAGTGGGGACATCACAGTCCTCCCTGCTAGAAAATTGCTTGTCCTCAAGAAATAACCAAATCATCTCAAATACAATACCAGGATCCCATGTCCATCTGTGGGATACATAGTAGAGCCTCTCCAAATACGAATAATAGTACACTCCACCCCCTGGATCCCATATCAGGAAGTGAACTGCAATACTCTGCGAAGCATAGTCCTGAAAGATATCAAACCTGTGAACCTCATGCACATGACACATGGCCTCATCTCGGAATGAGTCCATCCTCCAAATATCTACCAATATCCACATGACCTCCATCAACTGCTCATGATGATGCCAGCATGAGGTGCTGCCAGACCTCTATGAGACTCCCTCACGCTCTGTGCTCCCCTCAACACTGAAGCTAAATGGAAAGTTAGAACAACTTTCCCCTGCAAAGGTCCACTCACCCCTGTTAGTCAGTGAAATGCTCAACCCTGCAATCCCTGGGTCCCATGCTAACCTTTGTCGAAGGTCACCATGCTGACACTGCACTACTCTGACCATGACTGTCTGCCCCTTGCATACATCCTGAATCCTCCTCTCCTGGATCCTCAAGCTGAAACACCTGTGACCATCGGACCTCCTGTCTAGAAACTGTACCTGTAAAGGAATGTCTGTAGAAGAAGTACCTATCCAAACATCTCCATGACCTATCATGATGATCATGCGAAAGGAAGGGTCTTGCCCCATAGGACAAGTACCTGCAGACCCACTCCAAACCAAACCAAGGTGGAGTGTGTGGCTCTCTAGTGCAACCTCGGTCAACATGAGCATCGTGCTAACAAAACAGACTCCTAGGTCCCATGGCAAGCTTGGAAGTTTATCACTTCCAATCTCCTCTAACTGCTCCTGTGTGAAGCTAATCACTGTCAGAATCCCTCTGTGCTCATCTGTCGTCACCTGGTCTATGATGCTCACCATCACACACCAAGTCTCAACTGTCTCTCTAACACGGTCCACCTCTGACCTGTTGTATGCCATAAAAGTACTCTTATCATGAAGTCTCGGCCTACTCACTCTCCATGCCCTCAGCCACAACCTATCCCTCCTCATGCTGTTGTCTATGATAAAAGTGTTAGGACGGGCTAATAGAAACATCTGCAGCTGACTATAGGGCTGAAAGGCGTCACATGCTTTGGTCAATCCCACGGATTCGACCAGAAGCTCGTCCATCGGTAACCATGATAACTGCTCACCTGTAGTCATCACTAAACCCCAATCATCAGGTACAATCGGAAGCAACTCCTCCAACTGCTGGTAAACCACTCTCCATCTCCCCTCACCCATGCAACTGCTAAAATAGTGAAGGTGAGGTCTCAAAATCATATGTTGCTGCAAAGGAGTGGTACCTGCATGCTCCCCTAAGTGTGTCTCCTCCCTGCCAAGTAGTACACCCCTCTGAATCCCACCATACATCTCAACATGTCTCTGTGAGCTATCCCTCATCACTATATACTCCACCATACTCTTGTCATATCCTACAAACTCATGTTGCATCACAGATCCTGGGCGTATGGCTGGATCAATCTCTATATGGAGATCAACCACTCCCAAGACACAAATGGAAGTGTCCCCCATCAACTGGTGCTCCTCTGCTAGATCATCAACATCCTCTATCAACGTGACTAACTGATACATCTGAGTGTCCACCAAGACAGATGAAGTGGATCTCTGATGGATCTCCTCAGGAGACTCATATGTCCTAGACTCTGATTCTTGAAGGGCGGTCTGTGTGCCTCTCAAGAGTCCCCGAGTGCTCTCCAACTCCTGACTAAGTCGGTCCATCTCCAAATCCTGCTCCCTCAGAGCCTCATGATACATCTCACCAACCCTCAGTAGATAATCCCTGTCTATCAACAACTGTTGGTAGTCAGTCCTGCTAGTGCCAACTCTAGAATCCCCCAAAACACCCTCTGCATAAGATGACGTGTTGAACTGTCCACTATCTACTGTGCTGCTGGGTACTCCTGTATGCCACTGCATCTCATCACTAGATGGAATCTCCCCCTGACTCACATTGTATCCTGTATGACCAGCTGTATCCTCTTGTGCACTCAACTTGCTACTATCTTCTGTGCCTAGATCCCATATAGATGTATCCAGACACGTGCTATGGTCATCCTGACTACTAAAAAGTGTGTCCTCATCAATGCAGACCGATCCTGGAAGTAAGTTCTCCATCAACCTGTCATCCTTTGGAATCTATTCAACCAATGGAGTCTCCAACATCTATGACTCCATCTCCTCTGGTTGACCTGTATGTGTGAGGTCAACTGCCAGTACGTCCTGTACCTCCTCCTGGATCTGTGGGTCTACCTGTCCATGGTGTGCATCCCTCACACTAGGCTCATCCATCATACCTGATGTGCCACTGATATCCTCATGTGACGTGGCCATCATGGATGTCTGAACAAGTGACATATGTGTCACGACTCCCATAGGAAGCTCATCATCTCTAGGTGCTAACACGTGTGACTCCTCACTAGTGTCACTACTCTGCTGAGGCGTAAGGTCATCAATGGTATGTGACGTGTCTGCTAAGACACCGGTGCTATCGTCCTATCCATCCTACTGCCTATCCACTACACAAGAGTCATCATCACTATCCTTTGAGGTAGAGTCAATATCACGCGTCTCTGTGCAAGAGTCGTTGTCATCATCCGACTGTTCTGAATCAACCTCTATCGCTCCATCCTCACACATCTCATCATCACTGTCATAGTGTGTCTCAACATTGTGCCCTTGGTCCTTACCCCTGCACCTATGATCTAGTTCCCATGACCCCTTGCAACTGTAGCAAGGCTGCGTGGGTGTGGGGTTTCTCTGTGCTTCCTTCCATCTATCTGTCATAGCTCTATTTTCCTCTGCCATGCCGACCCAATGTGTAATCTCATCTTTGCTCCAGCTAGGATTTTTATTGGATACAAAATGATGGAATGTCACTAGATCTTTGAGAATCTCATTGAGGGTTTGATATTCCTTATCACACTCAACAATCTCTCTAGTAAAGTCCAAAATATCCATAGATTTGTTTTCCTCTGCTATGTTGACCCAATATGTAATCTCCTCTTTGCTCCACCTAGGATTTTTTTATGGATAAAAACTGTTGGAATGTCAATTGAGCCCTAGTTTCCTCCCCAAGGGTGTAATATTCCCCTTTACAGATCATACTCTCTCTAGCAAGGTAAAACAAATCCATCTCCTTCCAACTATCCATAAAGACCCCTCACGTTTGTAGGATTTAAGCTTTGATACCACTGTAATGATCCCAAGCCATTATGCAAGGATCATCACTGTTTTGGTGTCTTTTAAAAACTTTTTCTGAGTGAGGTATTTTGTCAAACACTTTGTTGATCTACCTTTTAGATGTGTTTATATGTGTGTATGTAGAAAATAACAGAAAGAGATAACCATGGAACATACCTCAACCATATGCAATAAGATAGACAAGCCAAAA
>ML777435.1:527433-553216 GCA_009831015.1 Picea engelmannii | reverse complement strand
CAGGTCCCACAGGGTGACTTTGCTAATGGAATGGAGCCAACTCTTGATGTTTTCCATCCCTTCCAGAAAACTTAAAGGGGTCTGTCCTAAAATAGAGTCTTCCCAAAACTTGATTTTTCTGCCATTCCCCGGGATCCAAAAAATCTTTGAGGTAATCAAATCAAGAGCCTTGAGGCAGAGAGAAAGGATGGGAGAGCCTTTTCTAGCCAAGGGGGGGCGCTCAAGGCACCTTTCTTTGTGACCACAAAAATATTTAATCCTTAGAGCTTTGGAGCTCCAAGTGGTTTTACCTCTTATCATCTTCCAGAGTATCTTACCTCCCATGGCCAGATTCTAAGTGGCCACATCTCTTACTTGCATCCCACCTTCCATCCTGGGGGATTTTACCTTATCCCAACTAACTAGGTGCATTTTTTCCCCTCATTCCTTCCCCCTTCCCAAAGAAATTTTCTCAAGATGTTGTCTAAGTCTCTCACAAATCCTCTCAGGGAAAGGAGAATGGAGGCCTGGTAGACAGGAAGAGAGGTGAGAACAGAATTTATGAGGATTAATTTCCCTACTTTGTTCAACCAGGTTGCTCCCCAGGCCAAGATCCTGGCTTTCATCTTGTCCAACAGAGGCAGCCATAGGTTACTTCTGGGGGCTTCTTTGACGAACGTGATTCCTAAATATTTAATGTACTCCCATGTTGAAGTTCCTTCCATTTCCAGCACCCTGGAAATACCAATCATTTCTATAGGAGGGTAGTTCCAGCCATAAATTTTACTCTTTCTCAAACTTATTTCGCTGCCAGAAATTTCAGTGTAGTCATCCAATTCTTTCTTGAGTGCTCTTGCGGTGGACAAGTTGGCTTGGCCCAGAAGGAGCGTATCATTGGAAAATTAAGCATGATTAATTCTCTCAACTCTAGGAGCAATTGAGAGGCCAATTAAGGTGCGTTGTTGCATGCTCTTATTCAGCTGAAAACTTAGCACAGATGCTTGTATGGCATAGAGTAGGGGGGACAGGGGGCAGCCCTGTCTAAGTCCCCTTGAGGCTTGGAAAAAATCGGTCAGTCTGCCATTGACCAGGGGGGCGATCCACGACCCAACTATACAGGCCCTAATCCAGCAGACCAAATGTGGGTGGAATCCCATCTTGAGCATCACAACAAAGAGGAAATTCAGCCAGGCTCTGTCGAAGGCATTTGCTAGATCCAGCTTGACTAACATTCCTTTATCCTTCCTTTGACAGCTTGAGTGAATAGCCTCTTGCACAAGGATAATATTGTCCTGGATTTGTCTCCCCTAAATGAAGCCCCCCTAGTTCTCCGGGATGATCCTGGGGAGGACTTTTTTTATTCTGTTTGCTATTACTTTGGTGATGATTTTGTACCCTGTATTACAAAGCAAAATAGGAAGGAATCTTGAAAATATTTGGGAACCTTTCTCTTTGGGGATTAAAGCTAGAAAGGAGGAGTTGGTTCTCCCTCCAATTTTTCTACAGTTCTGAGATTTCCTCACCATTCTGACTAGATATTTTTGGATGATATCCCAGTAGGTTATATAGAACCTGGTCGTGAAACCATCAGGTTCGGGGGCTTTATCCGGGTTCATAGCTTGGAGATCTTTGCTGATCTCCTCTGTTGTGATAGGGGCTGTCAACTAATGGTTGTCATCTTCATTTATCAGCTTGGGGACCACCATGAGGGGATAGAGATCTGGTCTAGTAGGGGCCTCCAGCTCTTCAGTAAACAGATTTTTATAGAAGGAGTAGGCTGCAAGTTTGAACTCCTCAAATTTTTTAAAGGTTTGCCCATGAGATTGGATCTCTCTGATTGAGTTCTGGTTTTTTCGGGATTCTGCCTGCTTGTGGAAGAAAGAAGTGTTTTTGTCTCTTGCTTGGAGCCAGAGACTTCTCGACTTTACTCACCAGCACTCTTCCTCTCTTCTAAGAGCTTTGTGAAGCTTCTTTTGTAGCTCCAACTCATCATTCAACATCGCTGGGGTGACCGGGGAAGACTCCATGTGACGTTGGTGAATCTCCAGGGCCCTTTGGTCTTTTTTCCTTTCCTGCAATGGGGAGGGAAATTTCTTTGCCCAGTTTTTGAGATCCACCTTGAGCCTTCTCAGTTTCTCTTCCCAAATGAAGAAAGGTGATCCTGAGACACTCTTCTTCCAGGACTCTGATACCAGCTCGAGGAAGCCTTCTGAGGAGACCCATAGAGGGCTAAAGTGAAAGGGGATCGGGCCCAGGTTTTCTCCAGGGATCAGGGAAAGGGAGATGGGCTTATGGTCCGAGGTGCACGCTTGCAGGATTTCAAAAGAGGCGAGAAGTCCAAGGGTTAAAAAGGAAGAGTGAACCAGGAAGCAGTCTAAGCGGGCTGCAATGTGCCCCGACCCCACTCTTTTGTTGTTCCAGGTGAAATTTCCTTTACTGGGTTTGATATCCTCCAGATCCCAATCCAACATAATGTCTTCAACCCACTCCCGTGTAGGGTCTCTTACGAGTGTTCCTCCTTTTTTTTCAGAGAGAGCTAGGGTGACATTCAGGTCTCTGGCAAGAATAAGATTCTCATGATGGTTAGTAGCAAGGAAATTATTCAGAGATTCCCAACAATCTTTTTTTTGCGATAAAAGGACCGGAGCATAAATATTAAAGAGGCTAACCTAATGTCCCGATTCTCGATGAAACAACTTCATGAACAGCTAGTGGATGGTGCTATGTTCTTCGATCAGGTCTAGCGTTGAGGAGTTCCAGAAGGTGGCTAGACCTCCTGAAGCTCCCCTGGCGCTAGCGGCTCTACCTGCTCCTTTTTTCCAGAAATTTTTACTAGCCTGGAAGGTCTCAGGCTCCTCCATATTCGTCTCCTGGATCAGAAGTACATCCGGGGAAGTCATTCTGACTAGATATTTTACAGCTTCTTCTTTTAGTTTACTTCCCAACCCTCTGCAGTTCCAGGAGACGAAAAGCATTAAGAACCGGTGGGGGGGGGGGTGGATCCTTTCGAAGCCTTGCCTTTTTTTGAAGATCTGGTTTCTATCATAGCCGGGATGGTATGCTGAAATCCTGCATTTATGTCCCTGTAAGATTTCTCCTCCATTTTTTTTCTCTCTGGTTTCCTTCCTCTAGGGGCCTTCTCAGGGGTTCCAACAGAACTGCTAGTCTCCATGGCCCCCTCATCTGTATCTGTGCCCGTTTCAGAGTCTAAAGGATTGTGCTCCTCATCTGACTTCATGGGTTCATCTGCTATCGGGGTTTCATTGACCGGAATTGGATTTTCTGGGGCTGGCGGGGACTGAGAGACTATAACGAATGGCTCTTTCAGGGTTTCCTTTGGCTTGTTAGCCCCTTCTTTCGGAGGTGCCTTATGAGGGTTTGGATTTGAAGATGAAGGTAGGCTCGCCTGCTATGGCCTTGGATCTTTGGATTTAGGACCTGGTTTTCTTTTCTTGACCTTTTTCCAACCCTCAACATCTTCCTTTTCTGGGCTTTGGTTCTTTGGGAAATTCCTCTGGAAGTATCCGTGCTCTTGACAGGTTCTGCACTTGAAGGGAAGGTGTTCATAATCGAGTTTCTAGTAGTGAGACCAGTTGCCCACAGTAAGCTTCACTGCCTCCGGGAGCCCTACCTCAATATCCACTTCAACACATATCCTAGCACAGTTGTAGATGGACTTGTTGTCTGCCTTATCAATGAATTTCCCTATTCCATTCCCTATCTTTTGCAGAGCTTCATAGTTCTAGCAGTGAACCGACAAGTTGGGGAGCCTGACCCAAACAAGTACCTCCTTTGGTAGTTCCACCATGGGATTGAAATCCGGGGTCCAACGGTTCAGATACAGCTCCTGGGTTCCCATAAAATATGGTCCATTTCTGAAAATGAGATCCTCATCTTCCTTGTTTATAAACTCGAAGAGAAAAAATCCACTGCTCAAAGGGTAGAAGGTAACTCCTTGCTTAAGGTGGGGCTTCTAGTTCCTTTGGACCTAGGCGTCGGTGGTTTTTGCTGAGGGCCAAAGTCCCATAAACTGGCCTACCAGCCCTGTCTCAGAGAGATTCAGGGCTATATTGATCAATTGCGTTTCCTGGAGGGCGATTTTTGGGATTTCATCTAGATTTTTTATGAATTTTGGAACAGTAGAAGGGACCTTGCGCTTGCCTCCGCTGGAAATCAACTTCCTGAATGCATCCTCTTCTGAGCTCGAAGGAGGAGGGGTCGAATCCCCGCCCCCTGGGGAGACCATGGCTGGATCTGGCTGCAAAAATGAACCCTAGTCGCTCACGACGAACCTTAGGCACTCACGACGATGTACTCATCTATCACTAGTCTATTCAATTCATCGTTAGGTGGTATGTAGAATTTTCCATTATATCTCAACAATCCATCATTTTCCAATGAGTAACCTTCAAACTTCGGTACCATCATGCTATTTTTTCCAATATTATCCTTAACTTCTTTATACCAGTCATCATCGATCTGTAAGGCTAGAATATTTTCTCAAAGATTCATCTTGAGTGGTATTATTGAGAATATGTGTGGTCTCCTACTCAATGCATCTGCAACTCTTTTCATCGTTCCTTTAATGTAAGTAATCTCAAATTCATATTTGCTAAGTAATTCTAACCAATGCCTATGTCATGCGTTCAAGTCACTCTGTGTAAATATATCTTGCAATCCAAAATGATATATATTTAATTCAAATTTTTGTCCAATCAGATAATGTCTCCAAACTCTTAAAGCATATACAATTGATAACAAATCCAAGTCCTGCGTTGCGTAGTTTTCCTCACACCTTCTCAATTTCCTTGAAATGTAAGTGATCACTTGACATCCTTGCATCAAAACTCTGCCTAAAACTTCCTTGGATGCATCCATGCATACCGAAAATTCTTTGTCCATGTCAGGGACCTTCGGTATCAATGATGTAGTTAACTACTCTTTAAGATTTTGAAATGATTCCATGCATTTCTTTGTCCATACAAACTTCTTGTTTTTCTTCTGCAATTATGTGATTGGGTTTGCTATCTTCGAAAATCCTTCGATGAATCATTTGTAATATCATTCTAAACCCATAAAGATACATAATTCATGTATATTTTTTGGTCTTGGCCATTCCATAATGGCTTCTACTTTTGTTGGATCCACAATGATACCTTCACTAGATATGATATGCCCTAAGTAATGAATCTTCGGTTGGTAAAAAGAAAATTTTGATAGCTTCCCGTACAATTTTTTTTGTCGTAGACACTGTAGGACCAATCTCAAGTGTTTGTCATGCTCTTATTTCATATGAGAATAAATTAGTATGCCATCAATAAATACTTGAACAAAATTGTCCAAGTATTCGTGAAACACCCCATTCATCAAACTCATGAATAGCCCTGGGGCGTTCATCAAACTGAATGGTAAAACTGTAAACTCATAATTTCCAAATATCATCTTAAATGCATTATAGGGGATATGTTCCTCCTTAATCCGTAATTGATGATATCTTAATGACAAGTCAATATTCAAAAACACCGTTGCTCCCTTCATCCGGTCAAACAAATCATCTATTATTGGCAATGAGTACTGGTTTTTTATCGTATCCTTGTTCAATTGACAGTAGTCAATAAATATTCTCCATGAACCATCCTTATTCCTCATGAATATAACTGGCGCACCCCAAGGAGACACACTTGGATGTATAAGTCCTAATTCCAACAATTCCTTCAATTGCGTTTTCAACTCCTGCAATTCCGGTGTCAACATCCAGTATGGAATTATTGCAATTAGTTCAGTTCCAGGTTTCATATCTATGGTAAACTCCAACTCTCTTTCAAGCGGTAAACCTGGAAACTCTTTTGGAAATATGTCTGCAAACTCTTGGACTACAAGAAGGTTTTATAATCCTTCTTCCTCACTCTTTTTGTTTAGCGCTAAGATTGCATATAGCTTGCATCCTTTGCACATACTCTTCTGCAATTGTAGGGAGGAAATAAAACTCAAGGACACTCTCTGGTTTCTCCCTACAATCACTCTACTCTATCCCAAATCATCCATCAAACTTAACCGTTTTGTCTTACAGTTAACTATGCATCATGTGATTCCAACTAGTCAATGCCTATCACTATGTGATAGGATCCTAAGATCGTTACATATAAGTTTTCCTTTGTTACAAATTCACCCAAGTTAATGCTACCGTCTGTAACCTTTCCTACAACTTTTTGTTTGGCACTCGACATCATTTCTATGCATCTAAATGTGTCTTGCACGACTACCTTTACCTTAATTATCTGTAACGTTGCACTATAAATAAATATATTTGTAGCACCTAGATCTATCAATATGCTAAAATTTTGGTCAGTGATTGTACTTGACATCTCAAGCACAGTGGAATGGTGCTTGGCTTGGTGGTTGTTCACCGCAACATGTATCCTATGGGCCTTTTCCAAATCTCCAACAGTAGTGGGTCTATATGATCCGACCGTCTTTGTCTTCTCAATTGGAAAATATTGTTGGTAATCTTTCTCCCCACATGTCGAACATCCATTCTTTGGTCCAATTCTCTTGGTCCCCAAAGCAGAAGTAGTCGGCATAGCCATCTGTGTTCCTGGTGTTTTTTGCAAAACATGCCTAAAATGTTGTTGCTAGTGCAGACGATGCTATTGTTATTGTTTCGGTCCTATGTAAGGAGTCCTCTATTGAGGAGTATTTTGTCTCAGTGTCAAGAACATAAGTCCTCTAGGAATATCCTGATGCCTAGGGGTCTTTCTAGTTGGTGTTTGATGTTGTTGTGCTCTCGGTATCATCTATCCAATTGGTCTAGAAGGATTCTTTCCTTGACCCCCATTTTTCAATTCTTCCTTAGCTATGAGGGAATTCTGAACTGCATTGTACAATGTCCAAGGAATTAGGATCATCACCTTTGTATGTATGTTGAAGTTAAGGCCGAACACAATTTTTTTGACCTTCAACTTCTCTGAGTTTAGATGTGGAGCATACCTTAGTAGCTCCATGAACCTAGCCTCGTACTCTAGCACCGTACAACCACCCTGTCATAAGGCATTTAACTCATTAAGATGATTCTCAATGAATTCCTCAAACAAGTACCTCTCTCGAAACTGTTCCTTGAACAAATCCCATGACACATCTTCAACGACCATGTTTAGTTGAGGTAGGAGCTTCTTCTACCATAGAAGATCACTTCATTTTAGTTGAAATACCACCATGTGGAATTTCATGTTGGAGGTGTAATAACAAAGTGTGAAGCACATCGCCATGTTCTCCAACCATGCTTCAGCGGCTAATCTGTCTGTGGAACCCCATAACTCAGGAAACTTCACTTTCTTGAGTTCTCTATAACTATCCCTTCATTACAACATAAAAGAGGGTAGGTAAATACAATGGTATTTTTTTTTTAAACATCAGTTAGGACAATAGTGACTCGAAAAAAAATACATCATTACTTACACATTATATTCTCGTTTATCTCATTACACAATAAAATTCAAATACAACTTCAACATTAACCATTGATCAACCACAACACATAAAAATAATAAATGATTCCTACCTGCCCAACCTACCCTGCAAGTTTAGGACTTCCAAGACACATAATGAATGCTCAAGTCCAGGATTCATCAGATTGATTTTAACAACTTTGTTGTCGCAAGAGTTGGTTCTAGGCTGTAAGAAAGCCAAGCCTTAGCACATTTTAAATGAAAAAATAAATTATCATTCAGAACTTGATTTGGGTTGCGTGCAAGTAAATTCTGAGATAACCATGAACCACTTTTAATTAGAAGTTGCCCCTTCCAACCTGAGAGGGATCTCTCGAATATATTTCATGATAGGATATTCAATAATATTAATAGTGGGCAGATCTGTGGATAACAAAAAGTTTTGAGGTTTTTAGGGTTGATGGGTTGTACAAGAAAGTAGTCCATTAGGCATGGAGTCAAATGATCAAGAAAGTAATAAGAATGTTTCGGCAATGGAAATCCATGGAGCATAGGTGAGATACAAGATGATTATAGAGGGAAGGATTTATAAAAAGTATGGCAACAGAATAAAGAGAAAACATGTCAAAATGCAAGGAGCACTTAGCAATGAGTGAATTCCAAGCATAAATCAGTGGAAAGAGATAGTTAGGACAGAGCATCTAGCAAAGGATGAATTCTGAACCTTCATATCTCTGCAAAAAATAACCTATTACCTGTCCTGAAATAGAGCATCTAACAAATAGATGAATTCCATTACAAACACATGTTACAAAACAGGAAGAAAAAGTGAATGGAATAGTATGAAAACTGAGCAATAAACAAACCCTGTAACCAACATCACAAGAATCTCTGTTGTAGATTGAAAATGACTCTGCACTCTTATATTAAACATGAAAGAAAAAGATTACAGTCCCATGAGTACTACTCCCCCCCGCTCCTTTTTTCCTTTTTTTACAAATATTCCTCATATATGTATTGAGGTCGAAATCCTCTCTAATCTAAAAGATAACAACAATTACAACCAATTCTTGAAATTTCCTGCCATAGAAAATGGGCCAAACTACTGTAAACTGGGGTTGTGGTTATGGCTCTCTATCTCTCGAATCACAAAAGTTGTGTATAAAATAAAAGAGACTTTTGTGCATCTATTTATTTTGAGCAAAAACCTCTCTTAGTTCCCTGAGATCCGTTTTCATTTTCCCCAAATCTGCATTTAGCAAACATGTGTCAAAATAGGAAAATATGAAATCTTAAAATTAGGGCTCATAGATGGATTTTATTCTCCCAATATGTGACACCTGTAGGAGACATGAGAGAGGATAATGATCTCTAATGTGTTAGGCACAAAATTTTCCAACCATTTCTCAAAATGATACTCCAGTCGCTCAGAATCATCATTTGAAAATGATGACTTAGCACAGTAACAAACACCACATTTCTGAAAACGAACATCATATTTTGGGGGAATTTTGACTACCTTCCCAAGATCCAAATGAAATTTTGAAGACACCACTAGAAATATTAGGATTTGTAGATGTCGATATACTATTCGAATACGGAAAATGGCCTCTCCACGGCTGAGAAAATTGTGTTTTTCTAAACCAGTTTTGCATATGACTGGAGTTCTGATTTCGGGTTTTTGGGTTTCAGGGTTTTGGGTATCATGTCTTCAAGAGTTATAACATGAAAGGAATCCTGAATCATGATGGGATTTATTAGACAGTAGTCATTTGTCTTAATCTCTTAATTAATCACGATTAGCAATTAATCTTTAACCTTTCATAGATTTAAGTGTCAGGACTTCGATAATGCTTGACGCGAGAAATCTCGAATCGTGAAATTGTGATGAGATTTATTAACATTAATCTTTCTTAATCTTTAATTAACATGGCTTATCCTTTAATAATTTAGTGAATTCGGGGATCAGGGTTGTAGTTATTAAAATATCTACGTCGGCCAAATCCCTAACAGTAAAAAATCATGAACTCGTGAGATTTTTCTCCATGTGGATTAATGCTTGATGTATGTGTTCGTTCCACTGCCAATGCTTCCATTCATTCTCCTTGTGACTCAACGCTCAAACATATGGTACATTTCTTTGATTCTCACATGAACCTTGTCTTTGGATTTTTCGTGAGTTGGCTTGTGACAGTTATACTGTTGTGGCATTTGGGGCTGATTTCGGCGTTATTTGACTGAATATGACAGGTAGAGAACATTTGGTGATGCGCATGAGAGACAAATGGTCGTTTTCTCACATCTACACTTTCGATAGTTAAACACTATAAATTTTTTCTCTCCTAAGTTATCAGAAGCCAAACTTTCAATATTTGTTACAACAGAGGCTCCATCTAGGGATGGTGCTTTCCTGCAAAGCACCAAGAACAATAGACCATATGCCTTCATCCATTGGGTGACCTGAAATCATCCTTATCAAACTCTAAACTCTGTTTATTTACTTTCACCTTTTTGAAACAAAAAACCTCTTATGCATTCATTGGGCTATAGAGTTGTAATGATTTAAAACAAAACCATACTGGATTCCAAACTAAATTGTAAACATACTAAAAACCATTGTTGTACTCTAGTGCTCAAAGTCAATATTATTTATATACATCACCTACTCTAACCGATATCACTGCTTTTTTCAAGTATAGGAAAACTTCCAAATCAAAAAAGCGAGTATCCGACTAACAAACTTAATTATACTTCCATATTTGAGCAAAAGGATGACAGGAGCAACTGCAAATTTCAAAACATGCCCTAGGAGTAGGTACTTACAATTTTGAAATTCAGACTTCAAGAAGTTGGAAATAAAAAATTCATTCCCCCATTTTGACTCCATATAAACTGCTACTGGATCATAAAATTCACATAGAAATACCTCATTTTGTTGTTGTTCCAACTGACTGTAATGATGTTGCTTGTTGCTTTTACTGATCTGGATGTTAAATGTGGACTGCTTAGTATTTTCTAGGGAAACATGCATGATCAACTGGTGATCTGAACCTGTTTTCTCTCTTTCATCATATCGCTTTAATCTGAATTCATCACTATGATATGCTGGCCTATTACAACTGACAATTTTTAAGAGAGAAGAAGATATATGTTCTTCATTTCCTACATTATTGTCTTGAGAATGATCAAATGAAAACCGAGTTTGAAAATATGCATCATGAAAAAATTTATGATCACCCTCTCCAACAATGATATCTTTAGAGGATGTATCAAAGTTAAAAGGATCTTCATTGGACTCTTGAACAACAGATTCATATCTATTTTCAACCATAGCATTCATACTTTTCTGATCATCGCTTAGTTGATAAATAGGATTTGATGAAACTTCATTAGACAACGAATCTTTAAAATCCTTTTCATCGTCACTATATTTATCGAAAACTGGAAAATCAGAATAAAATCCTGAAGGTTTCTTCATTGAAAAATCAGCAATCTAATCTTGAAACAAATTTCGAAAAATATCACTATCTTCTTCATCATCAACAACCTTTACATCAAAATCTAAATCATTCTCAAACAAAAAACATTCTTCAGAATGGTTAAACATGACAAACACCTCTTTTTCATGAAACAAAACAAAGTCTACAAGATCTTCAAGACCATGTGGATGTTGCAGATCTGTGTAAGCAGGGGTTGCAACATGACTGTTCAGGAGCAGATCTATCTCTTCTTCTATTAAAGGGAGGTGGTCTATGCAATTTTTGGATCAAGCAACTATTGTTTTCTTTCTCTTCTGTAGGTTGACCATGATGTTGAATATATTCTTCTTGAATGTGATCAGAAGAGATATCATATCCTACTTTTTTATCAACCAACTCTTCTTCATACTGATTATCTTCATCAACTTGAGAAATTCCTGATATCCCTTCCTCCTCTTCAAGAAGACGTGTTTGATCTGTTTGTCTTATGAATTTTATATTACAACAATCTTCGAAAAGTATTTCAACTGAATAGATTCTTTTACAATGCTGATAAAAAAGTATGTGAAAATCTTTCAATGAAGGAATAGTGGAATGAGGTAAAGATTTATACCAGAGTCTAGCATCTCTTTCCAATGAAAACAGAAACAGTTTCATGAGGACATCTTCATGATGTATATTTAATTCATCCACGAGCTTGTGGAATTCAAACAAGTGTTGAGAGAGCTTGTCGTCCGCATATTATCCAAATTTAGGAAGGACATCTTCCCAAACTTTAATGTCTGGAACAATGTTCGGAAAACCATAAACATTTGTAAAGAACAGAGGAGAAAACCTCACAGCAATCCAAGTCACGAACGAATTTGACATTTTGAGACCAGTGGAGTCGCCAATGAATCATGTAGAGTCTTCGAACCAAGGAGTCATCAGGTGAATGATCACAGTCAATTGAATTCCTATGCCTTGTTCACCATTAAGAAATAGATCTGAAATTTTTGTCGTATCCCAGGGAATATAACTTCATTCTTCTGTCCCCGACAATGGCGCTATAAAATGTTGTCGCAAGAGTTAGCTCTAGGTTGTAATAGAGCCAAGCCTTAGCACATTTTAAATGAAAAAAATAAGTTATCATTCGAAAATTGATTTGGGTTGCGTGCAAGTAAATTCTGAGATAACCACAAACCAATTTTTATTAGAAGTTGTCCCTTCCAACACAAGAGGGATATCTCGAATATATGTCATGATAGGATATTCAATAAGCTTAACAATGGGAAGATTTGTGGGTAACATAAAGTTTTGAGTTTTTTAGGGTTGATGGGTTGTACCGTAAAGTAGTCCATTGGACATGGAGTCAAATGATCAAGCAAGTAATAAGAGTGTTTCGGCAATGGAAATCCATGGAGAAGAGGCGAGATAGAAGCTGATTACAGAGGGAAGGATTTATAAAACGTATGGCAGCAAAATAAAGAGAAAACATATCAAAATGCAAGGAGCACTTAGCAATGAGTGAATTCCAAGCATAAATTAGTGGAAAGAGATAGTTGGGACAAAGTATCTAGCAAAGGATGAATTTTGAACCTCCAGATCTCTGCAAGAAACAACCTATAACCTGTCCTGCAATAGAGCATCTAAAAAATGGATGAATTCCATTACAAACACATGTTACAAATCAGGAAGAAAATTGAATGGAATAGTATGAAAACTGAGCAATAGACAAACCCTATAACCAACATCACAAGAATCTTTGTTGTAGATCGAAAATGACTCTGCACTCTTATATTAAACATAAAAGAAAAAGATTACAGTCCCAGGAGTACTACTCCCCCCCCTTCTTTTTTCATTTTTTTTACAAATATGCCTCATATATGTATTGAGGTCGAAATCCTCTCTAATCTAAAAGATAACAATAGTTACAACCAATTCTTGAAACTTTTTGCCATAGAAAATGGGCCAAACTGCTAAAAATTGGGGCTGCGGTTATGGCTCTGTATCTCTCGAATCGCGACAACTGTGTATAAACTCAAAGGGGATTTTGTGCATCTGTTTATTTTGAGAAAAAACCTCTCTCAGTTCCCTGAGATCCATTTTTCATTTGCCCAAAATCTTCATTTAACAAACATGTGTCAAAAGAGGAAAATATGAAATCCAAAAATTAGGGCTTGGAGATGGATTTGATTCTCCCAATATGTGACACCTGTAGGAAACCTGAGAGAGGCTAATGATCTATAATGTTTTATGCACACAATTTTCCAACCGTTTCTCAAAATGATACTCCAGTCGCTTAGAATCATCATTTGAAAATGATGACTTAGCACAGTAAAAAACACTACATTTCTTAAAATGAACATCATATTTTGGGGGACTTTTGACTTCCTTCCCAAGCTCCAAATGAAATTCTGAAGACACCACTAGAAATATTAGGATTTGTATATGTCAATATACTATTTGAACGCGGAAAATGGCCTCTCCATGACTGAGAAAATTGTGTTTTTCTAAAGCAGTTTTGCATATGACTGGAGTCTCAATTTCGGGTTTTTGGGTTTCAGGGTTTTGGGTATCATGTCTTCAAGAGTTATGACATGCAAGGAATCTTGAATCACGATGGGATTAATTAGATAATAATAATTTGTCTTAATCTCTTAATTAATCATGATTAGCAATTAATCTTTAACCTTTCATAGATTTAAGTGTCGGGACTTCGATAATTCTTGACGCGAGAAATCCCGAATCACGAAATTGCGATGAGATTTAGTAACATTAATATTTCTTAATATTTAATTAACCTGGATTATCCTTTAATACTTTAGTGAATTCGGGGATCGGGGTTGTAATTATTAAAATATATATGTCAACCAAATCCCAGACTCGTGAGCTTTTTCTCCATGTGGCTTGATGCTTGCTGTATGCGGTTGTTCCACTGCCAATGCTTCCATTAATTCTCCTTGTGAATCAATGCTCGAACATATGGTACATTTCTTTGATTCTCACATGAACCCTTTCTTTGTATTTTTCATGAGTTGTCTTGTGACTGTTATATTGTTGTGGCATTTGAGGCTAATTTCGGTGTTATTTGACTGAAGATGACAGGTAGAGAACATTTAGTGATGCACGTGACAAACAAATGTCTGTTTTCTCACATCTACACTTTTGGTAGTTAAACACTATAATTTTTTTCTCTCCTAAGTTACCGAAAGCCAAAATTTCAATATTTGTTACAACACACTTAAGGTCTCAGGACTGGTGACTGTTTTGAGGAACAAGGAAGTATCTACTCCCATAACTATACTAGTCTAAAATGTAAACTAAAATGTCATAGAACTCAACCACTATTCATCCATGATAGGTCTAAACTAAAATAAGAGATAATTTACGTAATTCTTAAGAGCTTGAACAATTATATTATTTATTCAATGATACCTCAACGATCACAATTTCAATCCAACTATAGCAACAAGGAAATTCTATATCGTTCCATCAATCAAGACCAAAGAGTAAGAATCTATATTAAAATTGTGATTTTTGTTTACATTTGAAAATCTTTCTTCTCATCATTGTTTTACTCAATTTCCAAGGTTCACTAAGAAATAATATCTAGGTAAACAATCAATTAAAAGTAAAGGAATCTAACCATTTACAATTATTAAGATAACATAATTATAAAAACCATTTTTCCTTAGGACATTATCATTGATTTTATTTTGTACAACTTTACCCTATCTAAACTTAATATGGTGAAAATACCACCTCATAAATATATATACAAATTTTTTTTTTGTTAGACCCATTCACAATAATATTATTGGACATCCAACAATTATCTATTTGTCCATAATAAGTTCAAATTCTCCATTCATTAACGGTTCCATGAAAAAGTTCTTCCATCAATATAAATTGATAATGAACTTAAATTCAACACAAATGAGTTTATTCAAGGTTGTTAAGTTACAGAACGATAATTCTTAACAATCCAACTATTTTCTATTAAACATAATTAATCCATTAAAGAAAAATTTGTATGCATGGCTCAATCATAATTAAATAATTCTTCGAGATGTATGGTTTGTATGAATAATCATATCGCACTATCAATAGTAATTACCATTTTTAAACATGTGTTTGATTAACAAAGTTCGGCGTAATTTTTGTGGCCATGTTGATTACATCTAATGTAGAATGAGAATAACATTCAAATTTTATCACTGAGTTATACAACATATCGATTTAAATTGAAGAAGAGAGAATTTGTATTAGGAATGAAATTTGCATTCAAGAAATCGAGGATTGGACGAATCCAACCTCTGATTAGACGAAAAATCTTAGTGTGCATTAACAAAGAATTTTTAAAAAGAAAACAGAGACATTCTGGATTAAAAACATTGTTGTTAACAATAATCAAGATAACTGGAGTTTATCCCTAATTATTTACCCACCCGGAGGTTGATGTTGGCCCTTGGTTATGGAAGGAAGTGAAGTACAAGGAAGAAAAGGTAAAAATTGAGCTTCGCAGGAGACACAATGACTGTCACTGGGTCGAAGTGAGCAAAAGAGAAGAAAATATGGAGTGAAGTGCGGAAAAGCAAGTCATTGGATGAGGAGATCGAGGATGATAGATCAGTAAGAAATATGGATCGAGGAAAAATTAGAAAGTGGAAAAATACACCGTTGGATGCTTTGGAGCACCGTGTGAGAAGGAAGGGAAGGCAAGATGGTGAAGCCCAGAAAAAGCAGGTCAAGTTGACCTAGGGTTTCGGCACTTAGGTTTCGGCCTAAAGCTATCGGTGAGGTATTGTAATGTATAAATAAAGGTCAAGAGGACCTGGGTCGGGTTGGTCATGGATTATTAACACGATATTGTTGTTGATCCATCTTTATTGTGGGAGAGATTATCGTATTGAGAGAGAGAAGTGTTGAGAGAGAGAGAGAGCCTTTCGGTATTGTAACATCTTTAGTTGTGTGCGAAGATCAAGTCTTGCAGCTAGGTGCATAGGAGAGGGTAGAGAAAGAGAGAGAAGAAAGAATATCTGCTAGCTGAGAGCGTAGACAAGAACTGTATGCTTTACCTTAATAAATCATAATCATGGTTCTGTGGACGTATCCCTAGAGAGAGGGTGAACCACTTATATCTTGCGTTGTGTATGTCTGATTGGTGCTTTGATCTCTATTGTTGTTATCTTGTTATTTACATTGCTATGTTAGATCAGATCTATAACTGTGCAGGATAGATCTAGCTTGATAAGTGATAGGTGCATATTGTGTTGTTGTTCTACTAGATCCACTTGATATTCCCCTAGTTGTAGACACCTCTGTCCTGCAACCCCCTCATAGCTGCTTCGGGTGAAACTGCATCTGCTTCGCAAGCGTTGCCGAAAGGGCCAGTAGCTAGGGATTGTTGGTGTGCTCTTAGAGTGAACCTTAGGTCTACCTTAGTGCCAACAAATGGTTCTGTTACCAGGACCAGAACTGTGATTGTTGGGAACTGAGAAAGAAAATCTTTGTGCAAAGATTCGATCTAGAAACTGTGAAAGCTCTATGCATAGATCTGTTGCCCTAGTGTACAGATTTTCATTCAACCCATGAAGCTTTGTGATAAAAAGAGAAGGCCATATTTGAAGAAAAGAAGCAAGATCTGAATTCTTTATTCTCTAAGAAAGGTAAAAGTAGAAGATTCTAAGAAAAAAGAAGGTTAGATCTGCAGAAAAGAGGTAAGATCTGTGAGTTTTGTGCTCTGATAGAGGTAAGAATAGTCAAAAGTTTTTAGATCTAGAATCTTTGTGCTCTTCAAAAGTAAAATTAGTGAAATTTTTTGTTTCTAGACTATGGATCTAGGTATATTTGATAGATTCTATCCTATCTTGAAAACTAGGGCTCTGATAGATGAAAGAAATTTTGATATGAATAGATCTGATAGATATGTTATACCTATGCATAGAAAGAATGCCTTGACTAACAAGCAGATGCAGGATCCTCGAAATAATTTTTTGTAGGCTAGCTACCATAACCCTAGTGCACAGTACAGAAGAGGTTGGGGATCATTTAAAAGAAAGAGAGGATTAACCCTTTGTTACAATTGTAGAAGATCAAGACATCTTGCTAAGGAATTCTCTGGTGGAAGACCTAGTTGTCTCTGTTGCAAATATTTGGACCATGAAGTACTAGATTGACCTAGAATGATTGCTAAAATTGAAGGCTTGAATCTGAAAGAAGAAAACCCTAAGGTAGATCCAGAAATAATAGAACCCCAGAGAGAATCAGACAAGATGTTACTACAAATACAAGACACCTTGAATTATCACCGACATGTTAGATTATCATAGGTATTTAACAAGAAAGAATGCATCGAGGTAAGAATAGGAGACTTCGACATTGACTATGTTCAGGACGAGGAAACACAGGTGAATGTTATGACAGAAATAACTTGGGAAGCTATAGGGAGGCCTATTATGACCCCTTCACTGAGTGGAATAGGGTTATTCAGAGGGAAACTAGTGAACCTATGTGGAAGGATCAATCAGATATCTATGAATGCTAATGGAACTTCAACATAAGAAGATTATGAGATTTTCAACTTTATTGAGGACAAGGCCCCATTTACTATGTTACTTGGAATTCCTTGGATTGAAAGATATCAAGACAGAAAGAAGGAAGAAGAAAAAGTTTTAGAACAATAGAGACAAGATTTTAAAGACTTCATGACCAGAAGGATCGCATAGTTGATTGAAGAACAAGAGAACGGATCGAAGCTATATCACACTAGGAACCCAGATGTCAAAGTTATCAGAACACTAGAGGACTCACAAAAGACTGAAGTTTCTATCTCAGATAAAGAAGATATGTTATACATGAACCCTAAGAAAGAACCTCAGCAACGCAAAGTAACTATATCTAAGGAAAATAGGAACCAGAATAGGAAAAGAACTACTGAGACGAAGCTCACTAGAAAGAAAGCTAGAAAGTTAAGTAAGAAGAGGGCAAATATTGAAAAGTTGCAGAAGATTCCAGATAGAACATCGTAGAAAGAAAACTTCGTCGAGATATCAGAACAATGACCTATGGCACTTCGCTATGACGAAGCAATATCGTTGTTGGACCAATATACCCGTTCGAATTTTTCCCCAAATGGACATAAAAGCATTAAAGGATCGTCACTAGACCATTGGACCACACCATAATGGACAGATCAACATTAATGGAAGCTTCATGCCCATTGCAAGTAGACCATTGTTGAATTTTTTATTTAGTTCGTCGCACCATGCATGAACACTTTTTCCAACTGAGAATTAGAATCCCACATAATAGTAGTTTTATATAGTGGACATTGTGATCTGGTTGGTCATCCTATTACAGTATCTAAGATCATTGTGAACCCCAACTAATTTTTTTCTTTCTAAGAGCGTATGTCCGACGAATTTAGCGCAGCTGAAAAATTTGCAAGAGAGGTACTCGCTAGCCTGAGAACCAAAAGAGTCATGTCAGAATGAGGGTTGTCTGCAGGTTTACAGGCATCATCGATGAGAGGAGTGCAAGCCTCTCTGTCGACTGCTCGAGTAGGAACATCCCGAGCCGGTGAAAAATGCAGAACCAAACATAAAGATGATATGGCCAATGCAAGGTTGGTTCCATCCATCATACCTGCTTACATACCACCTCTGAGTAGTACGATCAATAGAGATAGTGTGCCTAGAGACTTTGATTACATTGTAGTCACTGCATACTTACTGAAAGGGGTATGTGCAGTCTGTATAGATCAAGACAAGATTGCAGAATTGAATTTCAGTGACTTCGAATTGGGAGATCATAAATTCTACAACACACTGGCCCTGTACAAGTACCTAACCAAAACCAAGGGAAATAACTCAAAGATCGTCCCTCAACAATGGACTATGAACCTCGTGTAGTCCACTCTATTGAACGTCATGAAGATCCCACATTTCGAACATCACCAAGAAGTCAATTCCTATGTTAAGCTACTCCTGATGATCTACCATGAGGGATACCTATGGTTGGACCACCACATCACATTTGATCCAACGCTGATCAATAGGATCACAGGTCTTAGCATGCAGGGCCCTGATCCCCATGACTACTATCTTGGAAAGAACTCGAATGAGGCTCTTGCTCAGAAGATCAAAGAATCTTATGGTGATGTTGAGAAAGGAGCAAGAGGCTTCAAGGTAGCCTCTATTTAGAGCGATGAAGTGCACCTTTCATGTCAATTGATCGTACGGAATCTCATTCGCAAGAATCGACCCACGCAAGTATTCAGCTTTCTAGTTGACCTCGCAGGAAAGTTTGTAAAGGGACTATAGATGAACTGGGCGAAGTACCTGGTGAATCAACTAGAGGTCGACTACAGAGAAGCATAGGATCAGGGGCATGAATTCCATTTTAGCTGGCTCTTGATACTTATAGCTTTTGTTGCATGGGAACTACCAGAAGATGCAACCTTCCTGGACCTTGAAATATACACATTAGAAGGGGGATAATTATAAAGGAGGAGTGAAGGAAATATACGCATTAAACACTACCATGATCATAGGTGAGATTTTCAACCCAAGAAATAATTACAAGATGGAAGAATCTAGGTTTCTCTGTTCAACATTTCGGGAAGGAGTTGGCTAAAATCGCCTTCCCAATCGATTATTCCTTGTCTCTACCAAAATCCTTTTGTCCTAGAATAATTTATCAATTCAAATCTATATGTAAAGGTGTGGATATTAGTATTGAAATTCAACGTAAGATAATTTATTGGAAATATATTTTATGCCCTTAGGATTATCACTAGAAGGAACAATTTCATTCCTCCCAATTAACAAGAGTCGTTCAAGTCATCAATTTTATAACAAGATATCCATTTCAAATTAAACAAATGTTGAAGGAACTAACAAAAATGATAGGATATGATTTAGAACTCTACAATTGTCGACTTAACTAACCTGAATGTCAAATAGGTATACATAATACATAGACTGGAAAGTAACAACAATATGGCAAGATGTATGGAACACTATTTAAAAATCTTGAAATCTTTACTGACTAGAAATCAAATTCGCCAGAACTAAATAACTAAGAGGCAAAGATTCAAAAATGAAATCCATATAGACGATTACGTCACTATAACATAAAAATGGTATAAAATTTACGAATAATTCTTATACTGTTCAATGATACAATCTCTACAATTTTCAAATAAATAATAAAAATTGTTTTTTATAATTGTTTATATATATATATATATATATATATATATATATATATATATATATATATAATTTTGAAAATTCATAGCTCACTTGGATTCAGTATATATAATGAATGGTAAAACATGTCGCCACACACAGGAATATGGTATTGCTTTTTGCAACTAACATAATGTTTATATTCAACAAATTCTATATCTAATCATAGGATGGAATAAAAAATCATTTATGTCAACAATATGATTATACAATGAAGTACCATGACCGACGTAAATTTGTTTTCAAACTTCTATCTCAAACCTTTGCAACAATCCTTTCTTCACTGTGCTTGCAATACAAACGTCATCGGTACCTCCCATCCAATGCTAGGGGTACTCTTCTTCCCCCTTATCCCCCCAAGCCGTGAAGGGGCCACACAAAAGAAACCAACAGTCAATAGCTCAAAGGCTTGCCTCACAAGGAAGAGCTTTCACTGTTGTCAAAATCTTGGTATCCCAACTCTCACAAGTAAAATACAGTCCATAAAATTTTGTGTGCATAACATTACCAAGAATGAGTGAGATCCATTTCCCTTCTACCACATTTGTTTTAGAGAAAAAATCCTCAATGACACATGTCATCATGCACAATTAATTATCTTTTTAATTAATTCAATTAGTATTATTCACCCACACACTTTTCGCATTCTCCCCAAGTTGCACAAGTAATTACCATTTTTTTTATTTATTTAAAAACCAAATTTCTCTCACATTCC
Source organism: Picea engelmannii (assembly GCA_009831015.1). Classification (NCBI taxonomy): domain Eukaryota; kingdom Viridiplantae; phylum Streptophyta; class Pinopsida; order Pinales; family Pinaceae; genus Picea; species Picea engelmannii. The sequence goes on along the minus strand of ML777435.1, from coordinate 532,362 downwards.
CCAATGTGTTCCTATTTTCATTCTTAGTTGTCCCTTTGTTTCCCAAATTTTCATTTAATGAGTGTCTACTAACTATATCTTAGTTAGAGTTGGATTAGGAGTCTTCTTCTAGTTAGGCTAGTGGTAGGTTGACTCAATATTCTATTCCAAGTGTACTCATATTCTCTCACATTATTATTGCTTTTATTTTAAAAATCCAATTTATAAATTTCATGCACACATGTACATTTTATCGAATCTTCATATTTTACTCACTTTTTCCTAGAATTTGATTTATCTCAATTCTTTTAATTTATTTAATATTTTTAATTAGTCCCTTAATTAAAATTGTACTTAGGATTAGACTCTTGTTGGGATTTTTAATTAATAATTTATTGTTTAATTAATTATTTTATTCTAACAAGGTTTAATCATTTCAAAGTTTTCTAGGCCACCTATATTTATTGACTCAAGTTTTAATTACGCGACGTGCCCTTCAAGATTCACCTCTGTGTTCCAAGGGTGCCACTCACCTTAGATTGGTTTTGGAAGTTTGTCCGACCCTTGGAGTCAACACTCCACTCGGTCAACCTTCTAAGAGACTAAGGGATTCTAAGGAATAAGGACTCTGCCTTATTGCGTGCCCCTTAGAAATATTCATGAGAGACTATATCATTCTTCCCTCACGACATCATGGACCTATTAAACTAGGTAATCGTTAACCTACAACTCAAACCATGCTGGGAGTGCTAGTAGGATGTGATAGGGACACTGCCACATCTCTCCCTCAATGTTTGGTTTCTGTGCATGGCCCCTTTACTCCTTATGTGAGTCATATTATAAAGCGTCGTCAAGCCTGCATCCATTGAAAAAAACACTGTCAATAATTCATACATAAATAATATTGAATCAATCATATATTACATGTGCGTAAAATGGAATACTCAAACAAATACAATTCACTCCCTAACTCAATCTGAATTTCAAGGTAGTCCATTGATGCCATCAACATCTATAACCTGTCATGTGTCCTGCACACTCAAGTAAATATCTCAATAGAATTTGTCAATACATATACATCAAATTAACAATAAGTCACAATACATCATCATCATCATGTATAATCCATAATCGAAACGAACTCATAATATACCATAACCGGATCACTTCCACACAAGTGTCCTCAAAGAGTATGTCAATAAAAGTGTGCTCAGTGGAGCGGGATGTTAAACTAGACTACTATAGCCATTTCCCATTGTAGAATGGAAATGTGAAGCATTCATAATTTATTTTATTACTAATCTACTCAAAACAATGAAGCAATATGATTCCATCATAGTGGTGGTGGAAAAATTGACTAAGGATTCACATTTTATTATGATGAAGACTACATATAATGAAACAAATATTGTAGATATCAACATGAAAAAAGTTTCCAAGCTACATGGAGCTCCCAAGGAAATTATTTTAGATAGAGAACCCAAATTCACATCTAATTTTTGGAAAGAATTTTTCAAAGGCTTTGGGACAAATTTAAATCTCAATAAAACATATCTCAAATTTAAATCTCAATAAAAGAGGAATAACAAAATAATTGAAGACATGCCCAGAATGTATGTGATGGACCAACCATACAAGTGGCAAGACTGCATTCATTTGGTCGAATTATCTTAAAATAATCAGGAATCGTTAAAAATGATCATGTTCAAAGATTTGTATGGTAGGAAGTGTAACACACCAGTGAGTTGGGATAACCCAAAAGACAAAGCCATTATTGGGTCATATTTGTTAAAATAAATGGAAGAGCATATGACAAGGATCAAGAATAATTCAAAAGATCCCTAGGATAGTGTTGGCAACCAATTCACATTTTTGTACTGTCTTGATAAGCTGCCTACACCAGTGTTTTTCAAACCTTAATTTTCATCGCAATTCTCAAATAAAATGAAACTTTTATTTTTTGCGCTATTTACACACTTACCTTTCTTCTTGTTTTCACAACTGCAAGTGTGAAAACTTGGTTTTCGAAGTCGCATTAAAATCATCACTGAATTGTCATTATCATTCTTGTTGATATGCCCATTGCATTTACATTTTACTTATCATTATACAGTTGGCAAGACCTTTTGATCTGTACTCATTTGACATTCTTTGATTGATTGTGTAATTTTGTTTCATGAGTGATTGAGTTTGTGATGCATTGGTGATTGGATTTACATGTTATTGATCAATTCACTTGACACATTGGTTACATAAAAAAGCATTGGTGTTATGGTTAAACCTTTGTTATGAATCGTTTCATACAACACTTGGTATTGGTTTCGATTCATTTGTTTGGTTTTAAAACTATGGTATAACTATCGCTCGCGCGAATGATTAATCCACTTACCATTGATTTCATTGGTTGATTGCATGGCATAATTGTTAACACATATGCATAGTCATTTTAATGGTTATAAGCGCCGACGGTTGTACTGTGGATATGACTATTTTGCATGGGCCAAAATAGCTTCACCACCTTCGTATGATATGTCATTAATGTCTTTCCCCCTATCCCTATTTCACCTCTGCTAGTTTCGGGTAAGCCTGTGAGCGTTCTGCCCCTGCGTATGTTGTGATTCAAACCCTGGCTCATTCACATTGCTCACTGTGTGCTCCTATCTATGGCACCGGTGGTGAGAATAGAGCCGAATGGTAGTCAAGCCCTGCTACTGTTCGATAATGCCCATAAGGATTTAGAGGATAGTGGTTGGCTCACATTTGTACAGAGGTTCGAGGGTTTCAATCTGTTTGTTGCACAACAATTTTCCCTTACCTTTGATGGGTGTAGGGCTAAAGTAGGTGACATTCAACTTGAAATCAGTGAAGAGTTCATTAGCTCTGCCACAAGATTAGTAGCCACGGACCAGCGATGGTTTAAAAACTCTAAAGTCGACGAGGTGCCATGGCCTTTTCTATTCGTATCACGAAAGGTTACATCCTGTGAAAAAGGTATGCCTATTTCCACGCTTAAACCCAAGTGGCATGATCTTTTGATAATGGTTAAACAATTTGTGACCTGTGAGGGTCGGTATGGATTGGTTTTTCTTTATCACCTTCGACTGTTAATGGATTTCATGGGTTATACATTGAACATGCCACTTTACTTCCTACGTAGTCTTTATAAAATGGCTAAGAGGTTCAAACATGAGAAGGCTAACGACAACTTGTTTCACCATGGATTGATTAGACTCATCGACGTTCACCATTTGAACCTTCACGACGATAATTGGCAAGATTTTCTCTCTCAAAATGGCTTTGTTGATTCAGAGTCCATCCAAATTGACAAGTCTGTGGTCAGTGAGACCAAGGTCGGGGCACCCGTGCCTTTCCATGCCCTTCTACCCTCTCCCAAACTCTCGGTCGGCCCTGACATCGACCTACCCAACATTATAACATACAAGGTTGAGGCTGTAAAAAAGCCTGTGAGCAAGAAAGTCAAGGGTAACCCTACTGTCGACAGCAAAGGTAAAAAGAATGCTTGATTGATATCGATACTTTCCCATAATAAGCCTAAGCCAAACGCTGATCAAAATCCCATAGTCCTCAACGAAGACTCGGACTCTGATATCGAGCGCTTCCTAGCTGGAGAGTACCCTTATTCCCAAGGTTTGTGCTCCGAACCACCCTATGACTTTGTTTCTAATTTACCCCCTTGCCTAAAGAAAAATCCTAGCTACCCAGGAATCTAGCTACCTAATGCAACCCTCGGTGATTTAAACCAACCCTCGCTTGCAATTTCGAAGCCCGAACAGACATCATGTAACCAATGTAATGTGTGGCTTGAGCGCTACTATACCGACGTTCCCTTATTACAATCGAAAATCAAATCATTGGAAAACCAAGTCACAGTGTTGACAACAGAAAGGGACAAGATTCAAGCTAATGACAAGAAGCAGAAAACCACTGGTTTGATTGTATTTAGGAATGTTGAATCGGCTACAACCTTCGTCAATTCCAAACTATCATGACCAAGTTGTCTACTGATTATCCAGGTATGAATTTCGATATTAGTTTCATTTTATCAATTGCTTGGATTAATATAATGAATTGGTTTTTGAGTTTCAATAAGTCTATTTATTATTCAAAATAATTTTGTCATGGTTGTTGGAAGATTGATTGTTGTCATTGATGTCAACCCTAGTCATGGGTTTTGGACCGCAAGATTGACAAAGTTATTTGGACATGAAGGAAAATGCACATGCATATACAACACCCATGAATGGATAGTATACATCATGTTTTTTCCGGTGGTATGTGGTATGTCACATGGATCCTCATGGTTGAGGAGAAATGAATTTTTGAAGATGACAAAGTGAATTGAAAAAGGAAGTACATGTAGGCCCTGAAAATAATTAAATAAAATAATTACAAAATAAGAAAGTGTCAGGTCGACCCTAATGTTAAAAGGAAGTGACATAAATAATATAAATAAATATCATTATACATTCATTTGATACAAGTCGAATTTCAGAGGGAAGAAGAAGTAAAAGAAGGCCGGATTTCAAGGGAGGATGAAGTCTTTTGGTGATGTGTTCTAAGGTATGTTATTTTCAGGTCATCTTACCATTTTTGTTATAATTTTTTATAGAATGATTCAGATGGTGAAATCGCTATGGTATTGAGAATACATATCAAGGTACCTCTGGTAAAAATTTCAGCTCTTGATTCGCTATAATTATGGAGATACACTCTGTGGAATACAGGGTTTGTGACCAGTCCTAAAACTAGTCAATAAACAAGTGTTCTGGGTAAAACAATCATAACATTTTCATACAGACTCCAAATGCAGTGGGACCACTTCCATTGGAAAGAGTACGGACTGTAGTTTCTTGTGTGAGAGTTTCAGAATCAGATGTTAAATATTGAGCGCGGGGCATGCTGTACAAGTTGGGTCTTCTGAACAGACCA
>ML777435.1:449903-510106 GCA_009831015.1 Picea engelmannii | reverse complement strand
CTGTCGCTCGCGCGAATGATTAATCCACTTACCATTGATTTCATTGGTTTATTGAATGGCATAATTGTTAACACATATGCATAGTCATTTGAATGGTTATAAGCGTTGGTGGTTGTACTGTGGATATGACTGTTGTGCATGGGCCAAAATAGCTCCACCACCTTCGTATGATATGTCATTAATGTCTTTCCCCCTATCCCTGTTTCACCTCTGCTAGTTTCGGGTAAGCCTGTGAGTGTTCTTCCCCTGCGTATGCTGTGATTCAAACCCTGGCTCGTTCACATTTCTCACCGTGTGCTCCTGTCTATGGCACCGGTGGTGCGAATAGAGCCGAACGATAGTCAAGCCCTGCTACTGTTCGATAATGCCCATAAGGAGTTAGAGGATAGTGGTTGGCTCACGTTTGTACAGAGGTTCGAGGGTTTCAATCTGTTTGTTGCACAACAATTCTCCCTTACCTTTGATGGGTGTAGGGATAAAGTAGGTGACATTCAGCTTGAAATCAATGAATATTTCATTAGCTCTGCCACAAGATTAGCATCCACAGGCCAACGATTGTTTAAAAACTCTAAAGTCGATGAGGTGCCATGGCCTTTGCTATTCGTATCACGAAAGGTTACATCCCGTGACAAAGGTATGCCTATTTCCACCCTTAAACCCAGGTGGCATGATCTTTTGATAATGGTTAAACAATTTGTGACCTGTGAGGGTCGGTATGGATTGGTTTTTCTTTATCACCTTCGACTGTTAATGAATTTCATGGGTTATCCATTGAACATGCCATTTTACTTCCTGCATAGTCTTTATAAAATGGCTAAGAGGTTCAAACATGAGAAGGTTGATAACAGCTTGTTTCACCATGGCTTGATTAGACTCATCGTCGTTCACCATTTGAACCTTCACGACGATAATTGGCAAGCTTTTCTCTCTCGAAATGGCTTTGTTGATTCATAGTCCATCCAAATCGATAAGTCTGTGGTCAGTGAGACCAAGGTCGGGCCACCCGTGCCTTTCCATGGCCTTCTAACTCTCCCAAACCCTCGGTCGGCCCTGACATCGACCTACCCGACATTATAACAGACAAGGTTGAGGCTGTAAAAAATCCTGTCAGCAAGAATGTCAAGGGTAACCCTACTATTAACAGTAAAGGTAAAAAGAATGCTCGATTTATATCGAGACTTGCCCAGAATAAGCCTAAGCCAAATGTTGATCAAAAGCCCATAGTCCTCAGCGAAGACTCAGACTCTGATATCGAGCGCTTCCTAGCTGGAGAGTACCCTTATTCCCAAGGTCTATGCTCTGATCCACCCTATGAATTTGTTTCTAATTTACCCCCTTGCCTAAGAACAATCCTAGCTACCCAGGAATCAAGCTACCTAATGAAACCCTTGGTGATTTAAACCGACCCTCGCCTGCAATTTCGAAGCCCGAACAAACATCATGTAACCAATGTAATGTGTGGCTTGAGCGCTACTATACCAATGTTCCCTTATTATAGTCGAAAATCAAATCATTGGAAAACCAAGTTATAGTGTTGACAACAGAAAGGGACAAGCTTCAAGCTAATGACAAGAAGCAGAAAACCACTGGTTCGATCGTATTTAGGAATGTCGAATTGGCTACAACCTTCATCAATTCCAAACTATCATGACCAAGTTGTCTACTGATTATCCAGGTATGAATTTCGATATCAATTTCGTTTTATCAATTGCTTGGATTAATATAATGAATTGGTTTTTGAGTTTTGATAAGTCTGTTTATTATTCGAAATAATTTTGTCATGGTTTGATTATAAAAAACGGTTATGTTGTGGATCATGTACAATAGACTCATTTTACTAAATTCGAATATGGTTATGATTTTGGTATTTGATTTTGTCGTGCCCAGCTTAGTAGAAGAAATCGATTAGTTTTGACTTGGTGTGGTTTGCTTTAGAAAATTTCTGTTAGTTTGAATTAATGTGATCAATGAAGTTTGCTTTCGCTTGGATTTTGTTTGCATCTGACCTGTACAGGAGATTTTTATGCTAAAATCAGAGCATGACTATGTTTTGATTTGGTATGATTTCGTTGGGGTTGGATCATATCGGCTCTGATTTAGTTTTTATGGTTTGATTTTGGAACGATTTTGTGGGATTGAATTGTTATGATCCTTTAATGCGTCATTATTAATGATTGGCTTAATAAATATGATGTAATATTTTAAATCAGGAAAACAACTCTGTTCAACTTCGATTTGGCAAAAACGACTCTGTTTTGTATGGAATCGATATTCTCATTTGGCCTGTGTTGAAGATTTATTCGCTAAAATCATGGAAACAATGTTAATTCATAACGATTCTGCCAGCCTCAAACCGTTTCGGTTCGTTCCTATTTGATTTGATTTGCAAGTGATTAGCATGATCGTTTATACCGTTATATCAATTTGAAAATGATCTTGTTGGTTTCGTTTGGATACGACAGTGATCTTGTGGATAGCTGAAGCAACTATTTGTGTTGATTTCTATTGGTTATGAAAACGATTTCATTACTGTTCGGTTATCCAATACGATTCCGTATACCCGAATTGGTGATAACGAATTAAATAGAGTGCATGCATCTCTGTTATCATTTGATTTAGTTTGTTCAATTTGCATACGAATGTCGATTTGAATGATGATTTTAGCAATCTAATATTTTTATAGTTTGAATATGTTTTTTAAGATTCGAATTGATTTTTAATACGATTCTGTGTTTGATTTAGACCAGCTACAGAATCGCAAGATTCTGTAGCTAGTCTTTAAAATTAGATTTCTATCAATTTTATCTACAAAATATCCTCTAATATTGTCTATTCTTATCCTTGTTCAGGTAGATACGAATTGCAATGGTCAATTTGGGCATGCTGTGACAATATAGGAGATATTTGTGTTATGTATTTTTTTATTTTTAAGTTGTTAGTTTGAGTTAGAGATAGAAACTTGGGATATTTTCCCAGATTTGTGTAAACAGTTTTGATAACTTCCATAGGGATGTTTTACCCTGTGTAAGGTCTTTAAATACTTGTCATTTTTTGTAATAAAGATCATCATCCTCACTGTGGGAGAACCAGACTATGGATTTATGATTCAGACTAAGACGAAAGTTGATGTTTTGTAATAGCTTTCGCTTTCAATATATCAAACTTTTGTTTCAAGTTTTTGCATATCAGTTGGTAATTAATTATCGACTACTTTAGCTATCATAATTATTTGTATGCTGATGTGATTTGATTTATATGATGTCTATATCTGATCTCTCCTATTTTTAAAGTACAACAATTACTTTGTTTCAGTTAATGAATGACGGATTTCTCTTCTTTGTTAATTGAATCATTTTGTATAGATCTTTGCATGCAGATTTATCTAACTATGAAGATTTGTAAACCATAAGATTGCTGTAATTTTTATGTTTTGTTTGTCCTGTAATTACATCTGAAGAGCAAAACAACTTCCCGTTTACGAGAATATCGTGGAGAATCTGGTGCGGGTTTCCTCCCACCAAACAGCTGAATCGACCATCTTACATAGGACAAACCTGAAGCGTTACTTCAGGTCAGTTTGTCATTTAGTATTTAATAGTTAATTAGTTACTATAATATAAGTAGCTTAGATAAATATATTAGTTTAGATTTGTAGTTAGAGTAATTACTTTAGTTGCTTAGTTTAGATAGTTTTCAGTTTATTTCTTTTTCATAAAATGATAAAAATCAAAGAACAAATAGCCTCGCTGTCTTAGGACAAATTACCAATGAGTTTTGCAGGTTTTGATTCAAATCTGTAATTTCTAAATATTGTACATTTGTGAATAAGATTTATTTATGTTAGTGGTTAGATGTTTAAATTCGTAGAGTTATTATAGTATTAGATAGTAGATTGTATATATAATAGTTAGATTAGTTTATTAGTTTGTTTTAATTGTTATTTTTCATTTAGATTAGTTAATTTTGAGTAGTTTTCTTTTTATTTTCTTAGGACCTTAGATCAGCCAACGGAGCCGCTAAACCCGTCAGGGTGGGTTATCCCAAACGGTTTCGGTTATTTAGACAACCCCAGACCGGATCCACTCTCCCAGTTGACGGACGGTCAATTTCGCTCGTCAATAGATAGGAAGATAATTTATGCAAACAAGAACATGGTTTTCATATATTTTAAAGTGGGTAAACATGTGTTTTTAAAAGTGAAGGTGAAGAGAAGTTTGATAATATTAGAAAATTTCCTAAAGTTGGAAACAAGATATTATGGGCCTTTTGAAATATTGAAGAAGATAGGCCAAGTTGCATACATGATAACATTGTTTTCATCCATGAGAGTGAATAAAGTATTTCATGTGTCCTTATTAAATAAATATGTGTCTGACCCTAAACACATAATTGATTGGATTGTTATTCAGGTGGAATAGGAAGGATATTTCCAGGTGGAATCTTTATGTATCTTGGACCAGAAATTCAAAGTTCTCAAGAACAAAGAACTTGGATTGGTAAAGGTCTAATGGACCTACTATGGCCCTAAAGATTCCACATGGGAAAAGGAAGAAACCATGCAAAAGGAATACCTGCACATTTTTTACAATTTTGAAGAAAAAAATATAAGAATGCAAGACTCCATTTTGGGCAACTAGAGTTATAGAACCACATCTCATATTTGATGCAGGAGCATTGCTCCACCTCAGCACACACCAACTATTCAACACATTGGTGTGAATTCAAGGACAAGAGAGGTGTCAACCATCTCATTTTTCCCTTTAGTTTTAAATAAAATTGAAAAAATTAATTGTTGTTAGGCTGGAAGAGCCAAATCATTCCTTCGCAGAGGCTATAGATGAGGTCGCCTTAAGTGGATAACAGTTGGAGGGATCTAGATTCGATTTGGACTAGATTTTTCACTCATTGTAATTTGCCTCAATAGATAGGCATTTTGATGGTTATTAGACACCACTAGTGTAGCTTGGAGGGAAATCTTGTCTAGCCCTCTTGTATAAATATTTGTATTGTATGCCCAAAGAGGTTCTGATAGTTTTTTTTTATAGGAGAGGAGAGAAGAGTTGAGACTCAGTTGCAGTCTGAGCTCATACATTGTAATTGACATTCTGATATTAATATAAAGAACAAATTTCATTTTTTACAAATTCATGTGTGGTGGGTGTTTTTTTATGAATGTCATTTGTGTTTGTATGAATATATGTTGTAGATGTGTATGTTAGATTTCATCTGTAGGGCAAGGATAGAAATTCTCTATCTGTGAGTTTGCTGGACATTTTTGGGTTCTTTAGGCAAAGCGCAAGGAGTGTGCGACAGAGTGTTGAAACTCTGTGAGCCAACGCAAGGAGTACGTAGCTAAACTCTTATGAGTCATAGAAGAACATGCCACAAGGGCACACTAGGATAATTCACAGACTCAGAGGGGAACCTCAAGGTTGATGAATACCTTGAAGGAAAGTCTACATAGGAGTAAGCATAGCACAGAGTTGTTGAACACTCTGTAAAACTCTTCTAGGAGGGAATTGAGTAGGTGTAAGGAGTGCACATAACCAACACGTTTTGAATTTTGGAGGAATTGAGGAGAACCCAGAGTTATTGAACACTCTGAGGGAAAGAAGCTCTGCAAGTGGGTATTGAGCATAAGTTTCCAAGAAGGAACATATATTCCTTTGAGAAACAATGGAGACAGAGACCTTTGAGGTTTGAGCAGTTGAAGTTAAAGGTGAAAAGAGTTATTGAACACTCCGGAGGAAGACCTATGCAAGGAGTGCACTAGGCCAACACTTAGACAAAGTATTTAAAGAGAGAAATTTGAAGGCTATTCAAGCACAAGGAGTGCACCAAAGGTAAAGCAATTTCATCTTACAAGCTCAGGATGAAAAGCATCGAGTTTCTAGGAGGGCACTAGAAAATCCTTTGAAGGAAGCATAGGGGATGAGACCTTTAGGAAGATGAGTAGGTTCAAGGCTCGGAAGATATAGCGCAAGGCGTGCATCGAAGACGGACTCATTCCAAGTCCCAAGGCCTAGGAGGATTAGGCCGTCACGCACAGAGTCTCTACAAAATGTGCAAAAGGTTGAGAACAGTCCAAGTCTTGGATCATGGGAGAAGTGATAAGTGTGCACATGAGTAAGGACTCGCCGAAGTCCTGAAGGCAGGGTCAGACCATCCATCATCTAGAGAGACAGGTGGAAAGATATTTGGAAATCCAGAAAAATCATTCTCCAGGAGTCTTCAGTTGAGCGGGGTGCAAGACTTTCGAAGTTCCAAAGCTAGAGTAGATCCTGAACATTGATCGTCAGGAAGGAAATGGAAGAAAATATGAGAGTTCGCAAGAGATAACTTTGGAAAACTTTGTGTGGAGTAGAGGGTAATCTTTGCGAAGTCACGAAGAGCGAAGTGAATATGGACCATTGGATCCAGAAGGAAACATGGTAGAGATCCACGTATTTTGGAGGAAAGGTACTCCAGAAGAAAGAGGAGAGTAGTGTGGAGGAACTCCCAAAGAAGAGAGTCTGAAATAGATCATAGCCATTGATTGTGGGAGAGACATGGATCATATATTGGGTCCCGAGTAATTTCGGTGATTCAGAGATCGGGAAAAGGAGAGAAAATTACTCACCAAAGCTTCAAAGTGAGGAGTTACAAAGAGGACTGGCCTGAGGTCATAGATCAAGGTCAGGTGAAGAAGAACAAGGGTTTAGTAGGAGCCCATAGATCCCATAGGGCCTACGCCTAGGAGAAAAAGGAGCTTGTGTAAAATTATTGTGGGGCGAGCAGGGTCTTGAAGAGTCGATCTGACTCAAGTGATTGAACGATCCTAGACTGGGAGGTCACGCAACCTTGGGAGGAAGAGTGGGGTATGCAACAAGCGGTATCAGAGATTGAATTTTTTTTAGGTAGTGAAGAGTAGACAAAGAAGTAAGCTGATATCATCAAGTGGTATCATAAGTTTTCCTGTAGACAACAGGTGAATAAAGATAGAGTGTGATTCTTTGTAAAGATTGTTGCAAGGTGTGCAACAGATGGTAGACAACTAGGTGGGATGAAGGTGAAGAAAGATGGCTATTGAAGGTCATAAGCGTGGTTGAAGAGAAGACCTCCTGCAAAAAATAAAAGAGGAAATTGACATGAAGCTGAGTAAAATATGAGAAGAAATGGAGAAGCTAGCATTGAATATGCAACATGAGGAAAATGTATGTTGGAGGTATAAATCACCTCTGAAAAGGAAAGACAAATGGCCAATTCATAATTTGTTGACCAGAAGGAAACAAAAGGTGTTAAAAAGGTGGCCAAGGCATGCTGAAAACCTTAGTGATGAGGGAAAGAGATCTGGAAGAGATCTTGTAGGTTTCTAGGTGGGGAATGAGAAGAGATCAGTTGATCTCATAAACTGCCAGGAAAGCAGAGGAGAGATCCCAATTTTCCAAGTGGGAAAGGGATAAGAGATGAGCTCAACCGATATTTCATGTCAGCAAGGGGTGTGGATAGATGGAAAGGAGGAAGATGAAAGGCCTCATCCATATGAGAATTCATGTGGAGTTACAATCCACATGAATGAAGATGATGAGAAGTTAAATACTTTTTTCACAAAGGAGGAGGATCAGAGGATTATTCTGATGATTGGGGGAATTAGGGTATTCCTACCAATTAGCCTAGAAGAGGATAGTGAATAGGTTTTGAGTGAAGCAGAAAGACAACCAGTTGATACGGTCATATAGGAGAAGGAGAAGATACTCAAATTTTCCCCAGTAGAAGAGGAGCACACAGTTGAGTTTATCACTCAATGGAAGATGGAGTTGAAGATGTTGGAGGATTAGTTGGACAATATAGAACTAGAATATGGGTTCCAAGAGATAGCCAAGCTAGAGGAAGCATGCTAGCATGAGGAGCAGCTAGAGGAGGCTGGATTTGAACCAACACAAGCGAAACTAGAAGAAGATAGCATGTCATAGGAGGAAGCTGAGCAACAACTTAGTGGTGAGACTACAGAATTGGACTCTAAAGAAAAGTGATAATTCAAGGCCATGGATGAAGAAAACAACATGTGGGATTAGGATGATCTACCCTCTGGTGTGTATGAGGAAGAGGAGTTGCAGCTGAGAAGACTGCATAAGGAAAAATAGCCAGCAGAGCAACTGGAATAAGTCATAGAGGAGATAAGGAGGTTGATGATGAATTCAAAAAAGGAAGATATTAGCAAAGAGAAGTTGATCAAAGGAGGACCTGCATGAGTAGTAGGGAAGTCGCAGCAACAACAACAAAGCAGAGGAGTAGAAGGAGATCTCTAAGGGAAAGTTTGGGATCTAGGAGGATTTCAACAACGGAGCGAGGAGCTCATGAGAAAGAGCTCATGAATTTTTTGCAGCAATGGAGTATGATGCAGGAGCATCGCTCCACCTCATCATGCGTCAGCTATTCAACACATTGGTGTGCATTAAAGGAGGGGAGAGGCACCAACCCTCTCATTTTCCCCTCGAGTTTTAATTGTAATTAAAACAATTAAATGTTGTCATGCTAAAAGAGCCAAATCATGCTTTCACACAGGTTGTAGATGAGGTCTCCTTTAGTGGTTGGCAGTTGGAGGGATCTAGATCCGAATCTGACTAGATTTTTCACTCATTGTAATCTTCCTCAGTAGATAGGCATTTTGATGGTGATTAGACACCACTATTGTAGCTTGGAGGGAAATCTCTCTGATCCCTCTTGTATAAATATTTGTATTTTATGCCCAAAGAGGTTTCGATAGTTGTTGTTGATAGGAGAGGAGAGAAGAGCCAAGACTCAGTTGCAGTCCAAGCTCATACATTGTAATTGACATTATGATATTAATACAAAGAACACATTTCACTGTTTACAAATTCCTATGTGGTGGGTGTTTGTTTATGAATGTCATTTGTGTTTGTATGAATATATGTTATAGATGTGTATGTTAGATTTCATATGCAGGGTAAGGATAGAAATTCTCTATCTGTGAGTTTGCTGGATATTTCTGGGTTCTTTAGGCTAATCAAAAGGAGTGTGCAATAGAGTGTTGAAACTTTGTGAGCTAACGCAAGGAGCACATAGCTGAAATCTTACGAGTCAAAGAAGAACATGCCAGGAGGGCACACTAGGATAATTCACAGAATCAGAGGGGAACCTCAAGGTTTTTGAATACTTTGGAGGAAAGTTTGTGTAGGAGTAATCATAGCATAGAGTTGCTAAAAACTCGGTAAAACTCTGCCAGGAGAGAATTGAGTAGTTGCAAGGAGTGCACATAACCAACATGTTTTGAAGTGTGGAAGTATTGAGGAGAACCCATAGTTATTTAACACTCCGAGGGAAGGAATCTCTGCAAGTGTGCATTAAGAAGAAGTTTCGTAGAAGGAACATATATCCCTTCAAGAAACAAAGGAGAGACATACCTTTGAGGTTCTAGTAGTTAAAGTTCAAGGTGACTGAACACTCTGGAGGAAGACATGTGAAAGGATTGCACCAAGCCAACACTTAGAAAAAGTATTGAAAGACAACCATTTGAAGGCAAGACAAGTGCAAGGAGTGCACCAAAGGTAAATCAATTTCATCTTACAAGCTCGGGAGGAAGAGCATCGAGTTTCCAGTAGGGCACCATATAATCATTTGAAGGAAGTAGAGGGGATGAGACCCTTAGGAGAATGAGCAGGTTCAAGGCTCATAAGAGATAGCACAAGGCGTGCACTAGAGACAAACTCGTTCCAAGTACCAAGGCCCAAGAGGATTAGGTCGTCATGCACAAAGTCTCAGCAAAGAGTGCAGAAGGTTGAGAACAGTCCAAGTTTTGGATTGTGGGAGAAGTTCTAAGTGTGCACAGGAGTAAGGAATCATCGAATTCCCGAAGGCCCAAATCTGGGGTCAGACCATCCATCATTCAGAGAGACAGGTGGAAAGAGATATGGAAATCCAGACAAATCATTCTTCAAGAGTCTTCAGTTGAGCGGGGTGCAAGATTGTCAAAGTTCCAAAGCCGGAGTAGATCCTGAATGTTGATCATCGGGAAGGACATGGAAGCAAATCCGAGAGTTCGTGAGAGAGAACTTTGAATGCATTTGTGTGGAGCAGAGGTTAATATTCACGAAGAGAGAAGTGAATCTAGACCATTGGATCCATAAGGACACGTGGCAGAGATCCATGTATTTCAGAGGAAAGTTACTACGGAAGAAAGAGGAGAGTAGTGTGGAGGAAATCCCAAAGGACGGAGTCTGAAATAAATCACATTTGTTGGTTGTGGGAGAGACGTGGACCATAGATCAGGTCCCAGGTAATTTTGTTGATTCAGAGATCAAGAAAAGGAGAGAAAGCTACTTGCCAAACCTCCAAAGTGTGGAGTTGTGAAGAGGACTAGCCCGAGGTCATAGATCGAGGTTAGGTGAAGAAGAATAGGGGCTTAGCAAGATCCTACAGGTCTCATAGGACCTACACCTAGGATAAAAAGGGTCTTGTGTAAAATGATTGTGGGGCCAACAGGGTCTCGAAAAGTTGATCTGACTCAAGTGATTGAATGATCCTGGATCGGGAGGTCGCGCAGCTCCGAGAGGAAGAGGGGGGTCCACAACAATATTCCTAGACAAAATGCATTGGGAGCCATGATAAAATAATGTTACATCCTAATGGAATAAGAGTAGTGAAGGGGGTATATTCCTTGGGTCAGGAGGTTGAGAGGAACATGAGATTATGGTTGGAGATGTTCTTGGAGTATACAGATTGAAGAAATATTATTTTTCTAAGTCTTATGATGTAAATTTGTAAATGTATTTCAGCATAGTGTTTTTCACCGAGGACAGTTCACAATTTTAGGGCAGGGGGACTATAGCATCCCTAATATAATCCCCATTTTAATTAATGCATAATATAGATATAATGTATGGATGTGGCCAAGTGATGTAATATGTGAATTATATTTTTAAATTTTATTAAATAAAATCCGATGCCAGTTATTGGGGGAAAGGGATATATATGGGGGATGATTAATCCAAAAGAGAGGAGGGGTCTAAAAATGGGGGTTTTATTCATGAGTTGAATTCCCAAAATCCTTTTCCTATTTTTTATTGTTTAAGTCAACCTTTTGATTTTACCTTGAGTGTATAAGAGTCCAATCATTGAATAACTGTAAGAGGGTGGGTGTAAAAAGTCACATCCCATAGTTATTGGGAGCATGGGGTTGAATACAATCAGTTTGGGGATGAGTGTGAGTCAACAAAACAACAAAAGGAGAGGAAATTTATATGGCCAGGAGGGCAGTTTTAGACAGTCATGTTTTTTCATGGGAAGCAAGAGAACAAGGTAAAAGAAGTGCACTGGAGCTAGAGAAACAATGGAGGGAGAATTCTGGAGAATTTATGGAGTTGAAGACTAAATAAGAAAGTTTTCATGCCTACAAAATAACTAGGTTTTCAGGCCAGAAGAGTGAACTCCTATGAGAGTTGCACTAGAGCACCAAGCTTATTTTTGTTTTTTTCTTGGTATTTTTCCTAGAAGTGGGTTCCCTTGAGTTCTTAGTAGTGATTCCTAGTTACCTTTGTTGGATCATGTTGTCATTGATGCCAAGGGTTTGATTGATTGATGTCAAGTGATTGATTGATGTCAAATGATTGATTGATTGATGATTGATGGAATGTAATATGTATTATCCTTGATGAGAAAGCATAGATGAAGATGGATCAATGAGTTGTCACTGATCTAATGAAGATGGATCAATGAATTTTCATTGATACATGATGAATATGGATCGATGTGGTTTCATTAGTATATGATGCATGGTTGGAAAACTGTATAGATGACTCATTATTGTCTTATCATGATTGATAAAGTGAACAAATGGATGAACTCCAAAGTGGTCCCCTTATGGTGAAAACCCTGATGGGAAGACACTATGTGGATTGATTTATCCTAGAAGAATGTTTGGAGGACCCATGATTGTATCTTGAATAATGAGATGAAGATTAATGAAGTTGTTGGTGAAACTATCCTAGATGGATAGTGCTTGTCATGCCATTTCCGGTGGTATGTGGAATGTCAAATAACTCGTCACAGTTTGAGATTTATGGCCTTATGAAGTTAGAGGACCCCCATATGAAGGATTGAATCCCCCAAGGTCAAAGAAGTCAAAGTGACCTAAAAGAAAAAATCATCATTTAAATGATAAAGTAAAGTGACAAAGTCAAGGTGGATTATTTAAATAATAAAGAGAAGTGACAAAATCAAGAAAGATGATTTAAATGATAAAGTAAGGTGACAAAATCAAGAAGGAATATTTAAATGATAAAGTATTGGAGAACTTTCTATTTATGGAAAGTGGTTAACCCTAAAATAAGGAAAATAGGTAAAGTGACCTAGAAATGGGTTAAGTTATCTAGAGGATGAAAGTATAAATAAGTTAGCTATGGACTCTTGCAATCATTATTTTTCTAGATCAATGGAGAGTTTCTTGTGAGAATATCTCTTGGAGTATTGATGGAGAGCTTCTTGTGAGAGAATTTTTGGTCTGGATTTATTGAGCATGATTGAAGATCTATTATAAGGAACAGAGCATGAGGAAGATCTCATGGATGCATTGAAGTTTCGACAAGTTTGACATCATGACGGTGAAATTCTCAGAATTACAGAAAAACCCTATTTTCTGGTGTATGCACGGGCTGTCTGTGCATAGGGTGCGTATAATCAAGGTGTCTATGTACATGGTGCATACAGTACTCAAACTGTCAGTGTATAGGGAGTGTAAAGTGGATAAACTCATGGATATTTGTGGTTGAGTTGATGACAAGCTTCTAGAGATTGAAGCAGGTTCCAGATCTGCATTCTATGAGCTCAGATCTATCATTGAGACACTCGTATGGTTACATTATTGTCTTGATGGATAGTATTTCTTGTTGTGTTGTGAATGAATAGGGTATTCTTGGTATGGTTTCTATGATGTGGCTTATGTTGGTTGATGGATTGAGAAACACTCTTATGATTCAATACTGATATGATGGTTATAGTATGTTTCTTGCTTATGCATTATTGAGTAACGTTCATATTGATTGGTTGTGGAGAATGAGTAAGATATTGGAGAGCTTGGATGGGTTGTGACTGGATGATGGTCAGTTTGGATAGTGATAAACATAAGAGAATGACAAATTGGTTGTAGAGTATTTGAGTTGATCTTGAAGGATAAACCCTAATAGCTCAGAAGTTATAAGCAGGTTGTATTATTTCTTGGGTGCATATACACGTGTGTTGTACTACTAGTAGGGCACGTACATATGCATGTTGCACTACTGAGAGGTCGTGTACTTGTTGCAAATTGATATCTGTTGAGGATTGTTTCCTCATCTCAGTTGGTGCTGAGTGTGTAAGATGAGTCTTTCATGATAGAGTTGGTGCTCTTGTAGAGTTGTACTCTATTCAGTTGTTGCTGAAAAATCCCAAGGATTGTAGTTCGTAATAAAAATAAAATTGTACATACATCTTGTGTTCTTTGTGTTCCTTGTGGTGATGACTTGTTGATGATATATTGCTAATATATGTTGTTGATATATGTTCACATCTATCTAGTTATAAATGACAACAATGGGTAATGAGTAAATGTTGAATGCTAACAATGAGTTTTGTGTAAGAGGGAAGTTTTGGAAAAAGATCCTCACACTCATTCACCCCTCCCCCCCTCTAAGTGTGGTAGGTGTGTAAAACAATTGGTATTAGAGCGGGCCTTCACTACAAGCCTTAACAAGCTTGAAGGAGATCCATAGACACACAAATGGATGACGAAGTTGCAATCATTAACGAGGAAAACTATTCTACTTGGAGAATAGAGATGAAAGTGTATTTGAAGACAAGACAACAGGAGCAACTATTTGGAAGGCAACCATTGGTGGATCAGTTCCGTTGAAGAACAAGTCAAAGTTTGTAGCTCAAAGGGAAGGAAAGAAGAATGATTCATTATCTCTCAAGACCATTCTTAGTGGACTCTCAATCCCTATCAAATAAATCATGGAACAATGCACTTCCACCAAGGATCTATGGCTAAAGCTAGAGGAGACATATCAAAGCAAGAAGGAGAAGAAATACATTGAAGACAACTCCATCAAAACACATGAAGGTAAAGAATCTTCAAAAACTCTTGGTTGCATTATTTCTAAAAGTGACGATGTTGGCAAAAAGGAATATCTTGAACACATTTCAAATGAAGGAAAAGAATCATGTGATGATGTTTACAAAAGGGAATATCTTGAACACATTTCAAATGAAGGTAAAGAATCTACACAAACCCTTGATTGCAATAATTCAAAATGTGATGATGTTGAATTTTTCTCTACAAGTGAAGAAGAAAATCTAGAAGTAGTTTGGATAAAATCAATTAATTGTTATCCCATGCAAGAAGTAGAGGAAAAAATTTTTGAGTTTAAAGAGAAAGTTGAAAGAGGTCTATATGAATATAGCAATGACCACTATTAGATAGACTATAGCTATCTTTCAGATAACACTAAAATTTTTCTCAAGAAGAGTCAAAGGCACATCTTGAAGTTAAAAGAAATGCTCAAAGAACTAGAAGAAAGTAGTAAGACTCAATTAGAAGAAAAGGAAGAAGAAATCACAAGACTAAAGAATGTAAAAGAAGATATGAATGTAGATGATGAGATTAGAAAAAATTATGAAATCATTGTCCATCTCAAGACCCAAATTGAAGAAGCCAGAAGAATAGAAGAACTATTGAAGAATCAAATAAATGAAAAGGAAGAGTCATGTTGTGAGTTAGAAGCTTAAATTGTTGACCTTAGAAAGAAAGTGGAGAAGTCAGATAAATTTTTGAATAGATCACTAATATTGGATGAGATCTGGGAAAGTCAAAGATCACCATATAATAAATCATGTCTTGGATACAAAAAGGAAGCTACACATGTTGAATCAAGAACCTCAAAGAAGCATGAGGTAAGTCCATCAAATAAGGAAGACAATGTTGCAAAACAACCATCTACACAAGGCAAATAAAATTTCAAAAGAACAAAGCAATGATTACATCAAGAAGCTATTCTTGGGACACCAAGAAGCTATTCATGTGACACCAAAAAGATATTCATGTGACATCAAGAAGCTATTCATGTAATTAATATGGTCACAAAGACTTTGAATGTATATTTTATGAAAGGAGATATAATGGAAGATTTTATAACACCATGAGGTGTTGGATATGTGATCAAGTAGGACACATTGTTGTTCACTGTAACACCATGAGATGCTACAACTGTAGTGGATTTGGCCACAAATCCTAGGATTGTTGGAACACAAGAAGAAAGTCCATGATGAGGACTTCACATAGCATGGATAGAATAAGGAATGAAGTAAGAAAGGGAGACATATTTGAAAAAATGGATTCTCGGAGCTCAATTTCTGAGGAGCAAGGACATCTACAAAAGTGGGTAAAGAAGACAGAGCATCTAGAACATAATGAAATACTAAAGGGAAGCTCAAAAGTGTCATCTACTAAGGAATACATAGGTGACAGTGGTGACAGTCGCGTACATACGCAGGCTGACCTTGAATAGGTCGTGTACATATGCGAGATGTTTTGCAGTAGGCCACATATATGTGGTAAAGCCTTGGGAAAAAGGCAATGCACATGGTTGGCAGCTTGATGTGATGGTATAACTCTGTGATGTGGGGTCTGACATTGTTTTTTGCAGGTTCTTACACTATTTGCTACAGCTTTTCATGATTCTATATTGGATTATATAAGGTGATGATGTAAAATAAAATCTTCGGTGCATGGCACTAACCCATGAACATGGATTGATGCATTCTCTGTTGAAGAACAATGTTGGTTATGACAGTGAAGTTATGGCACCTTGGTTATGTGATATATCTTGATGATGTATTGGAAATCTTACTTGTTGGAAAGCTTGATCCATTTGGCATATGGATGGGCTACACATTAGGACATGTGGTTGGTGAGTTTATGAGATGATCATGTTGTACATCATTGATGATCTATAGTTGATGCATGAATGGTACACTAGTAGAGGAAACTACTAGTAGGTTGATTGGCACATGTTTTATGAAGGATTTGGCATACAAGTATGGGATTCATCATTTTGTGGTGTTGGTGCATGATGGTGTACAATATTTGGTACACTCATATATGGCATATGCTTGATGATACTACACCATTGGTACTACTTGATTAGAGCAACAATTGGTATTTGTTTGATATATGGTCATGGTACTTGGTTCATGATGGAGACATATCATGAGTGATATGACACATGGTTGGCATATTGATAGATGAACATGGTTGTCATATTGGTGGATGCACATGGTTGGAATAATGGTGGATGCACATGGTTGGCATATTGGCAGATGCACATGTTGGCATATTGATAAAGGCATATGATGATACATTCCATGGATAATATATTTTGGCACATTGCATGATGTTGATGTACATGGATGATGTACATAGGTGTTGTGCATGATGAGCACACATTTTTGTATAGGATGTGCTTGGTTGATATTTTTCTCATGATTATTTATTTCATTGTTGACATATCTTTTGCTTCATGATGCTTGGTATAGCACGAGTTTGATGCATGAGCATGTCCAAGGATCATTATATGGTAGTACATTTTTCATCTCCCAAAGAAGATAGGGGAGACATACCCATAGGGGGGTTCATTCTTATTCCCATGATTCTAGGAGGAGATATTTATCAGATGCATACATAGAAAATATCCCTATATTTGAAAAAAAAGAACAAATACATAATTACAGGAGGAGCGATGGTCATAGGGGGAGTATGTTCGATGTATTTTCAGCATTAAATCAGAGTGATATCCCTTGTTCAAAAGGGGGAGATATTATTCAAAGGAAGATTAAAGGCACTCAGATAGGGGGAGCAGCCCCAAGGAAAGCTCAAGTAGGGGGAGCAACCCCAAGAGGAAAATGGCCTTTTTCCATTTATGTCAAAGGGGGAGAGATAGTAACATTGTTGTGATTGAGGATTATTGATTGGGAGAGATAGTCACATTTAGGAGAGATAGTCACATTGACTATTGATGTAGAGAATGCCTTAGCTACATGTTGACATCAATAATTGGTAATTGGTGTTGACATCAATATTGGTATTTCCATCAATGCCAAAGGGGGAGATTGTTGGATCATGTTGTCATTGATGCCAATGGTTTGATTGATTGATGTCAAGTGATTGATTGATGTCAAAGGATTGATTGATTTATGATTGATGTAATTTAATATGTATTATCCTTGATGGGAAAGCATAGATGAAGATAGATCAATGAGTTGTCATTGTGATGTAGGAGCATCGCTCCAAGCCAGCTATGCACCATCTAGCCAGCACATCAAAGCACATGTTCAATGGAAGGAGAGAGGCGCAACCCTCTCATTTTTCAAAATTTGAAAATTGTATTAAATGTTGTAAGGCTGGTAGAGCCAAAAGCCATGCATGTGCGCAGGATTTAGATAAAGTTTTCCTTAAATGATTGTAAGGATGAGATATAGATCCGATTCAGACTAGACATCCATTCAATGTAATTGAATGTGAATTAATTAGAGTTGGTGAGATGGAGGGAAGAGCTTGAGGAGTCACTCTAACTACCGAATCACAAAAGGGATTATCAAGCATGAAATCAAACGGTGGGAACACTTCGTGGAGAAGTGTTGAAGACCTGAGAGCCATCGAATCTTGCAAAGGAGTAAGGGGGTTAAGGAGAGTCCCTTTACAATCACCCATACTCTCAAGAGAGATAGGGGTTGTTGGATCCAATCCAATGAGAGTCGTCGGATCTTGTGTGAATTTGCATTTCAAGAATTCGATGATTGGTGCGACAAGTGATTTTGGAGTCGAGAGTTTCAAACTCCCGATTCGCGAAATCCCAAAAATATCGGGACTGTTGGATCAAGGGAGGCTCACAACCATTGATCCTGCCAAAGGTGAAATTTTAGAGTTCGGGGAATCATAAGGGAAGAGGAACAATCATTGGTTGTTCGCTCAAAGTCCCGAAAGCCGAAACTAGTGGGAAACATGTGGCATGTGCTCATCGCGTTGGAGGAGTCAACCTTCATGGACATTTCACGTTTCAGTGATTGTAAGAGTTGTGAAATTGCGTCGAGAACCTCCAACTCACAAATCCCATTAAGCCCTTTTCGACATTTTAGGACCCTGGTGTTCGAGAGGCCAGGAGTCGAGAGACGTGGAGTCCCGACTCGTGAAATCACGAAACGATCATGGTCGTTAGTTCAAGAGGAATCTGGACTGTTGATCTCTCAAGGGGGAGATTTTCGGCATTTTGGGGTCCAGGAGTTCGAGGGACCTAGAATCTTCTATAGCCGGAATCGTGAAATCGTGAATTACAAAATCCCGAAAAGTGGATCATGGTCATGGGTAGATTTCAACATTTTGGGTTGCAGGAGTTCAAAGGACCTAGAATCGTTGCAGCCGGAATCGCGACATTGGGAATCAAGAAAACTTGAAAGCATTCGAAGGAATAGCACCAGGTCACAAAACTGGTCATATGAAAAGCGACTTAAGGGAGGAGCTGTGGAGTTAGGCCCTATTTCGAGTTTCGACATCTCTAAAGACAAAGAATAGGAGGAATGCTTGCATCACGATTCCCAGAATCACGAAAAGCCGGTAGCACTTTGACGTTAAGCACGTGGTCACAAAGTGGTGGTCACGTGGATGGAGGATAAGGGAGGACCTAGAGTCATTAAGCCCTTTTCGACATTTTTGCGACTAGGAGTTGGAGGGACAAGGAGCCTTGGAGAGCTCGCATGCACGAGTCCCAAAACCCTGAAACACGAAAGGTGTGTTGGTTCAGAACAAAGAGGAGTGTTGAAAGTTGAGTGCGTGCATAGGTTTTCTCAAAGCCTATTCCAGGGAATTAAAGGGACTTGTGGATTCATTCAAGGGGTTCCAGCAGGAGTCTGAAGAGCCATTTCGGCTCAGAAGAAGATCGATCCAGAGACTGAGAAGTCAGTGGACCTTGCTGAGGTAGGAGGTCTGCATAAAGTGGTATGAGAGCTTGTTTGTGTCTATATATTTCAGGTAGAGGGATCCTAAGGAAAAGGAAGACAAAGTGTTGAAGCTCTGTGATTATTGTTACAAGGTACGCAATAGTCAATAGACAGTCAGAAGGACTGTAGGAAAGACTGGAAGCACTCACGGTTGCAGAGTGACAAAAACAAGTTTTCCAAGAGGGCAGACAGGAACAGGAAGATGGCTACTGAAGGCCATGGGTGTGTGTTATCAGACTAATTGGTAGGTGCAGACACTAACTGATCTCCCTAGATCCACCTGGATCTAGAACAAAACAGGACAGGACATGACTCTTTCCCTAAGTTTTGACCATTGAATTAGCTAGTAGGAAGGAACAAGTAACATACCTTAGTATCGCTTCTTAGGGTCTTTGTTGCTCTTGCTTCACTCTGGTGCTCTTGTGAGGTCAAGACCAAGATGACACAAACCAACCAAAGTGAAGATAGAAAAATATATTCAACTGTCAACTTATGTGTATGATCAAGGAATTACACAATGAAGTGAGAATAACTTTATGGGAAAGGGACATGCCACTGTATCATATTAATTGAAAGTAGAAGATTACAACCTGATCACTTTGATGTCACAAGATTCCTTTCGGTGGATCTTGTCTCCAGCACACACACTTTCTAAATCCTTGCATGAAGAAGATCAAAACCTCTTGATAGACTTGCTAGAGTCTCCAAGCTCCTGTTCAAGCTAAGTCCTTCACACAATTCTTTTACCAATTCTCCAATGAATCTTGCTTAACATTTTCCATGAGAATTCCATCAATATATAGGAGAGAATGAGATGGTTACTTGGATAAGAATGATCCCACAATATCAGGGAATCCAGTACAAGGATAACCATTCGAATGCCAACCCATTCTTCTAGAAGATTCCCTTCTAGAACCATCGAGAATTCATCTTTTTCCAAGCTTTAGAGAAGGTTCACACCCTAGCTATGTAGCACAGTGTGAGAAGTTCACACCCTGGCTTAAGGCAGCCTGTGAGAATGGGTCATTCTCACACCCTGGTATATTAGCAACCTGCGAACTCTCTTCAAAAGTAAGTTTTTTGGGAAGAGATGAATGCCAATTTTCTCAGAAGAAAGTTATTATGAGGAGCCTGAGTACACCATCATCAATACATCATCATGATGACCAAAATCATGGGTATTAGCATGGTCACAGGGAAGACTGCAAGCAGAAAAAAAATCCAGAGATGGATTTGGAACTCGCTGAGGTGAGGGTGAGAATGGAAGAGATTGCACTGCAGATGCAGTAGGATGCAAATACACATTGGGTGTATGAATGGCCTCTGAGGAGGAAAGCAAAGTGGCCAGTCAAGAAATTGTTGGCTAGAGGAAAACGAAGGCTATTGAAGGAATGGCTAAGGTATGTGGAAAGCCTCAAAGATGAAGAGGAGATGGTTCATGTGTATGAACCAGAAGTTGGGAGAAATCTCAGTGATGATGAGGAGGAGAGATCACTGGAAGATCTCGTGAACTGCCAAGTGGGAAGGGGAGAAATCCCATATTTCCAGATGGTCAATGGGAAGAGATCAGCAGAATGTCTCACATATTACCAAGGGGGCAGTGGTGAAAGTTCATATTTCTAAGTGGACAATGAGATGGGATCACTGGATCTCAGAGACTGCCAAGTGGGCAGCAGAAAATTCCCAAATTGACAGGTGGGCAGGGGATAAGAGGCGAGACTTTCTGAAAGTCTCAGGGACTTAGGAGTGAGTTCAGGTCAGCAAGGAGTGTTGATAAGTGAAGATTCATGTGGTTTTGAAGACCATGTGAATGAAGATGATGACAAGTTAAAAACTTGCACCATCTAGAAGGAGGAGCAGAAGAGCATTCTGATTATTGGGGGAATTCATAAATTCCTACCACTTAGACCAGTTGAGGGGAGAGCTTGTGTTGTAGAGGCAGCAACAACAGAAGGATAGTCAGTTGTGATTGTCAAAGAGATGGAGTAGATGTCAGAAGTTGCCTAAGGAAAATAAGAGAAGCACATAGTTAAGATGCTCACTCCATGGGAGAAGGAGTTAGAAATGTTGGAGGATTGGTTAAACCATCTAGAGCCAGTTGATGAATGCCATGAGTAGACAGTCATGGAGATTTCGAGAGAGGATCATTTCGAGGAATCCCCCAGAAATTTCAGCCAGGGATCTGAACAGATGATAACTGAAGTGTCGAGGCATGCAACATAAGATGAAGGAGAATTCCAGTCCGAGGAGCAGCTAGAGGAAGATGGAATTCAACAAGCACAAGGGGAAATGGTAGAAGCAAGTTTGTCAGAGAAGGTGACTGAACAACAAGTCAGTCAAGAAGATAAGATTGCAGAGCTAAATTTTGTAGTAGGGTGGCAAGTTGAGGCCACAGAGGAAGAATATGGCATGGGATATCTAGTTTATCTACCCATTTGCAGGGAAGAAGTGCAGTGGAGTAGGCTGCGAAAGGAGAGCCAGCCCTAGGAGCAATTGGATGCGATAATTGAGGAGATCAGAAGGTTGATGATCATATCAGCAGAAGTGGTCAGCAAAGGGAAGCTTAGCAGAGGATAACCTTCCATAGAAACAGGGTAGTAGAAGCAACAACAATAGAAAAATGATGGAGCGGATGGACAGCTCCAAAGAATTGTTTGGGATATAGGTGGATTTTGACAACCGTGCTGGGAAACTCATGAACAAGAGCTCATGATTTTTTTCACAATAGAGGAGTATGATGCAAGAGCATTTCTCCAAGCCAACTACGTGCCATCCAACCAACACATCAAAGTGCATGTTCAATGGAAGGAGAGAGGCACAACCCTCTCATTTTTCAAAATTTGAAAATTGTATTAAATGTTGTAAGGCTAGTAGAGCCAAAATCCATGCATGTGCGCAGGCTTTAGATAAAGTTTACCTTAAATGGTTTTAAGGCTGATCTATAGATCCGATTCAGACTAGACAACCATTGAATGTAATTGAACGTGAATTAATGAGAGTTGGTGAGATGGAGGGAAGAGCTCGAGGAGCCCCTCTTTGTAAAAAGATCTTCTTTGTATCTAGATTTGTTTTTTTTTTGTTCAAAGAGTGGAACAGAGAATAGTTTAGATAGGAGAGGAGAGCTAAGACTTTGTTGCAGTATGAGCTCGAACACATTGTAATCAGGCATTCTTGATTAATACAAATAGAGCAGTTTTTTCTACATATTGTTGTTCATGTGTTTGTGAGTTCATGAATGAATGTCTCTATGTGTTCATGATATGTTGTGGATGCATGTTTTGTTTACATTTACAGGTTACAGACAGGAGTGGTTGTCTATTGATTTCTTTGATTTTCAGGTTTGGGTTCTTTGTGACTTGATGCAAGAGTGCATGACAGAGTACTGCGGTCTCTATAAGCCAGTGCAAGCAGTGCACTTCTGAATTCTGCAGAATTTTAGATAATTACGTGCTAGGAGACCGCACCAGCTGAAGTCATTGACCCAAGGAGGAAGCCTCAAGGTTATTGAACACTTTCAAGGAGAAACTATGCAAAGGAGAGCACAGAGAGGGAAGACAGAGTCACTGAGGATTCTGGAGAACTCTGCCAGGTGGGCGTTGAGTTGGTGCAAGTGTGCACAGAAGGAACTCTTTCGAGTTTTGAGATAAGAGAAGTGCCATAGAAAGACACTCACAGGGTTACTGAACACCCTGTAGGCTCAACAAAGTGTGCTTGAGAAGGAAGTTGTAGAAGAGGCCACTTCCATCCCTTCAAGGAGAGAAAGGGACAGAGACACTTTGAGGTCTGAGCCACAGATAATCTCAGAGGAGATAACACAATTGCATGCAAGGACCCTGCAAGGAGTTGCAGAGGCCAAGAAAACCCTTTTGAGGGTTCAAAGTTTGAGGAGCTCAGGAAGGACATCGTTCCTAGAATGCAGGCGAGTTCATCAAAGTTAGATCGAGCTCATAGAGGAAGAAAAGGCCAATGCCTTTGAAACTTTGAAAATATTTCAAGGAGAAGGAAGAAGCACATGCTCAAGGAGGAGATATAGTTACCGTTAGATCCAGAGCGTGGATGCCCATGAGCCATAGGATCACACCAAGTTGCGAGGGATTTAAGCCTTTAGAAGCACCTTAAGAGAGGAGTTGTATGAATGGTGGAGACACTCCATAGAGAAGTTACGAAATCACATGGACCATTGGATGAGAAGCATCAGGGGTCATTGATCTCATACAACAAATCATGCATCGGAGTTCGAGGAATGGAGTGACCAATGGTTTGGGTCACTGCATTTCAAACTCTCGGTTACCGAAATCTCAATACATCCAGGACCGTTGGATCGAGGGAGGATCATAGCCATCGATCTCATATAAGGGAGCGATTTTGGAATTTAGGGTTCGAAGAGTCAAAAGAATCAACTCTCTTGCATCATTGAGTCATTAAATGCGAAAAGCATCTCTTGGCTTGGCCAGAGGTCATATCTGGTGGTCATGTGGAGGTGAAGACTCATGCCTAGTGCACGTTGTGCAGGTGGGGTTTTCGTGAAGGACATGTGGATCGGATTCGTGGGGTTCTAGTGAGGACCCGAAAGAACTATTTCATTTCTGTGGATTCGAGGAAGATCGATCCTGTGCGGATCTTGGCCCAAGGGTTGAGGGTTTGCGTCACATTATTATGATGAATATGGATCAATGAGTTATCATTGATACATGATGAATATGGATCGACGTGGTTTCATTAGTATATGATTTATTGTTTGAAAAATATATAGATGACTCATTATTGTATTATAATGATTGATAAAGTGCAAAAATGGATGAACTCCAAAGTGGTCCCCTTATGTGAAAACCCTCACGGGAAGACACTTTGCAGATTGAGTTATCCTAGAAGAATGGTTGGAGGACCCATGCTTGTATGTGGAATAATTAGATGAATGTTGATGAAGTTGTTGGTGAAACTATCCTATATGGATAGTGTTTTTCATGCCATTTCCGATGGTATGTGGAATGTCACATAACTCCTCACGGTTTGAGAGTTATGGCCTTACGAAGTTAGAGGACCCCAATATGAAGTCTTGAAGCCCACAAGGTCAAAGAAGTAAAAGTGACCTAAAATAAGAAATCATCATTTAAATGATAAAGTAAAGTGACAAAGTCAAGGTGGATTATTTAAATAATAAAGAGAAGTGACAAAATTAAGAAAGATTATTTAAATGATAAAGTAAGGTGACAAAATCAAGAAGGAATATTTAAATGATAAAGTATTGGAGAACTTTCTATTTATGGAAAGTGGTTAACCCTAAAATAAGGAAAATAGGTCAAGTGACCTAGAAATGGGTTAAGTGACCTAGAGGATGAAATTATAAATAAGATAGCTATGGACTCTTGCAATCATTCTTTTTGTGGATCAATGGAGAGCTTCTTGTGAGAATATCTTTTGGAGTATTGATGAAGAGCTTCTTGTGAGAGCATTTTTGGTGTGGATCTCTTGAGCATGATTGAAGATCTATTATGAGGAAGAGAGCATGAGGAAGATATCATGGACTCATTGAAGTTTCGACAAGTCTGAGATCAAGATGACGAAATTCTTGGAATTACAGAAAAACCCTATTTTATGGTGCATACACGGGCTGTCTATGCATAGGGTGCGTATATGCAAGTTGTCTGTGTATAGGGTGCATATAGTACGCAGGCTATTAGTATATAGGGAGCGTACAGTGGATAAAATCATGGATATTTTTGGTTGAACTGATGACAAGCTACTGAATATTGAAGTAGGTTCCAGATCTGCATTCTATGAGCTTAGATCTATCACTGAGATGCTGGTATGGTTACATTATTGTCTTGATGGATAGTATTTATTGTTGTGTTGTGAATGCCTAGAGAATTCTTGGTATGGTTTCTATAATGTGTCTTATGTTGGTTGATGGAGTGAGAAACACTCTTATGATTCAATATTGATATGATGGCTATAATATGTTGATTGCTTATGCATGCTTGAGTAGCATTCATATTGATTGGTTGTGGAGCATGAGTAAGATATTGGAGAGATTGGATGTGTTGTGAGTCTCTGGTGGTCAGTTTGGATAGTGAGAAACAGAAGAGAATGTTAAATTGGTTACAGAGGATCTGAGTTGATCTTGAAGGATAAACCCTAATAGATCAGAAGGTATATGCAAGCTGTAGTACTGCTTGGGAGCATATACAAGTGGGTTGTACTACTTGTAGGGAATGTACATACGCATGCTGCACTATCGACATGTTGCGTACCTGTTGCAGATTGATATTTTTTGAGGATTATTACCTCATCTCAGTTGGTGTTGAGTGTGTAAGATGAGTCTTTCATGATAGAGGTGGTTCTCTTGTAGAGTTGTACTCTATTCAGTTGTTGCTAAAAAACCCCAAGGATTGTAGTCCGTAATAAAAATAAAATTGTACATGCATCTTGTTTCTTTGTGTTCCTTGTGATGATGACTTGTTGATGATATATTTTTTTATATATGTTGCTGATATATGTTCACATCTATCTAGTTATAAATGACAACAATGGGTAATGAGTAAATGTTGAATGCTAACTAATGAGTTTTTTGTAAGAGGGAAGTTTTGGAAAAAGAGCCCCACACTCATTCACCCCCCCCCCCCCCNAAGTGTGGTAGGTGTGTCCAACAACCTGCACCAAAGAGACTCTGGTAAACAAATGGGATTATTGATGGAATGAGAGTGGTGAAGGGGTACATTTCTTGGGTTGGTTAGGTCAAGAGGAAGAGAGCTAGAGAAAAGTCAGGATAGTTCTAGGATAATTACAATGGGTTGCATGATTATCTAAGTTGTGAGTGGACAGTGAGAGACACCCTCTTTTATGGATTCCTAGCTTATCCAACTTGGGTGTGACTTGTTGTTGAGATATGGAACAACAATTCTATGGTTGGGTGAAATGTTTGTCCCAAGTAGCTAGTTTCACAATTGATTTAAAAAGATAAGTGATTTATTTGTTCTTTGTGTTATATTATGAGTTTAATTGTTGTGAATTTTTACTCTGTGTATGAAAATGAATTTATTAGATGAATTCATGCTAGTTTATCATGTTGTAGCTTCATTTAAATAATGATATCAATGAATGGTTAAATATGTGTTTTTCCTATAGTTGGTAAGCTATATGATATGTTAGTATAAAATTTTTATTTGTATTTGTATTCTGCATGTAATGAACAATAATCGAGCTAGGGAACGTTACAGTAGGACTGACATTTCAGCTCATGGTTTCTAAAATGTTACAATTTGAATCCCAAAAAATAAAATAGCTTGCTACTGAGATTGCATGTTTTTGATTGATGGGTTGATATTAATATTTTGGTTCCAATGGCATTGGTTGTCAAGGCCATGATTTAAATAAAATTGCATTTGTTTCCCTACAAAACGTGGTGTGGGTGGTACTAGGAGCACCACTTTTCTCCTATTCTTGGATAATCATGTGTGTTGCATGCAAAAATTCCATACAATTTAGAAGACCTCTCCATTAGGATGGGTCTTAATACATCATATACCTATATCCATTTCCATTATTTCTTCAATTCATTGATCAATGGTTGGAAGTATACATCCATTTTCTTCACTTGTCTTCTACCAAGAATTATGAGAGGCACCATAAGATGTTCATACTTCAGAGAAAAAAATGGGGGGGTTATTGTTATTGATCACTACCATTGGAAAACATAATAGTTGTTGGTCTAGATGGAATATAGGGTAACTCCATACATTTATATGGTTAATCAAAGGATTCATACTTCATCATTGAATTTATTGGGCCATGTGTCCTCTATGTATTTTTTGGTTATCAAATCCATTAGGATCCACATAACTCCTAGCTTACTTCTCTATGTGGCATCCCACCACTGCAACATGACTAATTCTTTGGTATGCAATTTCCTTTTAATATTTGGGATTATAGGGATGTGCCTTAATATCTTATAAGGATAACCATTTTCCCCTTATTTTTTACTTCTCATACCGTTTAGGCCCACATTTTGGACATATCACTTTCTTTGCTTATTCACGTTTGTAAAGACTACAATCATTCAGACAAGAATGATATTATATGTACTCAACACCGAACATTTTGAATAGTTGCTTTCATATTCATAGTTATTAGGGAGGATATTATCGGTTGGAAGTAC
Source organism: Picea engelmannii (assembly GCA_009831015.1). Classification (NCBI taxonomy): domain Eukaryota; kingdom Viridiplantae; phylum Streptophyta; class Pinopsida; order Pinales; family Pinaceae; genus Picea; species Picea engelmannii. The sequence continues at coordinate 482,928 of ML777435.1, read as the reverse complement.
CTTATCTTTTAACGACCAATAATTGATGAGAAATATATTTGTACACTATCATTAAGCACATGTGAAACCTTTCCATTTCTAATTGCGTGATCATATTTGTTAAAATATAGGGAAATTAATGGTTAGTTACCTCAATAGTGTTGAGAAACATGCATTTGACATGTACCATACATTTCTTTCAAGTTGGACAGTAACATTGTTGTCCCTAATTGGGTATATCGTGACCCATGTCAAAGGATATGGTTGATGAACTCAAATTTTAGGATTTAAAATAAGGTATTGGAATATGAGAACATTGCCTAAGCTCATCTTACTAGAATGTAATGAAAAACATCCCCTTTAATCCATGGGTATTTTGCAAGAAAAAATCCATACCTATATATATATATATGAAGAATTAGTGTCATTATAGATGTTATTAATTGGTGACTCAAGACATAGTGGGAATTTAATAGGTTGTTGATCCAACCATGCTTGGTATTTTTTCTCTTAAAACTATACTTGTTGAGCAACCTTCTCTTGGGTTGACATAAAACTAGGGTGTAATGGTAGATGATATGTAGGTTGCTCATCATCTTAATCCATATTTCACAAATATTGAATACTAAATCATATTGGTAATGGAAATGCATTTACTATGTTCACACATTAGATGAAACATTTATTAGAAGCATATAATTTGTTTTCCAATACACATGCAGCTGACCACTTTATAAAAAAGAATGTTGAATTAAGAAATATATTTAAATTAATTCTATTGAAATCCAAAAATACAATTAGTCAATGATCCTTTTCTTATACCCCAAGGGGATTTCTAAAGATAGTCATAATGCAATCCTCCTTTTACAAGTAGTTGACAGTATGTGAAAGTTGTATCTTATTAAGAACTCATCTCTAGGAGACATACTATGTATTGCATGCACAACAACAAATCTTAATGACTTCCCTTTCATAAATAACTATTTGTCATTGGAGTCCTCTTCAAATGATAAATTTGCATTAAATAATAAGCACATACAACTATGTATGGATGCTATAATGTTTACATGCACACATGGATAACCTTCGATATACAATAGGTTCTCCTTGTAAAATTATTTGGAAGCAAAATCAGTCATGCACATATTATACATGAAAATGATAATATGTTTATATTTATCACTATTCAAGTTTCACACCAACTATAAAGAGGACCAAAAAATCAATGAGTGCTAAAAAGTGTTTGTAAGGATGAAAACATGTGAAAGGGTAAGCAACCAAAGATTTTTAACGTCTATTTTAGACTTGGAAATCATGTAATTATTACAAGAAAATGAAAAATTGGTCCCAAAAATGAGCATAGGTAGGGAAGATGACCGAATTCCATACAAAGAATGGTTCTAATAGGTTTGATATTTATGGTATCCTTGCAGAATTTTTTTCTTCTTCTATTTTTCATGCTAAATGAAATTGGTAAACTATTGTACAGTTTCTTTTTCGAAACATTGTTATCAGGGTAATCCCATTTATTATACAATATTTTGGAGCCTTTTGTTCATAGAGTTGTTAATATGAAATAATCTTGAAATTAATGGAGGAGAGTCTCAAGAATATCGGCATTAATTATGGCCTTGTACACAACCATTTGTTATCTCTATGAGATTTGTATTAAATTTTCATTGGAGAATGTGACAAGATGAGATGAGGATTTATTGCGGGGTGACAGAGGATTGGAGGTATGTGAAGAAAATATGGAGTGATCGTGAACCCATAGACCCGTGGTGAAAAATCCTAAAAATGACTAAGTATGAGAACTCAATCGAGATTGGGGGTATGTGAAACGAACAATGAAATCAATGTGAACCCATGGACCCCTAGGGAAGTTTGAAAATCGACTAAATGTTGAAATATTACAGAAGTATTGAAGTATGGAAAATAGACTAAGTATGAGGGATTAGTCAGACCTAGGGGTCATGGTGATAGCAAGTGAATCAAAGAACTCCTTTAGACCTGCGATGAAGAATTTCAAGAAAAATTCTAAGTATAGGTGTGAAATGAAGGCAACGAAACAAGAGGGTTCATTTTGGATACCACAGAGTTTTGGATCTAAAGAAAATAAGTGTTGTAAATCTTCGACAAAGTAAAAAATTTATAAGTATGGAAATGAATATACAAGAAAATATTTACAAGGACTTAACACATTTAAGAATCAACAATAATCGTTGAAGGATTTGGGAAAAAATATCCATCATCTCGTTCCTCTGTCGTGTGAGGGATTCCTCAAGAAACAACTTAATAAAATATCTTTCTCCCCTCTCTCTCTTTTCTTCCTCTATGGGAAGTTGTCAGGGCCATAGAGTACAGTATTTCAGAGACACAAGTAGTTTGAGTCCCAACTCCTTATATGCTTACCTCGTTGGGGACATGCATAAAGAAACAGATAAAGAGTAGACCAATCTGATACTAGTGATCCATATTTATGAGGGAATGAAATGAAATGCATAGATATGAAAGAAACATAGAGATACAATAATACTCAATTTCTATTAATGAATGGAATTTGCAGTAACTATAAAAATGCAGAGTGAAATGAACTTGCTATAATGGTGGTAGATTTTCTCTGAGAAGAGATGTGATAGATACACATATTCGTAAGAAGTGATTACAATAAGGACAAAATACCTTTTAACATAAAGCATTAAGCATAAAACCCTAAACATCCAAAACCCTAGCCCTAGAATATGAAATGCCAAAGGGTTTGTGGGCCTTCATGTGGTTAGTTGATAAGTTAACTTCCCCGGGGCGTAACTTATGCATAAAATCTCCATTTGGGACAATCAATAGCCTATCTAAAAGGTCTAGCTGATAAGCATACATTCTGGACAACCTAGAAATGCATTTGACAATCTATTGGATGTTTTCACACCAAAAAAACATCGTTTAGGGCCTCAAAGCAACCCCAAAATTTCAGGACCCAAAAAAATCCTAGCAAACTACCAAGATGAAAATTATTTTTTGAGCCAGTGGAATAGGTTGGTGGTCACTAATGTCAACCTAGATCAACATAATCATTTGATTAATATAATAATAACATTCTATTTCATCATGGTAACCGAGAAATGCATGTACATATTCAAAGATAAACCATCATGCACATATTCCAGGTCAAATCAATAGGTAATTTATTATATGAAACTACATACTCTATGATAACTAGAAGTGCACAATCTAATGAAATTAACAACATCCTCAAAATTAACAAAATCCTCAAAATATAATAATTGTATCCAACAAAAACAACAATGTCTCATGAGATATGTATTGACAAAGTAAACAAGTAACATTAACATATTCCCATAAAATATAGCTAGCTATAGTAAACTCAAGGTGTCACACAATCCTATTATTTTTCTTAGGAGGGGTGTTACATCCACCTCTACATAGAAATAACATTTTCCCTAGCATTGAATTCCCAAAACAAGAGATGTATTGAGGTCAAATAAAACATACACACCAAATCATAAATACCACACACACCCTTTAGATCAAAACTAACATAATATAGTGAAGTGCAAGTCACAAATAAGCATAATACAACATTAATACTATCGACAAAATGTTACCTTATAATCATGAAATTCAATGCTAATTAAATGATGTTAAGCTCTAAATGGGGTGTTTTAACCCCTTTCCCCTTGAACTTCATCCCAAAGTTGAGTGATCTGTCCCATTATGCATTAAGAAAAAATCACTTAAAAGTTAAAAGAAGATTTTTCAACACATTTATAATCCATTTGTTTCCAAATTTTTCCATATAAAACATAGACTAGGAAGACAAAACCAACACAATGTTAATCCATTCATTTCCAAATTTTTCCATGTAAACCATAGACTAAGAAGATGAACATCTCATTAAAATCAAGTGCGTTTCTTAGAAATTTAATAAAAAATCATTGGGTGAGTTCGACAAGAATTACATACTAATCACCATTCAACAAGGACACACACTATTATCTCAACAAGAACTAAAATATTAGAAGATCATCGATCACTCAAATTTATTGTCGACCGAATACTTCATTCCTTAAACAATACAAGGATATGAGTATTAATAGATTCAAAGGAAGCACAATTCAATCCAATAAGTGTTACTTTCAATCATTCAAGTTACAAAAAGAGATTTAACAGTAATATAAATTGAAAGGTATCTATTCACCCAAAACGCATGATAATGTATTCCTCAAACAATATCATCAATGCAAATAATTCAACATCAATAGACAACCAATAATATATTAGAGAAAACAAGCATCTTGTTCAATCATGCAAGTTAAACAAAGATCATTGAACTATCATTATTGATCAGATGTTAACCACACAATCAAAAACCATTATAACAATCATATACAATTTCATCTATCAACATACTTGTATCATTAAAATTACATCAAAGTCATTCAAAGATTACTTTAGAGAGAAACATATACAAGTTTATATATGCACTTAGTCATTCAAATAATAACATCCTACAAACATTGACTATGCCATGTCTATGATTATTTAATAATTGAATGTCAAACATCCCACTAATAATCCAAATCCAAATTAAACCAAGATCATACTTCCTTAAAAAAAAATCCAAAAATAATTTACCTTAATAAATCATGGTAATGTAACAACTAGAAAATATAAGTATGATATAATAGGAGAGCTTCAGAAATTTAAATATGGTATTTAAAGTTACAAAGATTAGGTTTGATTTAAGAGTCCAAACTAACCATGCCTATGCACAAATTGGTTAGTAATGGATGTTTTTGTCATCCTAAAATGTACACATAAATGGTAACATCCATCCTTCTTTTTTATAATGATTTTTTTTTTCACCACTTTTAAGCTTTCCTCCTCACATGTGCATGAGTATTGAGTAGAAATTAACATATGGTTATTTTTATTAAGCTTTCCTCCTCACATGTGCATGAGTATTGAGTAGAAATTAACATATGGTTATTTTTATTAAGCTTTCATCCTCACATGTGCATGAGTATTGAGTAAAAATTAAATTAACATATGGTTATTTTTAAGGTGTGTACCCATTTTTGGCATGTTCATGCAACTACTCTAAGTATATTGGGAAAAAGTACATGTGCATGAGTATTGAGTAAAAATTAGCATATGGTTCTTTTAAGGTGTGTATTTTTTTTTGCATGTTCATGTAATTGCTCTAAGCATACTCGTAAAAAAAGTGTAGGGAATTAATACTTTTAATTTTTTTTATAATAATTGTTTTTAATATTTAGACCACTATGTTTTCCTCCTTAGATGTACATGAGTATTGATTAAAAACTAGCACATGGTTATTTTGACATGTTCATGTAATTGCTCTAATTATATTGGAAAAAAAAGTGCATCTATGTTTGGAGAATTACAAAAGGGTCATTAATACTTTTAACATTTGAATTGCAATTTATGGCTAATTATTTCAATGTTTTAAAAGACTAATACTTTATTTTGCATAATGATAAAATATAAATGGTAAGGCACATGACATGGTTATAAAATATGAGTGTTAAAACACATGGTAAAGCTTAATAGGAAAGATTTTATAAATTATTGATGTAGGATTTATTTTTACTCATAAGACAAATAATTATAAATTGTTGATGTATTGGTTAAAATGAATATGTTTATGTCTAAGTTAGTTAGTAATAAAGATATCTAATGTGTGTTTAATTTTGTAACAAATTTTTCTAAATTATTATATTTACGTTGATAGGCGTCCCCTATTAAAATTGATGGTTTAATCATGTTTTTAATTACAAATTCCAATCTGATGGTCAACAATTAAATATACTTACATATTCTTCTTCTTACACTTAAATGGATGAATGAGATTTAATGTTCATAAATTCTTTGCATTTATGAATGCATCGGTTAACAAGTTTAATTTTTCACATTTACATAATCATATTAAAAAATTACTAGGTGTCTATTTGATTGCAACGTTTCAGTAATTATCAAACACTATCACGCCTCACTACCTCACACTCCTCATTGCCACCGATAGCAGATCTCAAACGTTGCCACATTTTTATAGTTTTGAAGCGATCCATGGTCAAGTCAGCTGTTGGCATTTCAATTCACTGGAGCCATGCCAATTTTTCCACCTGGAGCCTGGCTTTTCAATTCACTGGAACCATTTGCAACCATCTCAGGAATCAGAGCCATGCCAAGTTTTCCACCCAGAGCCTGGATTTTCAATTCACTGGAACCATTTGCAACCAACTCAGGAATCATGTCTAGACAACCATATCCCTTTTGATCGGGAGTTCTTAGAGGGCATTATATATAAATTTTCAGCAATCCTTAGCGAAAATATTCTCACAAAAATAGCCACAGGTGCCATAACACAAGGTTATATAATGTGTGGATAGAATTAGAATACTAATATGCATGTCGTTAGTCTTGGGTATTATGATATCACAATATTCTGTGTCAATTTATCCTTCCGATGCATTCAATTTATCCTTCGCATGGATTAAACTTTTCAATCTAAAACAAAATTTCGTCGTGAAGGAGACGCAGTTTTAAAATTCTAACGTGATGGTGCAGGCAGTAGAGCTTGAGTTTAAGGTACAATTTAAAGCAAAGGACTAAGTTAAAGTCCATCCAATCTATGCCAAAGCCGTCCTTCACAATCTTAATTATCATATTATATGTTTTATGAGAAATGTGAGGATTGCCATTGGATGTCAGGAATGTAGCTGAAAATCGTTTAACTCAGCTCAGGATTTATGGTGATGTCTATTTGTAAGAGGTTAAGTTTTATATAATTAATCCTTTATGTTTGAATTGATTTATGTACTCTGAAAATTTCAAATAATCAAGAATCTTTCCGGCCATGTGCATGTAAAAGAAAATTTCAAATATTCAAGAATCTTTCTCTCTGTGTGCATGTATGATATTACTGTTGTGCTCTTCCTTAATGTTAAAATGTAAATTATTTGGTTGAACAAAAAAATAATAGCTATCCAAAAATTCGTAACAAAATTTGGATTAGGGTTATTTTAATATTTTAGGGTTCTTGAATGGAGCATTCTTAAACCATCTCTGACCCTTGAGATAACCCTGTAGACTCTGCTATGAATGTTTCATCCACCAATAGCTCTACATCTCCTACCTTGGCCCTTTTTCCATTAAACGATTGGGCAAAAGCTCGAAAACGTTAATGTTATGGACTTTAAAGGCCTGAATACAATTTTCCCAGCCAACTTTCTAAAATAATTTGGAAATGTCATCGTATGCTTGAATGATTTCAGGGCCATTTGGCTCTGCCCTAACCACTGGTGCCATATATTCAATGTTATCTGTAGCAAAGGGTAAGTATGAGGATTTAACACAAATTGATCCATTGTATTGTGGATAGGTCATAACTATCTATAATGGGATGAAACTGGCACATAGTAACATGATGACTGAGGTTATTGGTTCAGGGGGTGGATGTGAAGGTAAACCAATCATCCAATTAAATAAATGATAACCCATTAGACCTTTTGCACATTTCATGGATTCACATGTGTCAAAGGCTGACCCGTGTTCATTCACATACCCGCCATGAACTAACAAAACCCTAAACCACGACAGAAGCACGATTTAGGGGACAATGATTATGTTATCAGATCCAAAAAGGTTTCCCTCATTCATAAGTTTAAGTATGAGTAGGATCATCATATCTAAAGTATAGGCCCTAAACGATTCAAAACATTTATCGAGATAATATGTGTAATGAGTCCAAAGGTTTTCAGTATGCTTATAAGAATTTTCTTAAATATGATCCAAGTATAATTTTAAACTAAATTTTTAATATCAATATATTCACAAAAAGGACAACATTTGTATCACCAATTTTTTTATATATATAATAATAATATATTAAGAAAAAATACATTTATATAAGAAACATTTTTTTATATAATTATTTGATATAAAATAATATTATACTATATAAAAAAATTAATATCAATATTAATTATTAATATTTTATTACATTTATTAAAAAATATGTATATTATATTATTATATTATAAAAAAATTAATATCAAGATTAATTATTAATATTTTATTACATTTATTATTATTATAATATATATATATATATATATATATATATATATATATATATATATATATATATATATATATATATATATATATATATATATATATATATAATTTGATTAGAATATTGATCTTAATTATTTGATTACATTATGTTATATTTTAAACTAAATGTTAATAATAATACATTAAAAAAACCAACATTTATATGAAACATTTTTTATATAACTATTTGATGTATAAAACATTACATTATATTAAATTATAATGTAATTATTAATATATTATTATATTATATAAAAAACAATATCAATATTAATTATAATTATTTATGGTTGATTATTATTATATAGAGAAAATCACTTATTTATATCACTAAAAATATATTATATTTATTATTTGATTAAGAAAGACATTAATATTTGATTACATTTATTATATAAAAAAACACATTATTATATCAAGCAAAAATATTATATTTATCATTTGATTACAAAAAATATTAATACATAACATCAAAAAATAAATAGACAATATCATATATTGTATAAGAAAAAGACATCATATAATTATTTGATTGCATTTATTGTATCAATAAAAAAACATATTATATAAACAAAAAAATTATATAAGAAATTTTGAATACATTTATTATATTAATAAAAATATAATATCAATATTGTTTATTAATATTAATTATTTGATTAAGAAAAATACAATATCAATATTATTTATTTGATTTCATCTATTATATCAAGAAAAACATAACATTTTACATTTTAAACCAAATGTCTAATAAAAATATATTAAGAAATACCACATTTTATATATTTTTTGAATTTGAGATATTTTATAAGTGTGGAAAGATATAAACATCTTTTTGAAATATTTCATTATAAAACAAATTATTTTAGATGAAAATTTTATTTCATTATAAAATATAAAAAGAAAATAATATATACAAAGAAAAGACAATGACATGAAATAATTTATCATCTTTGTGACACTAAAATGATTGAAGACAAAAAAAACTTTCCCCTAGAATATCCTTCTATGAACACTTTAGTTGTATGAATCTAATCCAAGAAAAAAAATACCATGACATTGATCACAGTGACTCATAAAATGATTCAAGTTAAATATTTACTACTATAAATCATATTTTCTTTTAACTCATTCCTTTGTGATTTCTTAACAATTGCAAATTGCAACACCAAAAAGAGATATGCATAAATGCATACTCTAATTTTATATATGCTTATGCAGAAGGGATATATTTTATAGTTCAAGATCATATGTTATCAATGTCCTTAAAAAAAGTATGATTCTAAGTTTCATTCTATGTAATATATTGCATCAATTCAAGGTTCATATATTTTTCACAAAGCATTAGTTCAAAGTTCCTATATTTTTCACAAAGGAAACACTGTTAGATTTTTTTTTAAAAGCTTCACCAAAGATTACTTTTCATAATGTGTGGGAAACAATCCAACCTTTTCTTTTGATGAACATGCCACCGACGTTGCAATATGAAGAACAAAACAAGACGTTACAATGTGACGAACATAGTAATCTTGCATTGTGTCGAACATACTAATGTTGGAGAATGACGAACATAGTAATGTTGCGTTGTGTCGAACATACGAACGTTGGACAATGACAAACATAGTAACGTTGCAATCTAATGAACATAATAACATTGCAATGTGATGAAAATAAATTGACATCATTATGTGATGAACATAGACATGTCATCATAACATAAACACACAATACACTCTAGTGCATGTCATCCTGTCATTGCAATGTGATGGACATTTCCTCATGTTTCAATGTGACACACTTATTCTAACGTCTCAATGTGACAAACAATTCCAAACATCACAATGTGTCGAACAAATTAACTTTTCAATCTACCAAATACATCAACGTCACAATGTGATGAACATATAACGTTTCAATGCGATGAATATATTAAAGTTGCAATGTGTCAAACATAGTAACATTGCAATCTACCAAACATAGTAATGTCACAATGTGACAAACATAGGCATGCTCTCACAATGTAACGAACATAAACATAGGTTGCAATGTGTTCCACATCGTCCCGTCATTGCAATATGATGAACATTTCCTAACATTGCAATGTGATGTACATATCCTAATGTCGCAATGTGACAACACTTCCAAACATCACAATTTGATGAATATATATAGATATCATAATGTGACAAAAATTTCCAAACATTGCAATGTGTAGAACATATATATATGTGGATAGGCAAGTCATCACATTGTGTTTCACATCATATTAACATCGCAATGTGATGAACATTTGCTGATATTTCATTGTGATGCACTTATTACAAAGTCGCAATGTGACAAAAAAATCCAAATTTTGCAATGTGTTGAACATAGTAACGTTGAAATCTACCAAACTTAGTAAAGTCGCACTGTAACGAACACATAACATTGCAATGTGATGAAAATATAGTGTTGCAATATGATGAACATAGTAACATTGCAATCTACAAAACATAGTGACGTCAGAATCTCACGAAAATAGGCATGTTGTCGCAATGTGGATAGTAGTGTCACAATGTGACAAACATAAATACATGTCACAATGTAACGAACATAAAAATAGGCTGCATGTGTCCTACATCACCCTGTCATTGCAATATGATGAACATTTCCTCTCATTGCAATGTGATGTACATATCCTAATGTCACAATGTGACAAACACTTCCAAACGTCACAATGTGATGAAGATATACATATATCATAATGTGACAAACATTTCCAAACATTTCTATGTGTAGAACATATATAGATGTGGATAGGCATGTCATTGCATTGTGTCGCAAATCAACTTATCGTCACAATGTGATGAACATTTGTTGATATTGCATTCTAACGCACATATTGCAAAGTCACAGTGTGCCAAAAATTTTCAAATTTCGCAATGTGTTATGTTATGAACATAGTAACATTGCAATCTACAAAACATAGTGACGTCGCGATCTAGCAAAAATAGTCATGTTGTTGCAATGTGGATAGTAGCTTCACAATGTGACAAACATAAATACATGTCACAATGTGATAAAGATAAATGCATGTCGCAATGTGTCCCACATCACCCTGTCGTCACAATATGGAAAACATTTCCTCACGTTGCAATGTGACACACATATCCTGATGTCGCAATGTGACAAACACTTCCAAATATCGTAATGTGTGGAACATAGTAAACTTGCAATCTACCAAACATCATAATGTCACATTGTAATGAACATATATGGACGTCACAATGTGTCGAACAAATTAACTTTTCAATCTACCAAACATATTAACATAACAATGTGATGAACATATAACTTTGCAATGTGATGAATATATTAAATTTGCAATTTGTGTCGAACATTGCAATGCAATGTGTTGAACATAGTAATGTTGAAATCTGCCAAACATAGTAAATTCACACTGTGAGGAACACATAACATTGCAATGTGATGAAAATATAGTGTTTCAATATCATCAACATAGTAACATCACAATGTTATGAACATAGTAACATTGCAATCTACGAAACATAATGATGTCGCAATCTGACGAAAATAGGAATGTCGTCCCAATGTAGATAGTAGCATCACAATGTGATAAACATAAATACATGTCACAATGTGATGAACACAAATACATGTCGCAATGTGTCCCACATCACCCTGTTGTCGCAATATGGCAAACATTTCCTCATGTTGCAATGTGACGCACATATCACGATGTCGCAATGTGACAAACACTTCCAAACATCACAATGTGTCGAACATAGTAAACTTGCAATCTGCCAAACATAATAATGTTGCATTTTGACGAACATATATGGACGTCGCAATGTGACAAACATTTCCAAACATCGTAATGTGTCGAACATAGTAAAGTTTCCATCTACCGTGCATAGTAACATCACAATGTGACAAACATATACAAACGCCCAAATGTGACAAACATTTCCAAACATCTTAATGTGTCGAACATAGTAACAATGCAATCTACCAAAAATAGTAACATCACAATGCAACGAACATATATGCATGTCACATTATGAAAAACATATACGTACGTCACAATGTGAAGGACAATTACGAACATCACAATTGAACAAACATAAATTATCATATTACATGTTTTATGAGAAACGTGAGGACTACCATTGGATGTGAGGACTGTAGCTGAAAATTGTTTGACTCAGCTCAGGATTTATGGTGATGTATATTTGTAAGAGGTTAAGTTTTATATATTTAATCCTTTATGTTTGAATCGATTTATGTACTCTAAAATTTCAAATAATCAAGAATCTTTCCCATGTGCATGTAAAAGAAAATTTCAAATATTCAAGAATCTTTCTCTCCACGTGCATGTATTAGATTATTGGTGTGCTCTTTCTTAAAGTTAAAATGTAAATCATTTGGTTGAACAACAAAATAATAGCTATCCAACAATTCATAACAAAATTTGGATTAGGGTTATTTTAATATTTTAGGGTTTAAGTTATTTTAATATTTTAGGGTTCTTGAATGGAGCATTCTTAAACCATCTCTCACCCTCGAGACAACCCTGTAGCCTCTTCAATGAAGGTTTCATCCACAAATATATCTACATATCCTACCTTGGCCCTTTTTCCATTAAACGATTGGGCAAAAGCCTGAACAACTTTAATGTTATGGCCTTTAAAGGCCTGAATACAATTTGCCCAGCCAATTGTCTAAAATAATTTGGAAATGTCATCGTATGCTTGAATTATTTCAGGGCCATTTGGATTGGCCCTAACTACTAGTGCCATATAGTCAATGTTATTTGTAGAAAAGGGTAAGTATGAGGATTTAACACAAATAGAGCCATTGTATTGTGGATAGGTCATAACTACCTGTAATGGGATGAAAGTGGCAAGTAGTAACATGATGACTGAGGTTCTTGGTTCAGGGGGTAGATGTGAGGGTAAACCATACATCCACTTAAAGAAATGATAACCAACGAGACCTTTTGCACGTTTCATGGATTCACATGTGTCAAAGGATAACCCATGTTCATTCACATACCTTCCACAAACTAACAAAACCCTAAACCATGATAGAAGTTAGGGGACTATGATTATGTGATCAGATCCAAAAAGGTTTCCCTCATTCATAAGTTTAAGTCTGAGTAGGATCATCATATCTAAAGTATAGGCCCTAAATGATTCAAAACGTTTATCGAGGTAGTAAGTGTAATGAGTCCAAAGGTTTTCAATATTCTTATAAGAATTTTCTTAAATATGATCAAAGTTCGAAGAAGGTGTGGATATAGTCATATAAGTTGTGCTTGTAAGGAGAATAACATAGTGGTGAAGATCAACTTATAGCCCCAAACATTGGTTTTTTATATCTTCGTTCAATTTCAAGATTTAATAAAATATTGGATCTTCATTACCATATCAATGCCTGGAATGATCAACCAATTGTGGCCAAACGTTTCTAAAAAGAGAACAAAATTATGTGAATGAAAACTAAGTAAAGAAGGACTGGTAATATCATTTCGTTTTCTTAAAATAGAACAAAATGATGTGAAAAAATGAACGCTAGGCAGAGTAAGCAATTTTTTTTTTAAAATAATAAAACTTAAAATGCACGCGAAGTAGGGAGGCCATTCATATTTTTTCTGAAAAAACAATAAAAATTAAAATCAAAAGTACTGAAGCTTTCCGACTTCAATTTTCCATCTCTCTTTCCAAGGATGCTCAGGTAATAAATTTTGTAGGGTATTTCAATAATATTCTAGACCACCAGCCAGTTGGCACACTAGGTTTTGTAACTCTACCACGTTGTAGATTGACAGTGAAAATAACACTATAATTTTCCTCTCCATTGAAAATTCTCTAGAAGTTTTCTTCGTTAATTTGATGAGCTGTTTATAGTGTTTTGACATTAAGTGTCAAAACAATAATATGACCACTTTGGCATTAGGTATTTGATAAACCAATCAACATTGTGATAAATCTAAATTTTTAGTTACTACTCTTTTTTTTCATAAATTTTGAATTAAAATGTATAATTTGAAAAAGTTTATTAGGATTAGGGTTATATTAATTATTTGATTACATATATTATATTTACTAAAATACAATACAAATATTAATTATTAATATATTATTAAATTATATAAAGAAAGAAAATATAATATTAATTATTAATATTTGATGAAATTATATAAAATCAAACTTTTTTATATAAAATAAATTTTGATTACATTTATTATATTAAAAAAATACAATATTAATAGTAATTATTTTATTACATTATTTTAAACTAAATTTCTAATATCAATATATTAAAAAAAAAAAAAAAAAGACAACATTTGTATCACCAAACATTTTTTTATATAATAATAATATATTAAGAAAAAATACAACATTTATATAAGAAACATTTTTTTATATAATTATTTGGTATAAAATAATATTATACTATAAAAATCTAAAATTATATTATTATATTATAAAAAAATTAATATCAATATTTATTATTAATATTTTATTACATTTTTTTTTGTAAGTAAGTAATATTATATAAGAGGGCCTTCAAAAAACCAGACCATAAGTACAAAAATTAATAACATCCGGATTGTAATTACTGAACTGCTCCAAAGGGAGAAACTAGTTCAGCCAACCGGGTAAGTCTAGCAACTGAGTTCTTACCAGTCTAAAAAAAAAACCACAAAGTTGAGCTGACTAAGATGCTACTAGAGGAAAAACTATTAAGAAGTAACAGACCCCTTGAGGGGTTAGACAACTGGCGAATAGTCTGGCACATACTCTGGCAGATAACCTAGCCACGACTCCTCTTCAACATGTGTCCCTCGGTTTTCCCAATGCATGTCGTCGCCCACGGTGCACTCGTCCTTGTTGGTAGCTGTCTCGACGTCTCCCGGTGGAATGTGCACCTGCTGACCAGTGGCTATGACCGCTTCCATGACCTCCTATGGAGCCGGCTCCGCAACAACCTCTGCCACACCCTGCATCCTGAGATTGTTGTCGTCGCTTGCTAAGGATGGCGCTCCTTCTAAAGCCGTGCATGTTGGGTAGGTGGGAGAGGCGTCTTGGAGGGTAGAAAGAAGCTGGAGAAGGGTTGAGATTCTCCCGTCCACAAGCTGTAACCTAAATTGAAGGTCCTCCACTCCCTGACGGAGTTCGAAAATCAAGTCATAGAGGATGGCGAAGTTTTCTTGCCAGTGCAAATCCGACTTGGAATTAGAGGACGTTGACGCCTTCTCTCGGGCAGCCCGAACATGAGATGGCATCCCCATGGGCGAATTTGAAGAACCAGGAACCAATGCGAGGGGAGGAATGGAGTTACTGGAGGTTGAAGGAGTGGTGGGTTGGTGCATGGATGGCCTCGGCATAGTTTCAATTAAGGCTAGACACTCGAAGCGGGGGACAGGTGTAGTGGAGGAGTTGGGAAACGCTAACTCAGGCATCAAGAGCAGCGAGGAGAGTGTTGAAGGCGATCCAGGAGGAGAAGTCGAAGTGCAAGGCCGAGGAGGATGCCAAGGAGAACCCCTTCACGGTCTTCCTTGTTGTCGTGGCATGGTTTGGCATAGTAAGTAGGAATGGCATTCCAGGCCCAAGGGGAGAACCTGGAGAAGGCCGGAAGTCACGGACACCATGATCAAGCAATCAAAACTAGACCAGGGCAGAGGAGTACTGGAGTGGGAACGCGGGAGAGGGATAGTAACATAAATAGATGGAGAGGCCATTGCACCACGCATAATAGAGGTTGGAAGAGCCCAAGTAAATGCCCCTGCACTCGATGTAAATTCCATTTAACGTAGGATGGAGTCAGCAGTTGTTGGCTCGAGCTGGTCACATGGCTCGTTGCCTAGCTGGCTCCTCCGTTCTCCCTCTGTGTGCCAGGTGGTCGTCCCTAGCACCCCATCCAGGGGTAAAAGGTATGCTGGCTTGGCCCAGTTAAGCTTTCTGCAGCTAGACCACGTCCTTGCTCGAGTTTGAGCACAAGACCTGACCTTTGTTGCAAGAACGACTTTACCATCCAGCCGCCTTCGCTGACCTTAATATTTTATTACATTTATTATATACAGAAAAAAACATTATATTTATTATTTGATTAGAATATTAGTTTTAATTATTTGATTACATTATTTTATATTTTAAACTAAATGCTAATAACAATAAGAATGTATGAGAACATTATTTCTAATTTTAAAAACACTTAGGGCTGGTCAAAAGAGATTAATTACAATATCATAGTCAAACAAGGTTGTCCCTTATCCCCTACCCTTTTTGGAATATACATTGATAAGTTAGAAGAATGCTTGGAAAAAGCAGGTTGTGTTGGCCCTACTCTCACTGGTATAGTCATCAATCTTCTTCTTTATTCCGATGATATCGTTCTTATGGAAAGGAGTCCCCTTAATCTTGAAAACCAACTAAGAATCCTCAAGGATTTTTTCTCCAATATGGATATGACTGTTAACACTGATAAGACTAAGGTCATGATTATTAAATCCAATAAGATCCCTTATGATACATTTGTATATGAAAACAACAACTTGGAGGAAGTGACTTCATACAAATATTTTGGAATTGATATTCATCACAAGCTCAATTGGAATTATAGCATTGAGAAAAGGATTATTGGGGGATGAAAAACGTATTATGGGCTTGAAAACAATTGTAAAATAGCCGATCTTTGGAATTGGGATAAGAAGAAACTCCTCTTTGAGACTCTTGTTACACCTATTATTCTTTATGGATGTGAAGTCTGGGGCTATAGTATCTCTCGTGAATCCTGGAGAAAGATAGAGAAAATACAAAATAATTTTATAACCTATAATCTCAAAATTAAAGGAAATATGCCCTATCCCATCCTCCTCTTAGAAACAAGCCTCTCCCCCATTGAGATCATGGCTATGAATAGATACCTAATGTATAAGAACACGTTAAACAACATGGAAGACAAGAGGCTACCTAAAATTGCTTCAAAATCAAGTCATAATCACCATCAACTCAAGCAAGGGTGGCATAAAGATGCATGGTCTTGGCTAAACTATTGGGGAATCATGGAAGAAACCATTTTGCAGAATAAAGATACTATTAAAAAAAATGTCAAATCAAAATTTAAGGAAAAACTGTGGTGTGATAAAGAGTTAGAGGAAAAAATAAAATTAAGGTATTATAAATATGTAATCAACCCTAATCTAGAAGATCAAAATTATCTATTTGTTTTGCCAAGTGTAAAGAAAAAAATAAGCATTGCTAAGATAAGAACAAATNTGTGGTGTGATAAAGAGTTAGAGGAAAAAATAAAATTAAGGTATTATAAATATGTAATCAACCCTAATCTAGAAGATCAAAATTATCTATTTGTTTTGCCAAGTGTAAAGAAAAAAATAAGCATTGCTAAGATAAGAACAAATCCTCATGAGCTCCATAATGAAACTGGGTGTTGGTCAATTCCTAAAAAGCCATGCGATGAAAGAGTGTGTCACCTTTGTCACACTAAGAAGGTTGAAGATGAAAAACACTTTCTCTTAGATTGTCCAGCCTATACCCATATTAGATCTCATTTTCAAAATATTTATCACAGTACCAACCTTCCTAACCTCTTAACTCAACAAAAGTATGGTGATCTTGGAAAGCTTCTCTTAATTTTTTTCGAGCACATAAACAAAATTCTAAAGAATCACAAGTAATCACTTACCCTATTAAGGTCTGATAGACCAATTTGGTCTTAGTGGACGTTAATCATCATCATCATCATTAAAAAAACCAACATTTGCATGAAACATTTTTTATATAACTATTTGATATATAAAACATTACATTATATTAAATTATACTATAATTATTAATATATTATTATATTATATAAAAAACAATATCAATATCAATTATAATTATTTATGGTTGATTACTATTATAGGGAGAAAATCACTATCACGAAAAATACATTATATTTATTATTTGATTAAGAAAGACATTAATATTTGATTACATTTATTATATAAAAAAAACACATTATTATATCAAGAAAAAAACATTATATTTATCATTTGATTACAAAAAATGTTAATACATAACATCAAGAAATAGGCAATATCATATATTATATGAGAAAAAGACATCATATAATTATTTGATTGCATTTATTGTATCAATAAAAAAACATATTATATAAACAAAAAAATTATATAAGAAACTTTGAATACATTTATTATATTAAGAAAAATATAATATCAATATTGTTTATTAATATTAATTATTTGATTAAGAAAAATACAATATCAATATTATTTATTTGATTTCATCTATTATATCAAGAAAGACGCAACATTTTACCTTTTAAACCAAATGTCTAATAAAATATATTAAGAAATACCACATTTTATATTTTTGTTGAATTTGAGATATTTTATAAGTGTGGAAAAATATAAATATCTTTTTGAAAGATTCCATTATAAAACAAATTATTTTAGATGAAAAATTTATTTCATTATAAAATATAAAAAGAAAATAATATATACAAAGAAAACACAATGACATGAAATAATTTATCATCTTTGTGACACTAAAATGGTTGAAGACGAAAAACACTTTCCCCTAGAATGTCCTTCTATGAACACTATAGTTGTATGAATCTAATCCAAGAAAAAAAATACCATGACATTAATCAGAGTCACTCATAAAATTATTCAAGTTAAATATTTTACTACTATAAATCATATTTTTTTTTAACTCATTCCTTTGTGATTTCTTAACAATTGCAAATTGCAACACCAAAAAGCGAAATGCATACTCTAATTTTATATATGTTTATGCAGAAGGGATATATTTTATAGTTCAAGATCATATGTTATCAATTTCCTTAAAAAAAGTATGATTATAAGTTTCATTCTATGTAATATATCGCATGAGTTCAAGGTTCCTATATTTTTCACAAAGCATTAGTTCAAAGTTCCTACATTTTTCACAAAGGAAACATAGTTAGATTTTTTTTAAAGCTTCACCAAACCTTACTTTTCATAATGTGTGGGAAACAAACCAACCTTTTCATGTCATGAACATCCCACCAACGTTGCAATATGAAGAACAAAACAAGACGTTACAATGTGACAAACATAGTAATGTTGCATTGTGTCGAACATACTAATGTTGGACAATGACGAACATAGTAATGATGCATTGTGTCAAACATACTAACATTGGACAATGACGAACATAGTAATGTTGCAATCTAACGAACATAATAATGTTGCAATGTGATGAACATAAATTGATGTCGTTATGTGATGAACATAGGCATGCCATCATAACATAAACACACATTACACTCTAGTTCATGTCATTCTATCATTGCAATGTGATGAAAATTTCCTCATGTTTCAATGTGACACACTTATTCTAACGTCTCAATGTGACAAACAATTCCAAACATCACATTGTGTCGAACAAATTAACTTTTCAATCTACCAAACAAATTAACGTCACAATGTGATGAACATATAATGTTGCAATGTGATGAATATATTAAAGTTGCAATGTGTGAACCATAGTAACATTGCAATCTACCAAACATAGTAATGTCGCAATGTGATGAATATAGGCATGGCGTCACAACGTAACGAACATAAACATAGGTTGCAATGTGTCCCACATTGTCCTATCATTGAAATATGATGAAAATTTCCTCACATTGCAATGTGATGTACGTATCCTAATGTCACAATGTGAAAAACACTTCCAAACATCACAATTTGATGAAGATATACAGATATCATAATGTGACAAAAATTTCCAAATGTTGCAATGTGTAGAACATATATATATATATGTGTGTGTGTGTGTGTGTGTGTGTGTGTGTGTGTGTGTGTGTGTGTGGATAGGCATGTCATCGCATTGTGTCGCACATTGTCTTAATGTCGCAATGTGATGAACATTTGTTGATGTTTCATTATGACACACTTATTGCAAAGTCGCAATGTGACAAAAAAATCCAAATTTTGCAATGTGTTGAACATAGTAACGTTGAAATGTACCAAACATAGCAAAGTCACACTGTGACAAACACATAACATTGCAATGTGATGAAAATATAGTGTTGCAATATGACGAACATAGTTATGTCAGAATGTTATGAACATAGTAACATTGTAATCTACAAAACATAGTGACGTCACAATCTCACGAAAATAGGCATGTCATCGCAATGTGGATAGTAGCGTCACAATGTGACAACCATAAATACATGTCATGATGTAATAGACATAAAAATAGGTTGCAATGTGTCCCACATCGCCCTGTCATTGCAATATGATGAACATTTCCTCGCATTGCAATGTGATGTACATATCCTAATGTCACAATGTGACAAACAGTTCCAAATGTCACAATGTGATGAAGATATACATATATCATAATGTGACAAACATTTCCAAACATTGTTATGTGTAGAACATATATAGATGTGGATAGGAATTATGTTGCATTGTGTCACAAATCATCTTAGCGTTGCAATATGATGAACATTTGTTGATGTTGCATTGTGACGCACTTATTGCAAAGTCGCAATGTGACAAAAAATTCCAAATTTCGCAATGTGTTGAACATAGTAACGTTGAAATCTACCAACCATAGTAAAGTTGCACTTTGATGAACACATAACATTGCAATGTGATGAAAATATATTGGTCCAATATGATGAATATAGTAAGGTCACAATGTTATGAAGATAGTAACATTCCAATCTACAAAACATAGTGACATCACAATCTGACGAAAATAGGCATGTCATCGCAATGTGGATTGTAGCGTCACAATGTGACAAACATAAATACATGTTGCAATGTGATGAAGATAAATGCATTTCTCAATGTGTCCCACATCACCATTCGTCACAATATGGAAAAACAATTCCTCATGTTGCAATGTGACACACATATCCTGACGTTGCAATGTGACAAACACTTACAAACATCGTAATGTGTGGAACATAGTAAACTTGCAATCTACCAAACATCATAATGTTGCATTGTGACGAACATATATGGACGTCGCAATGTGACAAACATTTCCAAACATCACAATGTGTCGAACAAATTAACTTTTCAATCTACCAAACATATTAACGTCACAATGTGATGAACATATAACGTTTTAATGTGATGAATATATTAAATTTGGAATTTTTGTCAAACATTGCAACGCAATGTGTTGAACATAGTAACGTTGAAATCTACCAAACATAGTAAATTCACACTGTGACGAACACATAACATTGCAATGTGATGAAAATATAGTGTTTCAATATGATGAACATAGTAATGTCACAATGTTATGAAAACAGTAACATTGCAATCTACGAAACATAATGACGTCGCAATCTGACGAAAATAGGCATGTCGTCCCAATGTGGATAGTAGCGTCACAATGTGACAAACAAAAATACATGTCACAATGTGATAAACACAAATTTATGTTGCAATGTGTCCCACATCACCCTGTCGTCACAATATCGCAAACATTTCCTCACGTTGTAATGTGGCACAGATATCATGACATCGTAATGTGACAAACACTTCCAAACATCACAATGTGTCGATCACAGTAAACTTGCAATCTACCAAACATCGTAATGTCACACTTTGATGAACATATGTGGACGTCACAATGTGACAAACATTTCCAAACATCGTAATGTGTCAAACATAGTAAATTTGCCATCTACCATGCATAGTAACATCACAATGTGACAAACATATACAAACGCCCCAATGTGAAAAACATCTCCAAACATCGTAATGTGTCGAACATAGTAACAATGCAATCTACCAAACATAGTAACACCACAATGCAATGAACATATATGCATGTCACATTGTGACAAACATATACGCACATCACAATGTGACGGACAACTACGAACATCGCAATTGAACGAACATAAATTGGCATTGTAATGGGACAAATGCAATGTGATAGACATTTCCAAATGTTACAATTGGACAAAGACAACCTATTGTCACAATTTGATGTACACAACCCAATGTGTTGATGTGACAAACATTTTTTGATGTCGCAATGTGACGAACATAACCCACTATCGAATTATGACAAACCTTTTCCAATGCCATATCGTGAAAAACATAAACCTTAATCATAATTTGATGACCATAACCTTACGATGTCAAGTGACGAACAAAAGCTAATGTCACAATGTGATGAACAAAACTTTATGTCAACATGTGATGAATAAAAGATGATTTCACAATGTGATGAACAAAAATGGATGTTGGCATGTGACAAACAAAACATGATGTCACAATTTGACAAACAAAATATGATCAACATTGTAATGCAATAGTTCCATAGTAAACTACGATGAATATAATCAACATGGCCCGCCATAATGAGATCCACATGGTCAACGGAGGTTGGCCATGAGCATGTTCAACCATAATAAACTCTAATCAACCATAGTCAACCATGGCCATGGTCAACCTCACTCAACCATCATGAAGGACAACCATGGTCAACCATAGCCAACCTTTCCTTCCCAAAGTCAACCAAGGTCTACCAAAGTAAACCATGGTCATGCTCAACCATACTCATTTCAATTAAAGTATTATTGTATTAATACTTAAATAATATATTATTAATGTATTTGTACTTTAGTATTTAGTAATGTATTTATTAAGGCATTAATACTTTAAGAATGTATTTATTAATGCATTATTAATTTATTAATAATTAAATATGTTACATTATACATTAATATATTAATATATGAATACTTTAATAATATTCATTTAATGTATTAAAGGTATGAAATGATTTTTTTTATTATTACTTTAAGAATGTATTATTAATCTTTTACTTTATTATTATATTAATACTTTAACAATGTAGTAATTAATATTTTTTAAATGTATTTCTTAATTAATACATTACATTATTAATGCATTAATTAATTAATACATTATATTATATATTCATGAAAATTAATACTTTAATTTATACATTATATTAATATAATACTATGTTACTACTTTAGTAATGTGTTTATTAAAAATGTATTAATTTATTAATTAATCAAATTAATACATTACAATATACATGAATGTAATTCATAGTCATGACCATAAGAAACCATGATGATGGTACACCATAATCAACTACAATTAGTTTCAATAAATGTATTAATGTATTAATATTTTAATAATATTTTTATTAATGTTTTATTACTTTAATAATGTATTATGAATGTATTAATTATTTTTTTATTAATACTTTAAAAATGTATTAGTTAAAAATGAATTAATGTATTAATTAATTCATACATTACATTATTAATGTATTAATAGTTTATCATGTTACATTAATTAATGTAATAATGTATTACTTTACTAGTGTATTAATACTTTTGTAATATATTTTTTAATGCATTTAATGTATTTATTGATATATTTAATGTATTAATTTATTAGTGTATTATTACCTTATCAATTGCATTACATTATTAATCTATCAATCATTTAATATTTTACATTACACTAATAGAAATTAATACTTTAATTTATAAATGTTTATTATATATTATATTAATGTTACATTACACACATCAATATATCAATGTATGAGCACTTTAATGTATTAATATATTACACATTAATGTATTATACTTAAATATATTATACATTAATACTTTAATGTATTATATTTACATTATTGTAATAATTAATGCATTATACATTAATGTAATGTATTACTAAATACATTAATACATTATATTATATCACTCAATTAATATGTTACATTTATACATTAATACTTTAATACATTTATCAATCAATTAATACTTTAATTTATACATTTTTTATTATATATTATTATAATATTGTATTAATATATTAATGGTCATTTCCAAGGCATGTCGGCATTCAACTAGCAACAACCACTTTATAAAAGTGGTTGATATAAGCAGCAGATGGATGTCATTTTTCACATTTTCAAACTAATGGGGTCCATCCACTTATATCAACTACGTTTATAAAGTGGTTGTTGCTAGTATATAAAAAGTAAAGATTCTTATCTATTTAAATTTTTTATGGAATTTTTAATAATTTAAGTTAATTCAAAATTGAATAAATTTCATATAATTATCATTCCACTATGGAGAAAATTTCATAAACATGGGAAACTCACCAATACTCCACGTTGATAGATAGAAAATTTCATAAACGTGGAAACTCACCAATACTGCACGGGGATAGATAATAAGGATACTAAACCACAACATCAAAATGGTAAATAGTAAAGATGCTAAACCACAACCTCAAAAACACAAAGCTTGAACTCATAACAAGAGAATATAGACATGTCTCACCACCAATTATCCTATCCAAAGTGGGTTCTGCAACAACTTGTCCTTACGCCTTACGTCCCTGTTTATTAGACATTGATATTTGACAATATCAATCGAACTCGGCTCATATTTTTTTATTTCTCATCTGGATCGATGCAGTTATATTGACCGTAGAACGTCTGTGTCGCCATGACGATTTGCTGATGTGGTGTAACAGTACTCGTACTCAGACAGCCCATGTGGAGTGATACAGAGGATTGTCACTTATAATTAGCCCTAGGGATTTATGTCTCTAGCCGTTGGGAGCGTGGTTGTGTCACTTGTGAGATTCTGTTGTTAGCAGGTATTGAAAAAAAGCTGCTGTTGATTTGCTCGTGGAGATATACGTCTGTAGCTGTTGGGAGTGTGGTGGTGTCACTTGTGAGATTCTGTTGTGTTGTGAGATTCTGTTGTGTTGTTGGTACCAGATATTGGAAAAAGGGTGCTGTTGATTTCCAGCAGCCAGCATATGCATATAATCTCATTTGCGTTTGAATGCATGCTACCCATGAGGCCTTCTCTGCTATCTCTTCTGTTATCGTATCCACAAAACGCCGACCTCATTGTATAGGCCTCGATAACATGAACTGTTCATGGACGTACTGATCGTGCAAGTCCTTTACATTTTTTCAGTATAATACAGCTGAATTTTGAAAGGAAAATAATGCAATCAATTATTGAGGGGTAATACTATATTGTTGTACTTTGGAGATAAGGGCTTTGTCAGTTATTTGTCTCTGTGTTATTGTTATGTTCTTTCTTGGCACTGAAGGCTATGCAATTAGAGAAGTCCGTGGAATCATCCCAGAGGTAATAGATTGTTACGTGCTGTTGTGACAGTCAAGGTTAAATAGCCACATATATAAACTCATGAAGTTTATAAGACTAATTTCGTGAGAAGATCTCTATTTTGTGTGCTTAGAGCTATTGTCACCGAGGGTAGCGCTGGATCCACTTCGTTGGGAGGACATTGTCACCTTGTATGAATGGTAGGCTTTAAGGATGCATTTCGATATTATGCACACAGTGGTTAAAAAGATTTATATTTTAATCAAGCTTCCACCTTATTAAAAAAGAATTTCATTGATATTTTGTACTATTGTCATGGAAGAATTGAAAGGATTTATATTTTAATCATGCTTCCACCCTTTTAAAAAAGAATTTCAAAGATATTTTGTAGTAGTGTACTGTAAGAATTTGATATTTTGTACTAATTTTACGGAAGGGATTGTTAAAAAGGAAGTAATCAATGAATATGAGGGTTGGGGCATTAATAGATAAAATATTAATATTTTATTTATTAATAATCCCAACTTTCATAGAATTTCAAAGATATTTTGTAATAGTTTCATGTAAAAATTTTATATTTTATAAAAATTTCATGGAAGGGATATTCAAAAAAGGAAGTAATCAATGAGTTCAGTGTAAGAAATATTAAAAGAATGAAGTAATTAATAAACTCTGTCTAAAATATATTGTATTATTGTTCAACATTGTGATCTTGGTTTTCTTCCAATATCGTTGGAGAGGTAATCCCCTTATCTTCTTATATCTCAACTTCCTCCTTATGTTTATGGGTTTTACAAAGATCTTAAATAAAATGTTAAAAGGTTAACTTAGGATTTAACATTTAGAGGGAGGTCCTTGTTATGTGATATATATCATTCTAACTACACAACTAAATTTTTTACAAAAGTTTTAAATAAAAGGTTAACTTAGGATTCAATATTTAGAGGAAGGTCCTTGTTATGTGATATACATCATTCTAACTACACAACTGAATTATACTTTCAAATGAAGAATATGGAGAAGAATTCAAAGAGTATTGAAGGAATACAATCAATCCAAATACCTACTAACTATGCCAAAGTAGATACCTCTAAATGCCAACATCATTTTCTCCTAAATGTACCTTGTGAAGAATGCAAATGAATCTCCTCATAGGCAACCCAACATAGAGGGTTCCGATAGAGTGTAGCATTGAAAAAATGTCATTTCTCTCCAAATAAGGATAGATAGGTTCCCTCCAATATCCTTGAATCTAGGTGACTCTTTCCTAATGCTACTAGACCTAACTTTTCCTTATGTCCCTCTTCTTATGAGGAATGATGGTTAGTGGGATCCTTGAACAAATGTGAATCCTACACCACAAGACAAATTTTGTTTCTTTCCGAGGAAACTTCACAAGGAAACTGTGGGAATTTCTCCACATTCACTTGATGGTACCTAGTGTAAACCCAATTATTATAATTATGGTTCCTCACCTAGTAGGGACATTGAGTGAAGGATGCATGAATCTCAAAGTACTCAATCACTTGATCTAGCCCATTGAGCTCTAATACCATTGGTATTGTAAGTATCTCCATCAAACATAATTTCATCTACATAAATTATTAGAAATGTGTTAGCAAAGAAGGTCAAATTACATCAAAAGGACTAAAGAGGAGATTCATGTTCACTAAAAGAATTACATGTAGACATCATCCCTAATTATACATTCAGTTTTTTCAAAGGAAGAACACTAAGGAGAATTCAAATAGTACTCATAAGTAAAACATATATACTGAAATGCATAGTGACTCCAACAAGGTGGATACCTCTAAATATGTCTATCCTAATTTCCTTTTCAACTTACCTTGAATAACATGTAAGTTAATCTCCACAAAAGAGTAAAGAATCATGTAAAGGTACCTCTTGTCAAGAACTTGAATCATCAAGGCTTTAAAATTGACTCGGAATTTACAATCATTATCCCTTGCACCTAAGCATTACTTCGAAGAGTGATACTTTGAACTCTTTCCATACATCCCAAACAACAATTTTGTTTTTAGAAATGTAATGCTTGTATAACCACATTTTAGAAGCCAATTTCAAACTAAAACATAAGATGGCATAGGAAATTAGAAGTTAACGAGTGTGATGGAGGTGCACTAGAATTTTTTTTAAAGTTACTATCCTTATAATAGGATAATTTTTGTTTTTTTAGAAATGTAATGCTTGTATAACCACATTTCAGAAGCCAATCTCAAACTAAAAGATAAGATGGCATAGGAAATTAGAAGTTAATTTGTTTGATGGAGGCATACTAGAATGTTTTCTAAAGTTTCTATCCTTCTAATGGGACATAGGAAATTAGAAGTTAATTTGTGTGATGGAGGCGCACTAGAATGTTTTTTAAAGTTTCTATCCTTATAATGGGATAATATTTGTTGTAAGGACCATCTTAACATTGTCCCTTTGTTGTTTTTTAATCATTAGGGTTTAATTGAGGTGTAATTGAATAATTCTCTTCATGAAAAAACTTTAAAGGATTATTCCTTGTTTTAATATTTAGATCCCATCATCTAGTTTTTTTATCATTCTATTATCTCCCTTCATGTTTTTTTAAATCATTGTGAGGTGCTTAAGTTACATTATATCAACTCTTGTTTGTTGATATTGAAATAGGTTTTCCCTTTTCTCTAGATATTGTTTTATATTAGTGGTTGAGTTGATTGAACTATTATTAATATGAATTGGTACCAATTCAAACTTTTATAAATATAATTGATTAAATTTAACTTGTATAGTTCAATTTTTTTTATGATGACGATGATGTCATATATTGTATAGAATTATCTACCATGAATACTTGGCTTCTCCAATGAGAAAATCAAACCTTATTACATCATTAGTTTCCATAACAACCAATTGATGGCTATTCACCTTATTATCTCTTCCATATCTAAAGAAAATTGTATGTTCTCATCAATTAAGGTTCACTTATAAAACTATCATCTCAAAAAACATACAAGTTGGGAACCAATTGTACCATTAGGACAAACATTAGTGCCACACAAATTGCAAGGTATCTTATTGTAATATAAGGACTGAAATCAACCTAACTATGAAAATTGAAACGATGGACATCATATATACATACTTCCATTTACTGAGACACCTAGGTACCTAGCTCTAAGTCTCACCAATTATCTAGGAAAATAGTCTTTATACACAATGTATCTAAGTCAATCCTACAAATGTAAAAATTCCATTTCAATTTCTTATGGTACCATCATTTTCAAACTACCTCAGGAAAAACTGGAAGAGACAAAATATGTACAACTATATTTTTCTTCCAACTACAATACACCATATCATGTAGATTCAAGAGTGACTTTTACTTTACAATTATTTCCATCCATGGCTATAAAATATCTCCCAGAGATAGCGACACATTTTCAACCAAATCCATATACCTTCTTGTTTCTCTGCAATGCTTCACATATTTGGAGTATGTTTTTTCATCTTTCCATGTGTAGCTTCAACATTCTAGTGCAGTCTTCTTCATGGATCCTCATACTTCACCTCTTTATTTGTTAGAGTATATAATTCTTAAAAAAAAAAACTACACTCCCATATTGAATTAGCTAAGCTCAATATGTACACTAACTTCAATGAATCTAAATTTTTTTCATTTCCACCATTAATTCTTCAAAAACCAACCACCACTTAATGTAATTGAACATGATCTCATACATTAAATTCTCTCATATTTAAATGGATTCAAATTATATATTAGACTCATATGTTCAAACACAAGGATGCACTTTCCCGTGTTTAATTCAATTCTATCCAAATACATTTGAACATGCATACTTTATCCAAACACTAACATGTTGCTTGGTCTATGATGGGAATGTGTGGTAAGTGGTCTTCATTAGTTAACAAAGGAGAGAGTATAAATGAAACTTAACTTGCACACATGAATACTACATTGTGATTGATGTATTCAATGATGTAATAATAGACATATAATGCATGAAGGTTTGTCTTAAGATAGACACACTATATTTTCACACCAAAAACTTATTGAAAAAATATCTCCATGACATATTAGTTTAGGGGATAAACTAATTGAAGATAATATTTCATATCCAACAAGATCTGTCAATCTCCTAATATTAAAAACAACTACACACATAGACAAAATTCACATCATAATAACTAATACAATAAAAAATACAACACACGTGTTTGATCATAAGTACCAAAAATTATAATATAAGACTAATAAGAGTTAATAATTACAACTTTTGAATATATTTCATTTAATAGTGAGGTTTATATCTTATAGAGAAGCACTTGATTCTAAAGTATTTACTTCTTTTGAGATGGATAGGCACTATGTTTCCTTCTATGGATCTAAATTGTATGATTCATGATGCCTTTTCATCTGGTTGAATTAGTTTTTTACTTTAACTTTCTACATTGAAGGCAATGTTGTTTTGGATAGTCTCCTAGATGTTTAGTCCTAGGTGAATTCCATAATCTAAGTTTATTGTCTTTCACTTTATTTCTAAAAGGGGTTGGTTTTAATGGACATAATTTCAAAAATTTATTTGTGTATTTGTAAGTCCTACAACCACCATATATGCATATTAACCTTGGATATATTAAGCACAAGGAGCATCAAAAAGAATTTGAGACACAAACTTATGGGTGCCTAAAAAATATCACAGTTAAAATGAATCTAGAGTGGTGAATGTGTATGTATATATTAGTTAAAATCTCTCTACAATAATTGTTATTTTCTTAAAATATTATAATGGACTAACTTATGCTATATCAAGTAAATTTCCCTCATATTGAATGTAAAATGTACAATTGTTTGTTTCTCTTAGTAGTAAAAATCCATATTCTCATAATCTAATATTTAAATTCATTTAGAATAGTCTTATTTATAAATAAATAAAAACAAAAAATAAAAAACATAAACTAAGGTTAAAATAAAAATCAACACAAATATAATTATAAATATCAATCATTTTTTATCATATCTTTAATTTAATAAATTTTCATAAAATTATTCTCAATTTATCTCATTTCCACAATCCATATATCCATATATAAATAAGGACTATCATAATACCCACTTCTCAACAATCTACATATCAATGGAAAATTTCAACAATCTCAGAATACACAAAAACGTTATTGTGATATTCATAATAACAACACCATATTAAAGTTATTAACATGATAATTATAAAAATTAGTTAAATTAATGAAAATTTTCAACAATAAAACGTTATTGTGATATTCATAATAACAACACCATATTAAAGTTATTAACATGATAATTATAGAAATCAGTTAAATTAATAAAAAACAGTGACTGTAAAGATTTACAATAATTAATTATTTTAAAAAGACATTAAAATTAATTAACTATTTTAAATCTTCATCATGATTTTTGGTTATTAATTTAACAAATTAAGAAAGAGAAAACTCTACTTATAAGTAGATTTCATTCTTTTTATTATTAATAAATATTGGTTTGGTGAACATATTGGTTGTATCTAAAGAAATATTTTATTTCTAAAAAAATTCTTGTGTTTTTTAATATAATGCATCAAAGATATTTTATGAATTTTAATTATTGACAAACATGAGGCACCATTCATAAGGCAATAAATATGTGCATTCTCGAATATAATGCATCAAAGATATTTTATGAATTTTAATTATTGGAAAATATGAGACATTATGCCATGATTTTAGATAATTTTGATGATTTAAATATTTTTAAATTGTGGTTTCTTAGTTAATGATTAATAATATTAATCCAAAAATTTACAAGCATATTTCTATTCAACAAAATAATAATACAATACATTTTCTCAATATACTGAATGAAACAAAGAATATAAAATTTGTATTTAAACCATAATTACTCATTTTTACTTGAAAATCATAATTACTCATTTCTACTTGAAAATCGATGACATCAACTCAATTAACTTAATATTCAAATATAAACTATCAAACTTCAAATTATCGATGTCATTAAATCAATATTCAAATACAAACTTCAAATTTTCATATATCTTGGCATATTAACGTGAACATGTACAATAGAAAGCTACATCATTTTTGCAATGATTCCCGTAGATAACATGCATTATATTATTCATATTACATGGTAAAATAAAAAATAAAATGTGATGCAAAATGAAAATAGATTTACAAATATTCAATATTTCCCACCCGTAGGTAATATTCCTTGGATGGGTAGTTTGCCATGCTTGTTTGGTGGGGTTGTTTATGAGATTTGTGGAGGTTAGTTGGTATTTCTAATATTATTGAAAATAGAATATCAAGAATAAAAAGATAAAAATAAAAGTGTTTAAGAAATAACTCTCGTCTATAGTTGTCTATAATATTTAAATACCTATTATATATTAGAAAGTTTTTCTAGAATATTCATAAAAAAAAATCGTTTTAATAAATATCCATTGTTAATGGTTATGCTTTAATGGACTCTTAATAAATATTTATTGCTAATGGCTATGCTATAGGATAATTCTTGGCTCAATCTCTAGTCATTTCATTATAAATCACATGAAATAGCATTATACCAAAAATAAATTTTAGAAAGTTTTTCAGAAATATTCATAAAATTCCATCTCATTAAACATCCAATGCTAATGGTTATGCTTCATAGGATAACTCTTGTCCCAATCTGATGCAGGAGCATTGTTCCACCTCAGCAAATGCGCCAACACGCAAACATGCAATGGAGAAAGGGAGAGGCGCCAACCCTCCCATTTTTAAATTTGAAATAATCTTATATGGATTAACGTGTTGTAAGAATGTAAATGCCAGACCACGCCTTTGTACAGGTAGTGGATAGGGTTTCCTTCAATGGTTACCTGTAGCGGGTCCAGATCGTGGTCAGGTCTGGACATCCATTTATGTAATGTCGTCGTAGAAGTATGGTGTTGTAACTGGGATAGCGATGGCACTAAGGTGGTGAAGAGGATTAAGCTCATAGAGCCCTCTTTTGTAATGAGGAGACTTGAGGTAGAGAGAGTCTTAGGAGGCCTTAAGAGGTCTTAGAAGTTCCCAGAGGGAGCTTGAGTGATGCAGCCGCACCCGCAGGCACGTCCGCTCACACAGGATCTTCTCTTCAGCGGCCCGAAGAACTCAAATGTTCTTCTAATTCCCTATCAGGAATTTTCCTTACCCACAACAATTCTTCAAAAGATCTCCCTTAACGGTCGGGAAATCGAAATTCACGATTTCTCGAATCCTGTGTGTAACAACCCTTAATTATTAAGATGATTAATTTAATAAATAATCCTAAAAATTAGCTAAACTATAATTATTTATTAAATAACCTTAACTAATTATTGGTTATTAATTAGTTATTCTTGACTATCCTTAATTTAAGTATAATTAACTCTTAAATCAATATGGTTAATGACTAATTTGATTATTAATTAATTAACTAATTAATAAAGTATTAATAAGGGGTGGATAATAAAATTTAATGTTTAAATGGGGTTACATATCCCACAAGGGATAACGTAACCAATACGTAAGGATAAATAATGAATGAATGGATAAGGCATTTAAGAAAGGGATAAGGTATTTGGTGGGGGAAGTTAATGGAGGAAGGGCGGTGAAGGAGGAATAAGGGAAGTGGAGAAGG
>ML777435.1:310566-429363 GCA_009831015.1 Picea engelmannii | reverse complement strand
AAAATACTGGTAAAAGACAGATGATTGACGCAGAACCCACTGCTATTGTTGCGACTGCAGCAATTCAACCAGAAGAACCAACAGATCCAGAAGAGGGGGAGCACCTTTTTCATTCACAGATGTGGGTGAAGGGGACCCTGCTACATTTTATTGTTGATAGCAGAAGCCAGAAGAACCTCATCTCAGCAGAGGTCGTCAAACAGTTGGAATTGTCGACAACACCGCACCCGCAACCATATAGCATTGGGTGGCTTCGCCAAGGACGAGATCTTCGTGTCAGCCAACAGTGTTGATTGTCATACAACATCCAACCCTTCAAGGATGAAGTATTATGTGATGTTTCCCCACTGGATGTCTGTGATGTTCTCTTGGGCCAGCCATATTTGTGGAAACACCATGCTATCTATGAGTCTCGACCCCGTAGTGTCATTATTACTCTGGGGGGTCATCTCTACAGGATACCAGAGGTAGTTCCAACTACTGCCCCACCTAAACAGTGCTGCAAGGTAGTATCTCATACTAGAAAATTCATCTTCTCCACAATCTGTTCAAAGGGTGAACAAAAGGATACTACAACCACCACAGCTTCGGCCAAAGCACCTTCTATCCAACAGAAGCAGGTCGACAAGGTTGCAACAAAGCACAAAGATTCTTCTGCACACAATCATCTAAAACAGCGAGACTAGTTAAAAAGGTCCAAACCTTCCAACCATAGGTTCGTGACAGATTTCCACGAACTAAGCAGCGTGACTTCTCCAGCAAGACAAGCAGCTCACCAAGATGCAGATTCAACAAATGTTTTTCCCTCTCCCCCGGGAACTCAACGCAATGGAGAACATTGCTTCCTAAGGAGGGAGGATTGATCCAAGTGGATATCGGGGGCCACCCACCTTTTCCAAATGGCTCAAAACAGTTTTCTGGCCATTTTGGCAATTTACTATTTTTAGCAAGTTTTAACTTCCGGGGCCATTTTGAGGGCCTAAATGAAGGTTTTTCGAGATAGAGGTTCTCAATGATAGACAAATGCATGATTGAGCCCCCAAAATGAATCTCCTCGATGATACCTTTCCAACGAGCTATCACACACCTAAAACAGAGATCGTATGCAAAACTTACGACCCCGGGAAGTTGATGCACCAACTTACCCAAACGGGGCCCACATGACTTTTGGTGCTTCATCTCCTAGGGTTAGGTTTTTGGATGTATAGGACTTTTGACATTCCTGATTATTGTAAAAAGGTCTTCAGAGCCTCATTGTAACCATATTCTTGTGAATGTGAGTATCCGTCACATCTCTTCTCAGAGATAAGCTGCCACCATTCTAGCGAGTCTTTCACTCTGTATTTTTATAGTCTCTGTACATTTCTCTCATTAATAGAAATCGTGTATTACAGTATCTCTGTGTTTATGGTTTCATCTCTGATACATTTCTGTTATATTATTGAATATCTGCAATATCTCTGTGCATTTCTTTATTATATCTCCGCTCTCATTTCGTGCCGAAAATAATCCGGATCAGGAGGTGTGATCAGGGGATCAAATTTTTGCTCAATTTTCAAAGTGCTCGGAATGTGACGAAAAAAGTGCCATTGCGTCTGTCTCGTCTTCCTGATTCCGGAGGTATATTTAATTTCTCAAACAGAGTCCGTATGGAGAAGATATCGCCATCTGTTCTCCAAGGCAAACAAGCAAAACTTTTGGATGCAGACGGTACCTGTCCATATAGTCCGTACAGTTCGTACGGTGACGTGGCAGGACCGTACAGGCCGTATGGTGATGATGTGGCAGTTTTTTATTGGTTGGTTTCTGGTGAATCGGGTGGTGACACGTTTCCTATTTGTGGCAAGTAATATGAGGACACGTGGCCCAATCCATGGGCGCCACGTGTCCCCTCATTATTTGGTTATGTGGTTGTATATAAAATATATGGTAGTCCGTGGGGTTCGACCCCCGGACCTCCCCAACACCTAATGCCTTCGCACGACCGCTCGGCCAATGGGCCATACCTTGTCACTTGATAGGTACGTGTGTTTGAATATATTTATGTTCGTATTGTTCACATTGGCGCGGGAAGGGTCGGGTCGGGGCCTAGGCCCCGACCCGTGGTTTTGGTTAAAACTCATATGACCATATAATATAGCGACGATTGTTGGCGCGAGAATTGATATGACCGTTGGTCACTTGTGATATGCATATGACCACTGTATATGAATGGTGTGTGGTTGTAATATTTGTGCACGCGGTTTGAAACATGGACTATGGTCGTGACCCCGAGTTGGAGTGCGGGAGTTATACAGTTGGCACGGTTCAACGAACTAACCACCTTTTTTCCCAGCCTTTGGTCACATACGCCATACGCCTAGGTGTCGAGGCGGTTAGGGGCTGGCGTTCCCTTAACCGTCCTACGGTTTGCACCGTTGGCACGGTTGCGCCCGGTGCTGGGTTTTTACGCTTAAAAGAGCGTGTGAGCTAGGTTTGTTGAAGGGGGGTGCGAATTGTAGAACCAGAGACATCAAGCTTGGAGAAGGAGACTTCCAGGAGGCCTATCTTTCTCATTTTGCAACCGATTGAGGTGCCGAAAGAGCCTAGACAGGGGTTTTGGGACGCTGGGAAGCCATTGGAGCAGTCGGTTTGTCAATTTGAGCATTGTAAGACATGTTTTTGAGCACTTTTTGAGAAATTAATAATAATGATCCATTGGAAGCTGGACCAGGAGATGTAGCCCAGAAGAGGGGTGAACTCCTTTATCAATTGTTGTGCACATGTGTTTATGTTCTATGTTTATGCTGTTGTCTATGTGTATTTTGCATAAGTAATCCTTAATTTATGTGTTGCAAATTGATCCGGTTGCTTTAAACACATAACATTTAACTTGCAATAATTATTCAAGTTTTTCAAGTCTTCTTCAATTTTAGATCACTGGGGTAGTATACTGTCCCATTGGCTATGGTGTTCTATCACCAAGCTCCTCAGCAAGTCTCCCAGACTCATGTTCACAAGTTCCGTCTGTCCATCTGTATGAGGATGATAAGCTGAACTAAACATCAAATTAGTCCCCATCTTCTTCCATAAGGTCCTCCAAAAATTCCCTATGAATTTAGTGTCTCTGTCCGAAACTATGCTTTTTGGAAATCCATGAAGTCGAATGACCTCTTTGAAGAACAGATTCGTGATGTGAGTCACATCACTGGTTTTCTGGCATGGGATAAAATGTGCCATCTTGGAAAACCTATCCACTACCACAAAGACTGAATCAAATCCTCTTTGCGTCCTTGGTAATCCCAATACAAAATCTATGCTAATCATCTCCCATGGCCTCTCTGGTATGGGCAATGGCTGGTAAAAACCTGCATTCTGCTTCCTCCCCTTCGAATGCTGGCAAACTCAACATTTGTCAACGAATCTCTTGACATTTTCTCGCATTCCTGGCCAAAAATATGACTCATTCAGCTTCGCAAATGTTTTTTCATGGCCAAAATGTCCTGCCAATCCACCGTTGTGTTTCTCCTTCAACAAGTTCCCCCTCATGGAGCATTTCAGAATGCATATTTGATTGCCTCTGAACAACAATCCCTCCTAGATCATGTAGTCTATCCAAAGGCTTCAGTCTCTGAGAACTGGGTTCTCAGCTACTTCATACGCCTCTGCAAAATCTGCATCTCCTGCGTACATGTCTTTGAGATCATCAAAACCCAAGGTTTTGACTCAGAACTCCTGCAACAATAAACACTTCCTACTCAAAGCATCAACCATTTTGTTAGCAGTACCCAAAATGTGTTTAATCATAAATGTTAAATTCTACATATACTCTACCCATTTTACATGTCTCTGATTCAACTTCTCCTATTGAGTCACAAACTGTAATGCATGGTTATCACTGTACAACACAAATTCATTTGGGATCAAGTAATGCCTCCACTTCTTCAATGCCTGGATGATAGCATAAAATTCCTTGTCGTATGTGGAGTATTTCAACTTTTCCTCATTCAGCTTCTCACTGAAATATGCAATCGGTCTGTCTTCCTGACTCAAGACTACTCCTATGGCAAACCCACTTGCATCACATTTCACTTGAAATGTCTTCAAAAAATCCAGCAACACCAATATTGGTTGTTCCGTGATCTTCCGCTTCAATAGATTAAAGATCTTTTCAGCCTCTGTTGTCCAGTGAAAATACTTATGCCTCTTCTTCACTGTATCCATCATCGCTGCACTAATCCCACTAAAATTTCTGATGAATTTTTGGTAGAAACTAGCCAAACCATGAAAACTTCTCACCTTGAATACATTTCTCGGTGATGGCCAATTTTTAATTACCTCCACCTTNTGGATCCATCTTCAATTCGTTCGTCGATATGACAAATCCCAAGTAAATGAGATCTGTCTTCATAAATGAGGATTTCTTCATGTTTATCAACATCTTCTCCTGTTGTAGCTTCTTCATCACTGTAGCCAAATGCTTCAAGTGTTCTACCACTGATTTACTGTAAATCAGTATGTCATCCAAATACACAATGATGAACTTTCCAATGAATTCCCTCAGGACTTCATTCATCAACCTCATAAAGGTACTCGGCGCGTTTGTTAAGCCAAATGGCATAACTAGCCATTCGTATAGTCCTTCATTGGTTTTGAAGTCCGTCTTCCAGTCATCACCTTCCCTCATGCGAATCTGGTGATATCCGCTTTTCAAATCAATCTTTGAAAAATACTTTGCCCCACTCAGGCAATCCATCAGATCATCCATTCTCGGCAATGGAAATATGTACCTGATGGTTATCTTATTAATCACTCTTGAGTCGGTACACATCCTCCAGCCTCCGTCTTTCTTCGGACTGAGTACTGTTGGAACAACACATGGACTCAAGCTTTCCCTGACTAACCCTTTGTCCAACAACTCCTGGACCTGTTTCTTAACCTCCTCATTCTCTCACGGCATCAATTTGTACGTGGCTTTATTTGGAAAACTAGCTCCTGGTATGAGGTCTATATGATGACTCACACTTCTTATCGGTGGAAACGAACGAGGTAATTCATCCACTATGATGTCAGCAAACTCCTCCAGTAGTTCCTGAACCTCATCTAGTAAATCATCCACTCTCATGCTAGTCAGAACAATCCTCGTTTTCCTGACCACAAAGAATTGTGGATCCTCCTTCTTCTTAACCTCATTAAGCAGTTCCTTCCCACTCATGAGAAGTACTGCTTATGAGCAGTTCCTTCACCTCCTTATCTTTTATCGGAAGCAACATATGGGTTCTCCCATTCTTCTCCAGGGTGTATGTGTTCATTCTCCCGTCATGAATCACATTTTTGTCATATTTCCATGGTCTACCCAGCAATAAATGAAATACATCCATGGGAATAACATCACATAAAATCTTATCATTATACCCTCCTATCTTGAATTCAACCAAGCATTGTTTAGTGACAGTTACCTGGTGTCCTTTTTGTAGCCACAAAACTCTGTATGGGATTGGATGATCAGTTGTCTCCAGCTCCAGCTTCTCTACCATCTCTATGGATACGAGATTATTCATGCTACCACTGTCTACGATGACCTTGCACACCCTATCCTTGGTCTTTCAAGTAGTCTTAAAAAGTCTGGTCCTTTGGACTGAACTTTCCACCTCTTTCTCAGGTGTTAAGAGAACTTTACGCATCATCAATAACCTTCCACCTTTTGCGTCTTCGGCCTCAACATCCCTCCTCTGTGCCTCGGTGATGTGAGCTTCTTCGATGTCCTTCTTTTTCTCTAGACACTCATAAGACTTGTGCCCATTCTTTCCACATGTGAAGAATGTGATTACTCCACCTCTTCCTCTTCCTCTTCCTTTGGTACGAGGAAACATGTTATTTTCAGCATAATCTCCTCTCTATTCATTATGTTGTCCTCATTGTTCAACGTATGGCCCTCTCTGTTAGGTTCCACCTCTCTCAACTTTACCGTGAGGTTTCTTCCCTTCCTCCTTGGGCTTCTGATATTTAACCTGGGCAACTGATTTTCCTCTGGGCTGGCTTCTGCCTCGACCCCTTTGACTCTGTTTTCGGCTCAGCTTCTCCTCATCTTTCAGAGCCATCTAATAAGCATCCTCCACTATCCTGATGGTAACCATGCTCATATCATCCTGGATATCATATCTCAGGCCATTCATGTATCTGGAAACCTTCTCATCATATCTCTCCCAATGACCTGCCCTGATGTTCAGTTGATAGAATTCCTTCGTGTATTCCTTCACTGTCATCAACTTCTATCTCAAGTTCTGCATCCTCCTGAACAGAGTAATTTGATAGTCTCTGGGAATGAATTTTTCCTTCATCTTCGTGATCATCCTGTCCCAGCTCTTAATCTTCTGCTTTCCCTTGCAACATCTGTCAGCTTGTAGTTCCTCCCACCACAATGTTGCATGTCCCTTCAAGCACGTGACAGCATGCTTGAATTTTTTGTCCTCTTCGACATCTTCATAGTCGAAGTATGTATCCAGAGCTCTAATCCAATCTAGAAGCTCCTCTGCATCCAAGTTTCCCTCATAAACTGGAATGTCCATCTTTGGTTTTGCACCCATCCTGGCAATAGCTTTGATTATACATTCGTTTGATGCATCTTCAGCTGCAACTTCCTCTTCTCGTTCAGCCTCAATCTCACTCTCGGAATCACTAAGATCCCCTGCACTAGTTGTGCGTCTTTTCATTGTCTCCATGTATTCGAGTCTTTCTCGGATATCACGCATCTGTCTCTCCATTTCTCGATTTGTTATCTACTTGCCTCTTCTTCGCATCTCCCTATCCTCTGGATCGGGTGATTGTCTTTCTCTCCTGGGCGACATGGTGAATTCTCCTCTTCTCTGCTACAGAAAGCAAAGAAATTTTCTGGCTCTGATACCTACTCTGACGGAGCCTCACCCGCAGGCATGTCCGCTCACACAGGATCTTCTCTTCAGCGGCCCGAAGAACTCAAATGTTCTTCTAATTCCCTATCGAGAATTTTCCTTACCCACAACAATTCTTCAAAATATCTCCCTTAACGGTTGGGAAATCAGAATTCACAATTTCGCGAATCCTGTGGTCGCGTTCTTTGTACCTCACGATTCCCCAAAATCTGACGTGAGTCAATGTTGACCTTTTCACTTCTCGTCACTTCTATCGGGATTTCAAGCTTCGCAGGATCGCGAATCCTAATGCCAAAGGTTTTAGGACTTTACTTCCCCGAACTCCAATACGTTGTGCCACCTATCCTCCGCTAACTTATGTGGCCCACTATCCTTTCATCGTCGGAATATCGCGTTTCGCAATTTCACCCTGCTAGAGTATCCTGTCCTCAAGACTCCCGATATGTCGAACCCCAACTCCTTTGGATCTTTTGACACGCGTCCCAAACAATGGATGGTTATGGGCTCATCGGGATATCATGGATCGCGATATCGCAATTTATATTGCAACAATTTGGAGCTTCGACTCACGAAACCCCGATCCACGATATGCATGTGAGTCCAGTGACTCTCGCAGTCCTGATCAATGGCTCCACCTCTCTTGAGATTAAACCTTCTGATGTTCTCCCCATAACCTACTTGCACCTTCGCAAGATCTAACGGCCTTCAAAACTTCACGAAATCTCCTCGGAGGATTTCAACCGTTCGTTCTCCCTTTCGTAATCCACGAAATGATGAAGTGTTCCTCTGCGGAACCCGTTCACTTGCGCAAGACTTGCGATACTTCCTGCAAGCCTTCCAAGCACAACTTGTCTACACTGTCCTTCGACAACCTCGAAGGCCTATCCTTTCTGAGCTAGCAATGACTCTGAGCCTTAGAAGAGACTCCTTGCATGCACTCCTTGTGGAAACACTTCAACTCCGCCTAAGTGATGAAGTCCCTTGACTCTGTGCACACCTGCAGCAACAGTCTTTCGAAGATCTGACTCAGGTTCACAACCCTGAGACTTTTACCTGGCCTGCGCACTCCTTGCATGACTCCTATACCTAACTGCACCTTTGGGACGAAGGAGACAAAAGTTATCTCTATCTGAAACCTCTATCAACTCACTCCTTGCAGACACTTCGACTGCACTCCTTGCAGGAATTCTCTGGCTCAATAGAGAAACAATTGAAAAGCATTTCATCTCCCTCTCAGACTTCAATTCATACATGAAATCACATACACAACATATAAAAGCAAATATATGACAGGAAGAAAATATTCATGAGCATATCAACATCAATACACAAAGAACAACACAAACCCATGAATTTGAATCAGAACTCTTCTATTAATTCAAATGTCTATACATGGGTGTTTTACACAGCTCTCCGCATCTCTTCTCTGCTCAGGCTTCCCCTGTTACAATAATACAATGAGGGTGTCTATATCCATTTTCCCTCTAGCTCCTAAACTGTCTAGTCTAGAATTAAATTCCTAGCTACCTGCATTAATTATATTAAATGTCGTCTATCTACTAAGGACGAGAGCTATCCACTCAAGGCCCATTAAAATATACAAAGGCACCTCTTCTTAAATGACTTCATTTAAGATTTGCGCAACAGATTCCAAAGTGTTTTCCAAAATTTGTGTTGGCTTGTCCAGTTGTCCTCTACTTCTGCATTGGCTCGCTTGATGAGTCAGTGATGCTCCTGCATCATTGAGAGAACTGAGACTTTGTTACAGTCTAGTTTTTGTAAACATCTATATAGATACACAGATATAATAGAAAAGAAGTTTTTCCTACATATTGTTGTTCATGTGTTTATGAATTTCATGAATGAATGATGTAGATGTATGATAAGTTTCATTTACAGTAGGAAGATAGATTTATTTTATCTTCATTGAGTTTTGTTATATTGTTCTGGGTTCTTTAGGCTATCCAAGGAGTGCACAACATAACATTGGAAGTTTTGTAGCCATCGCAAGGAGTGGGCATCTGAATCTCTATGTTGAGTTCAGGGAAGAAGGTACTAGGAGGGCACACCAGGATAGTTTTCAGACTCAAAGAGGAACCTCAAGGTTACTGAATACCTTAGAGGAGGAACTGTGCAGAGAAAACATAGAGAGATAGAGTTACTGAGAACTCTATAGAGCTCTGCCAGGTGGGCATCAAGCAAGTGCAAGGAGTGTAGGAGAAGGAATTTATTTCAATTTTAGAGATAAGAGAAGTATTAGAGGAAGACACTTACAGAGTTGTTGAATACCTTGGAGGAAGACCTATGTAAGGAGTGCACCAGGCCAACACTTAGACAAAGTGTTGAAAGATAACCATCTAAATGCTAGTCAGAGCACAAGGAGTGTGCAAAGGAGAAAACTGTTTCAAGTTTGAAATCTCAGGAGAGATAGCATTTCCAGAACATAGGTGAGACCCAAAGTCAGAGGGCTTGTAGAGGAATCAAAGGTCGAAGCCTTTGAAACGTTGGAAATATTCCAAGTCAGGAAGGAATCGAAATATCAGGGGGAGGAGCGTCGACAACCATTAGATCAGTTGCAGAGGAGGAAATTTGGACCATTGAATCTCATGTCCAAACACCTAGAAGAGCACACAGGATAAGAATAGATCTGGGTTGTCAGATCTGATCACGTGGACCAACAACCATTAGATCAAGGTAAAGTGCAAGAATGTTAACCCTTTGTGCACACAAGAAAATAGGTTTTTCAAAGTCCCAAAGTCTCGAAGTCATTTGGGTTCGTTCATCATTGTGAAGGACGCTAGGAAGAAATCCACACATTTCGGGTAAAATTACTCTGAGAGGAACGAGTGCATAGGAGTTGAAACTCCCGAAGCCCAAAGCGTCGGAAGAAATCTAGACTGTCTAATCCAAAAAAGGATGTGTGGCGTGAGATCGTGAACTCCGGGAGAAAGAACTCTCAGAGAATCGTGAAGGAGGAAGTTGAGATCTGAGATCATTGAAGATCGAATAGTTGAAGCGAATGACAGTCGTAGATCTAAAACAGGACGTGTGGTAGCAGATCCTAAGTGTTCGTGAAATTAAACATTAGGAGATTTGCGAGGAGAATAGGAGCAAACTCGTGAAAGGAGAAGTCGCAAAAGCATTATGGATCGTTGGATCCAAGGTTACAGGTGGCAGAGATCCACATACATTGGAGGATCCTGGATCGGGCACCGAGAGAATAGAGGTGAAGACAGGAGCAAATACCCAGGGAGGTTACAGGTGGCAGAGATCCACATACATTGGAGGATCCTGGATCGGGCACCGAGAGAATAGAGGCGAAGACAGGAGCAAATACCCAGGGAGGTTACAGGTGGCAGAGATCCACATACATTGGAGGATCCTGGATCAGGCACCGAGAGAATAGAGGCGAAGACAGGAGCAAATACCCAGGGAGATGGGAGACAAAACGATCCTAGCCATCCATTAAGAGGGACACGTGGCGAGAGTTCATCATTTCGTTGACTCTCATAGGAGAGAAGTCAAAGGGAATATTTTAATAACTCACAAGACCCAAACTTGCAATTATATTTGAGCCGTCAAATCGAAGAAGGAGAGTAGATCGTTGATCTACCGCAGAGAAGATTTCGGCATTTCGAGGATCAAGAGAACAGAGGTGAAAGGTCTTTTGACCTCGCGATATGCGAAACTCTTATGATATATGAGCCGTCATATCATGGGGAAATCAGGACCGTTGGAATGAGAGATCCAAAATATCGGCATTTCGGGAGTCGAGAGAATGGAGGTGAATCGCATCGGGAATTCCTGATACGTGAAATACTGATGCACTTGAGAGTTGGGCCTCGGTTCATGGT
Source organism: Picea engelmannii (assembly GCA_009831015.1). Taxonomy (NCBI): domain Eukaryota; kingdom Viridiplantae; phylum Streptophyta; class Pinopsida; order Pinales; family Pinaceae; genus Picea; species Picea engelmannii. The sequence continues at coordinate 418,619 of ML777435.1, read as the reverse complement.
GAATTGTCACATGGATGGAGGCCAAGGGAAGAGCTAAGGAACGTTAATCTCTTTTCAGAGTTCAGGAGTCGAGGATTCAGGGTTGGCTCACTCATAAATTCTCGACATGTAAAATCATGACGTGCCTTTTGTGTAGGAAAGCGATCACAGCCCGTGGTTTTGTGGAGGTGAGGCTCGTGTTGGGTGCTTGTTCACGTAGGCTGAGTTTCACAAGGATCTGCGGATTTGTTTATCGAAGGTTCCAGTAGGGACACAAAGATCTATTCCAGCTCGAGGAGATTGAACGATCTGTAGACCAGGAGGTCAATGGACCCTACCGAGGTAGGGGGTCTGCATCAAGTGGTATCAGAGATGATTTTTGTCTGTAGATTTCAGGCGAAGGAGGTAAAGGAGATACCCTCATACCATCAAGAGGTATCATATTTAAGTTCGCCTGTAGATTTCAGGCGAAGGAGATAGAGAAGACAGTCTGAATACATTAGGTGGTATCATAAACTGAAGTTCACTTGTGGACAGTAGGTGAAGGAAGACAAAGTATTAATTCTCTGTGAGGAGGTTATTTCACAAGTATAACAGCAAAAATTTAAACAGCCAGGTGTTTTGTGGGAGAAGATGGATATGCTCTCGGGCATAGAGTAATCCATAGGCTTGCCAGGAGGGTAGGTAGAAGGTGGAAATGGCTACTGAAGGCCATGAGTATGGTCGGAGAGAAGACCACCAAAAGAAGAGTAAAGAAGGAATTGATCATGAACTCATTGAGATAAGGGTGAGAATGGAACAACTGACATTGAAGATGCAATAGGAGGCAAAAGTATGTTGGAGGTATGAATGGCCTCTGAACAGGAAAGCCAAATGTCCTGTTCAAAAATTGTTGGCCAGGAAACAACAACAAGAGTTGAGGAAGTGACTGAGGTATGTTGAAAACCTCAGTGACACAGAGTTGGTTTGCATTTTTTAGACAGAAGTTGGAGAAACCCTCAGTGATGAGGAAAGGAGACCAGTTTCAGGTCTCGTAAACTGCCAAGAGGGCAGAGATGAATTTTCAAATTGCCAGGTGGGCAATGAAATGAGATTTTTGGAGGATCTCATGGACTGTCAGGAGGACAACATCAAAAATTCATATTGCTAGGGGGGAAATGATGTGAGATTAGCAGAGGATTTCATAAACGGCCAGGTGGGAAAAAATGGACTTTCAAGTTGCCATGTGGGCAATGGAAAGAGATCAGAGGAAGGTCTTGTGTACTGCAAGAGGGGAAGTGTTGAAAATTCAAATTTCTAGGTGGGAAATGAGATGGGATTGGTTGATCTCATAGACTACTAGGTGGGCAGAAGAGAAGTCCCAAATTGTCAGGTGGGTGGGGGGAAATAAATGAGACTGACTGAAAGTCTCAGGAGCTCATAAGTGAGTTCAATCCAACAAAGAGTGTTGATAGATTCATGTGGATTTGAAGAGCATGTGAATGAAGATGATGATAAGTTAAATACTTCCATCATAGAGGAGGAGGATCATTGGGGGAATTCGGATATTCCTTCCAAATAACCCAGTCGAGGCCAGAGAATGGGTTGTATATGCAATAGAAGAAGAAGGAAAGCCAACGGTGACTATCATGATGAAGGAGCAGATATCAGATGCTGCCCCAAGGAAAAGAGAATTCAGAAGAATGGCTCAAAAGTTTCAACCAGGAAGCTGAAATGGAGATGACTGCAACACTAGAGCCTCCAACAGAAAGAGAATCATATAGCATAGACATTATTGATATGTATGATGAATTGGAATCCCTAGAGAGAAGGGTCATGGTGCAAATATTTCACATCCAACAGGCTAAGTTGGAGATAGATGGAGGAGCATACCAGCCTGGGAAGAAGCTGGAGGAAGTTGGGAATATACCAACAAAGGCGTTGACAAAAGGCAATTTATTAGAGGAGGAAGTTGAGAAGTTGCTCAATGATGAAGCTGCAGAACTGGAGTCTGCAACAGGATGGCGAGTTAGTGCCACATGAGATGAATATAGCAGAGGGGTTCGAGTTGATATACCCATTTGAAAAAAAGAACTGCAACAGGGAAGACTTCAAAAGAAGAGACAACCAGTTAAGAAGTTGGACGAGGTGATCGAAGAAATTAGAAGGCTAATGTTGAGGTCAACAACAAAATCTATCAGCAGAAGGGATATTAATAGAGGAGGACCTGTAAGAGTAGCGGGGAAGCAGAAACAATGTAGTCAGAGAGGAGCAAGAGGACAACTCCAAGGGAAGGTTTAGGATCTAGGAGGATTTCAACACTGGAGAAGAAGAGCTCATGACTAGGAGCTCATGTTTTTCCTAGCAGGGGAGTATGATGTAGGAGCATCACTCCACCTAAGCAAAAGTGCCAGCACGTCAACACGTAGACGCGCAATGGAGAAAGGGAGAGGCGTCGACCCTCCCATTTTTAAATTTGAAATAATCCTATACGGATTATCGTGTTGTAAGGTTGTAAATGTCATACCATGCCTTTGTATAGGTAGTGGATAGGGTTGCCTTAAATGGTTACTTGTAGCGGGTCTAGATCGTAGTCAGGTCTGGACATCCATTTATGTAATGTAGCCGTAGAAGTATGGTGTCGTAACTGGGATAACGATGGCACTAAGGCGATGAAGAGGATTAAGCTCATAGAGCCCTCTTTTTTAATGAGGAGACTTGAGGTAGAGAGAGTCTTAGGAGGCCTTAGGAGGTCTTAGAAGTTATGAGAGGGATCTTGGCAGAATTGAGACTTTGTTACAGTCCAGGTTTTGTAGACATTTGTATAGATACATAGATATAATAGAAAAGAAGTTTTTCCTGCATATTGTTGTTCATGTGTTTATGAATTTCATGAATGAATGTTGTATATGTATGATAATTTTCATTTATAGTAGAAAGATAGATTTCTTTTATCTTCATTGAGTTCAGTTATATTGTTCTGGGTTCTTTAGGTTGTGCAAGGAGTGCACAACAGAATGTTGGAAGTTTTGTAGCCAGCGCAAGGAGTGCGCATCTGAATCTCTCTATTGAGTTTAGAGAAGAAAATGTCAAGAGGGAACACCAATATAGTTTGCAGACTTAAAGAGGAACCTCAAGGTTACTTAATAACTTAGAGGATGAACTATGAAAAGAAAGAACAAAGAGATAGATTTCTTGAGAACTCTATAGAGCTCTACCAGGTGGGCATAGAGAAAGTGTAAGGAGTGCATGAGAAGGACAATATTTCGAGTTCAGAGATAAGAGAAGTGTCGGAGGAAGATACTTATAGAGTTGATGAATACTCTAGAGGAAGACATGTGCGAGGAGTGAAATTGGCCAACACTTGGACAAAGTGTTGAAAGATATCCATTTGAAGGCTAGTTAGAGAACAAGGAGTGTGCAGAGGAGATAACTATTTCAAGTTTGAAATATCATGAGAGATAGTGTTTCTAGAATGTAGGTGAGACCCAAAGTCACAAGGCTTGTAGAGGAATCAAAATTCGAATCCTTTGAAACGTTGGAAATCTTCCAAGTCAGGAAGCAATTGAAAGCTCAGTAGGAGGAGCGTCGACAAAAATTATATCAACTGCAGAGGAGGAAATCTTGACCGTTGAATATCACGTTGAGACACCCATAAGAGAGTGTAGGAGAAGAACATATTTTGGTCGTCATATATGAGCACGTGGACCAACAGTCTTTGGATCAGGTTAAAGTGAATGAACATTAATCCTTTGTGCACACAAGAAAATGGACTTGTCAGAGTCCCAAAGTCCTGAAGTCATTTGGGGTCATTCATCGTGAGAAGGACATGTGGCAGAAATCCACAAATTTTGGGTAAAAGCACTCCGGGAGGAACGAGTGCACGGTAGTTGAAACTCCCGAAGCCCGAATCGCTGGAGGAAATCTAGACCATCAGATCCAGAAAAAGATGTGTGGCGCGAGATCATGAAATCTGGGATAAAGCACTCCGGGAGAATTGTGAAGGAGGAGGTTGAGATTTGAGATCATCTAAGCCCAAACAACCAAAGCGAACGACAGTTGTAGATCTAAAAGAGGACGTGTGGCAGCAGATCCAGGGTGTTCATGAAATCAGACATCGAGAGATTTGCAAGGAGCAGAGGAGCAAGTCGCAAAATCATTCTGGACCATTGGATCCAAGGTGACAGGTGGCAGAGATCCACATATGTTAGAGGATCAGACATTGGGAGAATAGAGGCAAATATAGGAGAAAATACCCAGGGAGCTAGGAGCTGAAACGATCCTAGCCATCCATCGAGAGGGACACATGGTGAGATTTGAGCATTTCTCTGACTCACACATGAGAGAAGTCAAAGGGAAGAGTTTAAGAACTCAAGAGGCCTGAACTCAGGATTAGATCTGAGTCGTTAGATCGAAGAAGGAGCATGGACCATTGATCTACCACACAGCATATTTCAACATTTCGGGGATCAAGAGAACAGAGGTGAAAGGTCTTTCGACCTCACGGTACGTGAAACCTGGATGAGATCTGAGCCATCACATCATGGGGGAATTAGGTCCGTCGGATTGAGAGCTCCAAAATATTGGCATTTTGGAAGTTGAGAGAATGGAGGTGAATCACATCGGGAATTCCCGATACGTGAAATCCTGAAGAACTTGAGAGTTGGGCCATGTTTCATGGTGAATGGTCACATGGATGGAGGCCATGGGAGGAGCTAAGGAACATTAATATATTTTCAGAGTTCGGGAGTTAGGGATCCAGAGTTGGCTCACTCATAAAGTCCCGACACGTGAAATCAGGATGCACCTTTTGTGTAGGCAAGTAGTCATAGCCCGTGGTCGTGTGGAGGTGAGGCTTTTGTTGGGTGCTTGTTCGTGCAGGTCGAGTTTCACAAGGACATGTGGATTTGTTTTTCGGAGATTCCATCAGGTACCCAAAGAGATGTTCCATCTCAAGGAGATTGAATGATGCATAGACCGGGAGGTCAACGGACCTTGCTGAGGTAGGGGGTCTACATCAAAATCTCTAGTCATTCCACTATACATTGCACGAAATAATATTATACCAAAAATAAAATAGAAAAACATAAAAGAAAAGATGATGATAACATTTAAAAATCTATTTACTATCATCATGAGTAATACCCACAAGCACATAATCCATCTTTAAAATTATGAAATTGATTGTATTACTTAATATAATTTGACCTCCAACCATATTGGAAATAAATTTCATGGAAATATGGAAGTCACCAAACACACAGACGTTCTTAACAATACATGTAGTTGTTTGAGTGGGTGAGTTTATAAGTGCAAATGAAATGGTTATCTTCTCATTGTGGTATATGTGTTGGCATGTTACTCACTAAAAAATACAAGGCACCATCCATAAGGAACCTTACTAACTAAAAAATATAAGGCACCATCCATAAGGCACCTTACTCACTAACAAATATAAGGCACCATCCATAAGGCACCATAGTCTTTGACTCATTTCAGGCTTCATTTCACCACCAATTTAGAAACCCTATAATCAATCCAACCATACCATCACCTAAGGGGAATTCAACTAAATTAATGGAGGTATGACCATATCCTAAAAGTTGAAGTTACAATACACTTCCCTTTTCAAATTGTTGGGTTCAACACTTACAAATGTTGAAACATCCAATCTTAAACTAGATCCAATGTATTGGGTAATTAACTGATTGATTTTAACTAATTAGAGCATAACTGAAATTGGTAGAGGTCCATTCTTATCATTGGGATACATTCAATTCCCACTAAAATGATGATGCAATGACAAATGATTTAGAGAAATAAGGAAATTGCATTCATTCGAGAAATGAATATTGCATATGCATCATGTAGTTATATTGATTTCAACAATGATATAACACAAAATGATAGGGTATATTGATTTCAATAATAATATAGTGAAAATTTATTTAGAGAAGTCAAATAATTGTATTAATTTTAGTGATTACACAATAAAAAATGATTTAGAGTAATCAAGTAATTACATTGATTTCAACAAATATGACATAATGCAATTTCATAGGTTGTATTGATTTGAGTGATGATACAATGAAAAAAAGATTTGGTGCATTAACTAAATAAATGATTACAATAAAATTGATGTAGCCCATAGATTTCAAGACAGATATAGTGAAAGTTATCAATTGAAATGAATTTAACAATAACATAGTGCAAACCAATTTCAAAATACATATTATAATGTTGCAAAAAATGTTTGTACTTATAAGCTAAAGTCCACTTATTTTTTTTCTTGGTGTGATTCCTCTGTTAATTAGTATGTGCACATTAAAACCATTATAATATTAACATATATAGAATGTTTACACACACACACACACACACTTTTCTTTTTAACTTGGAATAGAGCCTAGGGAAACCCACTAGGCACTTCCCGTCATTTCGAGGACTGTACCGAGGGTAAACCAAAGTTTGTAGAAAGCTGAGGCTTTTTCGATAGCTTTCTCATTTAAGAGCTCAACATGTCACTTGTAGGAATTGAACTTGGGTGGGAGGGGAGCAAGGCGGGGGGGGGGTGGAGGACACCCTTCAACACAAACCTCTCAAGCTAAACCCATTTAACTCACACACACACACTTAAAACCAAAATCATCCAATATAATGTAAATATAATAATGAGGAACATATGATCTTCAAGAATAAAACTATTAATATTGGAAAGAAAGAGAGATAAGGTATGACATTCTCACCAATATCTTTAATTAAATGTTTGAATGGATTTTGAAATCAATTTCCATTATCATATGGTAGATATGAAAATATGAGAATACTAGCAAGTGTGGGTAAAATAAAAGTAGAAGAAGAAAGTTCGAGATATGTTACTACGTAATCTATTTGTTATTTATTATATGCATCCTATTACTTTATTACTATCCACCTTCTTCATCATTAAACATTGTTACTTTATTATTATTCAACTTAATTCTCATGCAACTTTTGAAGTGACCTCTTGTTGATGCTTGAATCCGTTAGGATCGAAAGGACAACCTCATGAGGATGTAAATCCCCCTGCATTTTTATAGGGGTGGTACTCCTCTTTAATTTTCTTGGGATTTCTCTATATATTTAAAATGTGGGACTTGACAGAAGTTCATCGCAATTCAAAGAAACATAAATATTGTGAGAAATAAATAAAAAAAAAATTGTTGTTTTCTTTTTAAATAAAGTTCCTGAGAAAGGACCAGGAATCACACACTTCACATATTTAAATCAAATCCACAAACATTCCTCACATCCATCATAGTTTAATATAAATATTTATAATCACATAAAATAAAAAGAAGATGATATGCATGCATAAGATAACTTTAACAGAGTGGAAACATGGGCAGATCAAAAAATGATAATGATAGATCAACCTCAAATACTTTATATTCTGAAAACAGGGTTACAAAGAACAATCGCGATTGTTCCCAAAGTATCTCTTTTGAAATTTCTAAACAATATATAGTTTGTTACATATTCTTTTGAAATTTTAAATGTGTTTGTCTTAAATATTGGGATTGGGGATCCCGTGGACCATAAAGAAAATAAATACAAGAAATAATCTTTTAGAAGGAAGATGGTGGGTGGTAAAAGAACAACAAGACCTAGTAAGAAGAAAAGAGGATTTATCAGTCTTCGGTTAAACCTTTCTAGTGAAAGAGGTGGAATAATTGGATGAAGGACTTAATAAATAAAAAGAAGGATATGATCAACATAATCTTACTATTATGGTATCTCTTATTTGTTACTTTATTTTTGATGTCCTTTTATCATTTTCATCAACGATTACATGAATCGTATCAACTGTTTCTTGCCCTTCATTGGTTAGTTTATCGATAGATTTCTTGAACCATTCTTCAATGTAACTTTTCATTGGTGCCACGTTGATTTCATGTCGGATTTTGATGTTGAGCATCTCACCCTCCAAGTCTCTCAGATCAAGGGAAATTCCATATAATGCTTCTTCAATATCCTGATTTTTCATGGAGTAGTCCACTAGCCACTTTTCTATGTCGTCTTGATTATATTCAAGTATGCCATAGAAATTTTCAAGGGGAAACACTTTAAAGATCTCAACCTTCAAATCAAATTGTTTCTTTGTTAGTAACAACAAGTTGAGGATCAATGATCTGAAAATGATCTTTAAATACTTGGTTATGTTTTAAGAATGAGTTCATTTACCAATTAGGAATTGATTGAAAGAAGAAGAAATTAATGATATATTATAGCATCCAATAACAAGAAATGAAGGTCTGAATGTAAGCACAAAGAATCAACAAACCGTAACAGTGAAGTTGCTAATGGAGTTCAAAAATATTTCCTACATCTTCGGGCTTTTGTCTCAGTGGGTGAGGCTTTCTTATTTCTGTTCAATGCTTCAAACTGATCAGAATCTGGATTAGGGGTCAAAATTTAGCCCAAAAATGAAAGTGTTCGGAATCACCTCAAAACGAATAGTTTCATATCCCTCATCGTCATGAACCCAATGCACTTTGAATGAGGTCAAACAGACATTGGATGAGTGAGATATCGTGTTCTTTTCGATTTGCCAAATAGGCAAAAACATTTGCTGACTGTACAGTCCATACAGGCTGACGTGGCATGACCGTACAACCTACATGTCATGATTGTATGCTGAGTTGGAAGGTGATGTGTCAGTGTTATTTTACATACGCATGGACGAATAGATTTTTGACATGTGGTGCTTTACTGTCAAATTGGGAGGTGTCACGTGGCCTAGGCATGGATTGCCACGTGGCACCATGTTGTTATGTAAAATTATTGTGGAGTCCGTGGAATTTGAACCTCGGACCTCCCTCCCAAGGTGAGCGCCTTCGCATATTATGGGATACCACTAGCCCACATGTTGGTGCTTGTTTAATATATGTTTTAAAATATATTTAAATTTACACTATGTTGCATTTTGGGGTGCGTCTGGGATGGGGCTTAGCCCCAGCCCTTGGTTATATGGGTCACCGCATATGACCACCTCATGGGAAATGGATTTTCAAATGGTTCCCTAAGAATGCACCCGCCACTTGTCAAGTGCTTGTGCCACCTTGTAACAGAGCCCCAAATTCGCACTGGGACGTGGCCATATGGTCCCCATGCGCCCAACACCTCTGCGAATTGGGGGCTAGGTTCGCTAACGGTGATACATTATGGCATGAATTGTGGGAATGATGTGTGTACTATGTTTAGGCATGGGAAATGCCCAGAATCCAGGTTACTCACACACAAGTATGAATTGGCGAACCAAAGACAACAAGATTGAAGGAGGAAAATGGCAGGAGGCCTAACTTGTTCATTTTTTGGCCAAATGAGGTGCCGAAAAAGCCTAGCTAGGGGTTTTTGGATGTTCTAATTCCATTGGAACTATTTTCAAATCCATTTGGAGAATTTTTATGCAGGTTTTTCTACTTTGAAGTTTCAGGAGCTCCAGGGAGCTTAGGGCCCCCATAGATGGAGGCCATGCTCAGATGAGCCCAAGTCTATTTTCTATGAATGAATAGTCATTTTTGAATAATTGTTATGCTTTGAACAAATTTGGATAGCTTTCAGATACATTTGAGGACTTTTACAGGTGTTTTTTCCACAAGGAAGCTCAGGGAAGCTCAAGGCCACCAGTAGAAGAGCTCATGCCCGGATGAGCCATGGTATGTTTTTAGATATCCAATAGTCATTTTTGGGGTTTTTATGTATTATGAACCCAATGGTACAGTCAGTAAATCAATTGGAGTTGAGAATAATCTTGTAAAAGAATCTTTGACAAACTAATCCAAAAGAGCCTAGTCCATTGATGGAGGCTCAAGGAGATGTAGCCCAGTTGGAGGTGAACTCCTTTATCATCTTGTCTTTGTTGTGAGTTTATTGGTTTATTTGTTGCAAGTCATGTTTGTTGTGTATTTATTTAAACCACATATTTTACGTTACAAAGACCTCACACATAGACATTTAAAAGAAGCATAAACTTAACACATAAAACCTCTTGCACAACTAAGACATTGAGCAAGGTCCTGAAGTTTATTTTAATGGAGTAGAGGGTGCTTGCATAGCATAACAAGTCAACCCCCTATTTTCAGATTAGGTGGTATCAGATCATAGTTTTTGTCATGTGATTTCCATTGATAGATAGAGATTTAGTTGTTGGTATTATTGTGCAAGTTTTTTGTTGAAGTTTGATATCTTTTAAAGATGGAGGAATCTTCAAACAATGAAAGTTCTCATACATATTCATTAGCCAAGTTATTTGACAAAGATATGTTGAAGGAATTTGTAACCATGAGATATATGGTGCAAGATATGTGTGAAGATAGGAAGGAGAGCATTTTCCTTCAAGAGTAGTTGATGGCCATGAAGGAGTAGAAGCACCAGCTTCTTGAAAATCTGCATGAGATAGACACTCAAATCCATGAGGAAAAGGAAACCCTTACCAAGTACATGCATGAACATGAGGTATGTAATGTTGGTTTTTCTTCAAATTCCTCTCAAGATGAATGCTTTGGTGTTTTTGAAAATCACACTAGAGGAATAGGGTCCAAGTTATTGTTAAAAATGGGCTATGAAGGTAAAGGGTTAGGCAAGCATGCACAAGGCATTGTTGAGCCTATTATTTTTTAGGAGAGGCCCAAGTATAGGGGTGTTGGATATGAACAGAAAGATGAAGCATATTCCAAAGTTGAGGAGATAAGGGAAACCGTTCCAAGAACAAATTTTGTTGCAAGTTCAATCCCTCAATCATGCAAAGTGTGTGTTCAAGATGAATGCACATGTGTGAAACAAGAGAGTTGTAACAGCCATGAGGACGAGAATATATTTTTTGGTATTCAAAAGAGAGCTGGTAACTCTTGAAATTCACCTCCTCAAGAAGGCGATAAAGGTGAATGTTCAAGAACTTTTGTTGCAAGTTCAATCCCTCAAGCATGCAAAGTATGTGTTCAAGATGAATGAAAATGTGTGAAACAAAAGAGTTGTGACAGACATGAGGACAAGAACATTGTTGTTGGTATTCAAAAGAGATCTAGTAACTCTTCAAATTCACCTCCTCAAGAAGGCGATAAAGGTGAATGTTCAAGGTATATTTCTTCCTATAATTCAGTTGTTTTTTATTATGTTAAGCATGGTAAATTTTCATGTAAAAATGGAAGAAAAAGACCATGTACATATTGTGGTTTAGATAACCATCATATTTCAAGATGTTGGAAAAGATTGACCACATTCGGGAAACTTTCCAAGCAAAGGCAACTTGAAAAGAGGATGAAGAAGATTTTCACTCATTGCCAGAAGAGAGGTCATCTCATTGACCATTGTTGGACATTGCATCCAACCAATCATCCACATCACAAAAAGAAGATGGATAAAGATATTGGCAAGAATGGAAGAGGAGATTCCATCATCGATGTGAGTCAAGATGATTCACAAGAAGACGATTTTCAGCGGAAAAAGTCACCATTGAATTGGTTTGGTAAGAAATGGTTAGATTTGTTGAGCAAGTAAGGCTTGCATTTTTCTATTTGTAGATGCACCTTTCAGCCTTATGTATGAATTTCTATTGAAAGTATGACAAGTTGCAACAATTTATCACAACTTGTATGATGCAAGTTTGCATGTGAATGCAATTCATTTGAAGGCATTCTTGTTGTTGCACAACTTCGCCAGGAGAATGTAAAAGAGGGGTATGATACGCACTTGTTGCAGCCATTTATAGCTTTTGATTTTCATCTCTTTTACCCACATGTTTTTGGGTTTATGTACTTATGTTTGTACTTGAAGGAGAGTTTAAGAGCTATGCACATGCATGGGATTTTGTATGTGTAAACAATGAAATTTGTGATAGTTTAATTTTGAGTGACTCATGATTGTAGCATAGTTGTGTATCATGAATGTCGATATGTTTCAAATGAGTCTCGACTTGTTTCGATGTTGTCTTGATGAATATGTTGTGTCGATCATGTCTTTCGACTTATGTTTAGTCAATTGTGTTCATTGGTTTGTAAGTCAATTTAGAATACACCAAGATGAAGGGAAACACCATGTGCTTTGATGAAGTACAAGATGTGACCGTTTTCTTGAAGACAAAAAGACTTTGTTGGTATCATTTTCAGTCTTATATAAAATTTGTTTTCAAGATTGATGGTTTTTCTTGGTTTGTGACAAGATGTCGTAGGAAAGTTTTTGCATCCATTGTAGAGCGGATTGTGTTGATGCCAATGAGTTCACAAGAGGGACTTGATTCTAAGTGGGAAGGCTAGCATCTTTCCAAGCACAAAGAGAACAATGGGTCAGCAGCAGCCAGAGAACAGTGGTTGAGGGACATAGCTAGTTACAGTGCAAGGCATGTCAAGGTACTCAGGTGATTGCCAAAAAGAATTTTCAAGTACAATAAGTTGATAGAACTTAGAAGTAAAAGCCTAATGAAGCTTAGGAAGATAATCATCATCTTTTGTGGGTCCAAAAGCCTTTCAGTGGGAAGGTGTGATTAGAATATAAACTAGGGGTCAAAATTTAGCCCAAAAATGGAAGTGTTCGGAATCACCTCGAAACGAATAGGTGTGTATCCCTCGTCGTCATGAACCCAACACACTTCGAATGGGGTCAAATGGACATTGGATGAGTGATATATCGCGTTTTGTTCGATTTTCAAAACATGGAAAACATTTTGTTGACTGTACAGTCCATACAGGATGACCTGGCATGACCGTACAACCTACGTGTCATGACTGTATGCTAAGTTGGTAGGTGACGTGTCAGTGTTATTTTACATACGCATGGATGAATATATTTTTGACGTGTGGCGCTTTACTGTCAAATTGGGAGGTGCCACGTGGCACCATGTTTTTGTGTAAACTTATTGTGGAGCCCATGGGATTCAAACCCTGGACATCCCTCCCAAGGTGAGCACCTTCGCATAGTATGGGCTACCACTAGCCCATGTGTTGGTTCTTTTTTAATATATGTTTTAAAATATATTTAAATTTACACTATGTTTCATTTTGGGGCGCGTCCGGGATGGGGCTTAGCCCCAACCCTTGGTTATATGGGTCGCCGCATATGACCACCTCACGAGACGCAAATTTTGAAACGGTTCCCCAAGCATGCACCCACCACTTTTCAAGTGCTCGTGCCACCTTGTAACGGAGCCCCAAATTCACGTTGGGACGTCACCATATGGCCCCCATGCGCCCAACACCTCTGCGAATTGGGGGCTAGGTCCGCTAACGGAGCTACATTATGGTGTGAATTGTGGAAATAGTGCATGTTCTGGGTTTAGGCATGGGAAACACCCAAAATCAAGGTTACTCACACACAGTGTGAATTGGTGAACCAGAGACAACAAGCTTGAAGGAGGAAAATGGCAGGAGGCCTAACTTCTTCATTTTTTGGCCAAATGAGGTGCCGAAAAAGCCCAACTAGGGGTTTTTGGATGTTCTGAATCCATTGGAATTGTTTTCAAATCCATTTGGAGACTTTGTATGCATGTTTTTATACTTTGAAGTTTCAGGAGCTCGAGGGAGCTTAGGGCCCCAACAGATGGAGGCCGTGCTCAGATGAGCCCAAGACTATTTTTTGTGACTGAATAGTCCTTTTTGACTAATTGATATTCTTTGAACACATTGGAATAGGTTTCAGATCCATTTGAGGACTTTTACATGTGTTTTTTCCACAATGAATCTCAGGGAAGCTCAAGGCCACCAGTGGAAGAGGTCATGCCTGGATGAGCCATGGTCCGTTTTCAGAGAACCAATAGTCATTTTTGGGGTTTTTATATATTCTAAACCCAACGGTATGGTCACTAAATCCATTGGACTTGAGTAGAATATTTTAAAAGAATCTTTGGCAAACTAATCGTAGAGAGTCTAGTCCATTGATGGAGGCTCAAGGAGATGTAGCCCGGTTGGGGGTGAACTCCTTTATCATATTTTCTTTTTGTTGCAAGTTATGTTTGTTGTGTATTTATTTAAACCACATATTTTACCTTACAAAGACCTCACACATAAAAATTTAAAAGAAGCATAAACTTAACACATAAAACCTCTTACACAACTAACACATTGAGAAAGGTTCTGAAGTTTATTTTAATGGAGTAGAGGGTGCTTCCATAGAATAACAAGTCATCTCCCTATTTTCAGATCACAAACACACATCATAAAAGTGTCAAATGGATTACAAAATGGTATGGTTATGTTCTTCTTTACCTCAAGTATCCAACACAACTGACGAAACTAAAAACGATTGAGCGTAGCTCCCGAAATTGGCCCACAAAGTTTCCATCCTCAATGGCTTCCCTGCATAAAAATAGCTTGAGCTTCACGATTCTTTATCATTTCTTCTGTTATGAAATTTTTTGGCTTGTCAAAAACCTCTAGTTTATATAGATTCTAAGCTGGGAGTCGAAATACAACTTCCCCGCAAGATCTAGGCTCCAGATCCACTTTTTTTGGCCAAAAATCAACAAAAATCCATTAAAACAAGGTAAAAACCCACTAAAATGGAAAATAATTGGTTAAACACCTAAAAATAGGGCGTGTGCCACTTTTTATGGTCGCATGGATGACATGTGACCTAGCTCTAGACCCTTTAAGGCCCCACGCCCAGGCCACACCCTTGGTCACAAGATTATCCCATGTGACATGGCCTCCATTCGACACACCTCTCTTAAACATAGAAAAGGGCTTAATGTTTAAGTTTTTAAAAAGTGGATATATTTCTAAAGTTTGGTTCTTTCCTTTGTGGCTAGTGCATTAGTGTTAGGAATTTTTTATATTGATAGGTCATGGATTCGACTCCCATGGATTTATACAATATTTTGCATTCGTCCCTTTTAGGCCCCATCAGGGTGACACAGGGCACCCTGTGATTGGGCCACATGTCATCCCATGGTTGGACAAAACCATACCATGTGGACTGATCACCCCTTGCCGCTTGTCAACATCAAAAAATGCCAAATGTCGAGATCTGAAATGCCATGTGTTGGTTGCAGGAGCTTCTACTTGTCCTCGGTAGAATGTGCCACATGTCATGCCCAAAATGTGCCATGTCACACTTTGACTAGTTGACCTTTTGTTTCTTTAGGAAATTGATCAGAACATGATAAAGTTTGCATACAGTGTCTACTTTCAAAAAAAAAAATATGGAAGCAATCAACGCGCCGAGATGGACGCAATGGTGTTGGTTTCAGTTGATTCCGATAACTTTGTTTTTTAGGCCTTCCTAGATACATTTTCAATCATGCCTCCCCACTAAGACCTTTTGGTCCTCCAAAAGGGTATTAACCAATCATCAAGTGCAGGATAGGCCACCCCACTTATTCTATGTATTTAAACTCTGTCATGTGCACCTGTCTCATCAATATCAATTGAAAAAAAAGCATGACAACTGACAGCATATTGTTAGCCACTTGTACTCTTTCACATCTTACTGAAGACACTACCATCCATGTTGAAAATATTAGTAGCGATAACATCATAAATATGACTGCAAATGAGCTAATATGTTTGAAGTACTTGGACGACATTATATTATCTTGAAGAAAAGTATGATTGAACTTCCATTATACAACCATCTCATGTTCATGCTTAATATCAATTGCTTGATTTGGCACAATTATAGCTCTGTTGCCTACATAAGTTGCCTTCCTTAATTGTTCCTTTGTTTGAAGAGATTTATTTGATTTTAAGTGATGAGCATGTGCAACATATTAATTGCCTTCTTTAGTTAAGTGATATTGATTATGTTCCATGTAGAAGATTGTTTTGTGATCATACAAATAAGGACTACCTAAGACTATTCCACATTCATTGAGTGGCACCACATCACACGTTACCTCATCCACAAACTTTGATGAAATGGAAAACTTCAAAGTGCATTGCTTTGTTATGCTCAATTTATGATTGTTGATTATCCATTTAAGTGAGTAAGTTTTATGATGCATCTTAGTGTTTAATCCCAATTGTTTAACCACTTCCTCTGAAAT
This sequence comes from Picea engelmannii, assembly GCA_009831015.1. Taxonomy (NCBI): domain Eukaryota; kingdom Viridiplantae; phylum Streptophyta; class Pinopsida; order Pinales; family Pinaceae; genus Picea; species Picea engelmannii. Next base: position 402,646 of record ML777435.1, on the reverse strand, counting down.
CAATTTAGATTGAGATCCATTATCTATCAATGTATCGATATTGGTATGTTTCATTATCACCTTTATGTGAAATAATTTGCATCTAGAATCATATCTATCACAAATTTTACCTGTCAAACCAATTATTGTGATATTAGTCTCATCACCTTAATCATATCCCAAGTTTGTTGGCCATGTTGTTGTTGCAATTGTTTTCCTCCCTTTCCTTTCTTTGAACCACTTTGGTCTCTTCTTAGGATGCAATTTCCAACAATGGTCATCATCGTGCCCTTGTTTCTTGCAATGATTGCAAGAGAGTTTATCTTCCCTTATTGTCGTTGATTTTTCTTTCTTTCCATTCCCCTTCCTTTTGTCCTCTTTCCTTGAAGACGATTTCTTTGATACACCAACTCTTGTTTTCCCTGCTTCAATGTATATTTCTTGAACAGAAACCTCATCAATATTAGTAGGTCCAAACATAAATACAATGTTACGAATATGTGCAGGTAAACCTCCTATATACTTCACAATATTTTCTTGGGTATGTAATAGAATATTTAACATTAGTTCCATCTTACGAAATCCATCTTTGTATTCTTGCATTGTTTGTCCCTTTCTTAGTTTAAGACATTTCCATTCAATTACATCCTTCTCTTTATAACCCAAAGGATAAATTTTCTTTATAAGTGAAAAAAAAAATCTTTCCATGATGAAAATACATTACCAACTTGTTGTGTGTCATTTTGCAACTTACTCTACCACCAAATGAGTGTTGTGTTTGTAAGACGAAGCAATGCCAACTTGATTTGATTTGCCTCATGCTTGATTTGTTGCAAACTTCAATAAACTTCCATCTGTCTGTAAGATAGCTAGAGAGGTAGTGGGGGGGCCTAGAGGACCCATAGTGATAATAGTGGAGGTCATTCAATGTAAGGTGGACTAGGTCCACTATATTATTAAATAAGGCCCACTATGGTAGTTAGATATAATAAATGGGTAATTATATATAATAAATGTAAGAGGACTTCTTAGAAGGTTCTACTTCTAGAAGATTCCTCCTCTAGAATGTTCTTAGGTGATGGTAGCACTATATAAAGGGGTTCAAGTAATATAATGGGATATGAAGAGAAATATTGTATTTAGAGTTGTAGCTCAATAGGAGGATGCCCCCTCGAAGAGGCAAGTGAACAGGAGAGGATCTCTTCCATAATAGGATCCATTGTATGGTGTTTCCCTACCTCAAGGGTTTGATATAATAAAGTGTGGTTTCTTCTATCTTGCTTGTGGATCTATTGTGTATTCAGTATTTTTGGTGATTATATTCGTAGATCTGGTATAGGTTCTTAACAAGCGGTATCAGAGCACTTTCCTTGGCCGGAGTTGTGGGCAACTATTTTTTATTTTTGCAGATTTTTTTTTCGGAGAAGAAAAAAGAGGGCCGCGACATTCCAGAAATTTTCAGTATATTTCTGTGAAAAATTTGCAGAAAAGGATTATAGATCTGAGTTCCTCTCAGAAAAACACCCAAGTTAAAAAAAAAATCGTCCAAAACGGAGTCCGGGAAGTCAAGATATTGAAGTTTTAAAATCTGCAATTTTTCAGAGTTTTTTTCCGTGGACGGCGGCGGGATTTGTTTTTATTTCTGTAGCAGTTGGAGGCCGAATTTTCTCAAACAAATTACATATCTGAGTTCCTCTCACAATTTCACCCAATTTCAAAAAAAACATCAGTCGAAACGGAGTCCGGGAAGTGAAGTTATGAGCATTTTAACTTCAACAGTTTTTTAGGGTTTTTAAGAAAAAACCGCAATTTTCTGTTGTAACTTATTGTTCTATTTTTTTGGGGTTTTTTCGTGATGGATGCAGGACCGAAGGGTTCATAGGGTGCTCAGATGGCTATTTCTTCTCAAAACCTGAAAGAAATTCTTGAATCATTCAAAACCCAATTGTTTCACACATTGAATGACAGATTGGATGCATTTGCACATGGCCTCACAGACAGCCTCACAAACAACCTCACATATGGCCTCAATGATAGTTTTCGTAGTATTCAAGATTCATCGAATAACATGCAGGAGATATTTCTTATGGAGGGCCTCAGGGATGAATATAATCAAGAAATATATGCTTGGTATGATTTTGAGGCAGATTGTGATGATTGGTATATGGATAGTTGTCATTTCTAGGATGACAACCACTTTCATATTTTATTTGATGACCCTACTCCACCTTCTGTAGAGAAAATCAATGTCCCACATCAGGAGCTAGTTACCAACGTTCAGTCTACATATTCTATAGTGGTATTATTCATTCCAGATTCTTCTATGACCCTTTTCCACTATGTGGATGGATCTTCTTATTTGGATCCACATGATAGGTGTCAGTATTTGGAGCATCATTTGGAGTTGGTTATCGGGTTCCAAAATATTCCACGGGGAGTTCACATGAACACTTGGACATGGGACCCAGGCTTACAATGGTGGTTGGACTAATTCAGCATGGTAGATTTCCTTTCTACATGGGACCTTGGTTCTTCAGTCTTCTTCAGCATTATGGTCCACAATTATCCATGGGACCCTGGTATATGGTTGTACATCAAGCATTGAGGACAACGCTTTCATAAGGGGGATGGAATGTAAGGTAGCTAGAGAGGTAGTGGGGGGGCCTAGAGGACCCATAGTGATAATAGTGGAGGTCATTCAATGTAAGGTGGACTAGGTCCACTATATTATTAAATAAGGCCCACTATGATAGTTAGATATAATAAATGGGTAATTAGATATACTAAATGTAAGAGGACTTCTTAGAAGGTTCTACTTCTAGAAGATTCCTCCTCTAGAATGTTCTTAGGTGATGGTAGCACTATATAAAGGGGTTCAAGTAATGTAATGGGATAATAAGAGAAATATTGTATTTGGAGTTGTAGCTCAATAGGAGGATGCCCCCTCGAAGAGGCAAGTGAACAGGAGAGGATCCCTTCCATAATAGGATCCATTGTATGGTGTTTCCCTACCTCAAGGGTTTGATATAATAAAGTGTGGTTTCTTCTATCTTGCTTGTGGATCTATTGTGTATTCAATATTTGTGGTGATTATATTTGTAGATCTGGTATAGGTTCTTAACACTGTCTCACCCAGTTATCAAGCCTCTCAGCATTGAATTCACCATCATACATGGGTAATTCAAATTTGACATCAAGCTTAATTAAAGGCATATCATGTTTATGTTTATGGGAATGTTTTATTGTGGTGGATTTTGAGATTGTATTTGAAAAAGAAGAAACTAAAGGAGGTGAAGGAGGAGGTTTAGGAGGATCCTCTCCTTCTTCACTTTTGTCTTGTTTAGAATATTCCCCTTGGAAATGCCTTTTCCATTTCTAGTAATCCTCATATAAGACCTTTACCATCTCATACATGGCAAATAAAGTCTTTTGAAACTTGATCTCATTACGAGACATTTCTTCTTCTGATGCCATATCCTCACTTTGAGAAGTCCTCTTTCTCAATCCAATCTCAGGATCCCCTTCTACAAGCTCGCCTTCACCACGGATCAACTTTTCCCTGGTAATCATGCAAACTCAAAAACCAACTATCAACCTACTATGATACCACTTGATCTGAAAATGATCTTTAAAGACTTGATCCCTGTAGAATATTTATTTGCGATCATACAAATAAGGACTGCCTAAGACCATTCCACATTCATTGAGTGGCACCACATCACATGTTACCTCATCCACAAATTTGATGAAATTGAAAACTTTAAAGTGCATTGCTTTGTTATGTGCAATTTATGATTGTCGATTATCGATTTAAGTGAGTAAGGTTTATGAAACATCTTCGTGTTTAATCCCAATTGTTTAACCACTTCCTCTGAAATCAAGTTAGATTGATATCCACTATCTATAAATGTATTGATCTTGGTATGTTTCATTATCACACTTATGTGAAATAATTTGCATCTAGAATCATATCCATCACCAATTTTACTTGTCAAACCAACTGTTTTGATCTTAGACTCATCACCTGAATCATATACCAATTCCATCGGCCATGTTGTTGTTGCAACTATTTTCCTCACTTTCCTTTCTTTGAACCACTTCATTCTCTTCTCAGAATGCAATTGCCAACAATGGTCATCATCATGCCCTTCTCTCTTGCAATGCTTGCAAGAGAGTTTCTCTTCCCTTCTGCTCGCTAAATTTTATTTATTTCCATTCCCCTTCCTTTTTTCCTCTTTCCTCGAAGACGATTCCCTTGATACACCAACTCATGTTTTCCCTGCTTCAATGTATGTTGCTTGAATAGAAACCTCATCAACATTAGTAGGTCGAAACATAAATATAGTGTTACGAATATGTGCAGGTAAACCTCCTATATACATCTTAAGATTTTCTTGGGTATGTAATGGAATATTTAACATTAATGCCATCTTAAAAAATTCATCTGTGTATTCTTGCACTATTTGTCCCTTTCTTAGTTTAATACATTACCATTCAATTAAATCCTTCTTTTATAACACAAAGGACAAAATTGTTTTCTAAGTGCAAAAACAAAATCTTGCCATGATGGAAATACATTACCAACTTGTTGCATGCCATTTTTCAACTTACTCCGCCACCAGATGAGTGTTGTTTTTGCAATACAAAGTGATGCCAACTTGATTTGAGTTGCCTCATCCTTGATTTGTTTCACACGACAATAAACTTCCATATTTATGACCTAGTTATCAAGCCTCTCAACATTGACTTCACCATTATACATGGGTAATTTAAATTTCACATCAAGCTTAAGTAAAGGCATATCATATTTATGTTTATGGGAATGTTTTCTTCCGGTGGATTTTGAACTTGTACTTGAAGAAGAAGAAGTTGATGGAGAAGAAGGAGGTGAAGGAGGAGGTTTAGCAGGATCATCTCCTTCTTCAATTTTGTCTTGTTTAGAATATTCCCCTTGGAAAGACATCTTCTATTCCAAGTAATCTTCATATAATACCTTTACCATCTTAGACATGGTAAATAAATTATTTTTCAACTAGATCTCATTCTGAGACATGCCTTCTTCCAATGCCATCTCATCACTTTGAGAAGTCCTCTTTCGCAATCCAATCTCAGGATCTCGTCCTACAAGCTCACCTTTACCACGACTCAAATTTTCCCTGGTAATCATGCAAGCTCAAAAACCAACCGTCAACCTGCTCTGATACTACTTGATCCAAAATGGATCATGCCTCCCCACTAAAACCTTTTGGTCCTCCAAAAGGGTTTTAACCAGTCATCAAGTGCGAGATAGGCCACCTCACTTTTTCTCTATCTTTAAACTCTGTCCTGTGCACCTGTCTCATCAAGATCAATTGAAAAAAAACCATGAAAAATGACATCATATTGTTAGCTACTTGTACTCTTTCACATCTTAATGAAGCCACTACCATACATGTTGAAAATATTAGCAACGATAACATCAGAAATTTAACTGCAAATGAGCTAATATGTTTGTAGTACTTGCATGACATTAGCTTATCTTGAAGCAAAGTATGATTGAACTTCCATTCTACAACCATCTCATGTTCATGCTTAAGATAAATTTCTTGATTTGGAAAAATTATAGATGTGTTGCTAGCATAAGTTGCCTTCCTTAATTGTTCCATTGTTTGAATAGATTGATTTTTTTTTAAGTGATGATCATGTACACCATATTCATTTCCTTGTTTAGTTAAGTGATATTGATTATGTTCCTTGTAGAAGATTGTTTTTTGATCATACAAATAAGGACTTCCTAAGACCATTCCACATTCATTGAGCGGCACCACATCACATGTTACCTCATCCACAAACTTTGATGAAATTGCAAACATTAAAGTGCATTGCTTTGTTATGTGCAATTTATGATTATTGATTATCCATTTAAGTGAGTAAAGTTTATGATGCATCTTAGTGTCTAATCCCAATTGTTTAACCACTTCCTCTGAAATCAAGTTATATTGAGATCCACTATATATCAATGTATCGATCTTGGTATGTTTCATTATCACCCTTATGTGAAATAATTTGCATCTAGAATCATATCCATCACCAACTTTACATGTCAAACCAACTGTTGTGATCTTAGTCTCATCACTTGAATCATGGACCGTTGATCTACCACATAGAATATTTTGGCATTTTGTGGATCGAGAGAACATACATGAAAGGTCTTTCAACCTCACGATACACAAAACCATGACAAGATCTAAGCCATCAAATCATGGGGGAATCAGGGTCGTCGAATTGAGAGCTCCAAAATGTTGGCATTTCGGGAGTCAAGAGAATGGAGGTGAATCACATCGAGAATTCCCGATACGCAAAATCCCGACACACTTGAGAGTTGGGCCCCGTGTCATGGTGAATGGTCACATGGATGGAGGCCAATGGAAGAGATAAGGAACATTAAGCTATTTTCAGATTTCGGGATCAGGGTTGGCTCACTCATAAAGTCTCGACATGCGAAATTGGGATGCACCTTTTGTGTACACAAGCAGTCATAGCCCATGGTCGTGTGGAGGTGAGGCTTGCGTTGGGTGATTGTTCGTGCAGGCCGAGTTTCAAAAGGACCCGTGGATTTTTTTTTCAGAGGTTCCAGCAAGGACCCAAAGATATGTTCCAGCTCGAGGAAATTGAACAATTCATAGACCGGGAGGTCAACGGACCCTGCCGAGGTAAGGGGTCTGCATCACAATCTCTAGTCATTCTACTATACATTACACGAAATAATATTATACCAAAAAGAAAATAGAAAAACATAAAAGAAAATATGGTGATAACATCTAAAAATCTATTTTACTTACTATCATCATGAGTAATCCCCACAAGCACATAATCCATCTTTAAAATTATGAAATTGAGTGTATAACTTAATATAATTTGGCCTCCAACCATATTGGAAATAAATTTCATGGAAATATGGAAGTCACCAAACACATGGAGGTTCTTAACAATACATGTAGTTGTTTGAGTGGGTGAGTTTATAAGTGCAAATGCAATGGTTATCTTCTCATTGTGGTATATGTGTTGGCACCTTACTCACTAACAAATACAAGGCACCATCCATAAGGCACCTTACTCACTAACAAATATAAGGAACCATCTATAAGGCACCATAGTCTTAGACTCATTTCAAGCTTCATTTCACCACCAATTTAGAAACCCTATAATCAATTGAACCATACCATCACCTAAGGGGAATTCAACTAAATTATTGCAGGTATGACCATATCCTAAAATTTGAAGTTACAATACACTGACCTCTTCAAATTGTTGGGTTCAACACTTACAAATGTTGAAACATCTAATCTTAAACTAGATCCAATGTATTGGGTAATTAACTGATCGATTTTAACTAATTAGAGCATAACTGAAATTGGTAGAGGTCCATTCTTATCATTGGGATACATTCAATTCCCACTAAAATGATGATACACTGACAAATGATTTAGAGAAATAAGGAAATTGCATTCATTCGATAAATGAATATTGCATACGCATCGTGTAGTTATATTGATTTCAACAATGATATAACACAAAATGATAGGGTAAATTGATTTCATTAATAATATAGTGAAAAATTATTTAGAAAAGTCAAATAATTGTATTAATTTTAGTGATTACACAATAAAAAATGATTTAGAGTAATCAAGTAATTACATTGATTTCAACAAATATGATATAATGCAAAATCATAAGTTGTATTGATTTGAGTGATGATACAATGAAAAAAATATTTAGTGCATTAACTAAAGAAATAATTACAATAAAATTGATGTAGTGCATCGATTTCAAGACGGATATACTGAAAGTTATCAACTGAAATGAATTTAACAATAACATAGTGCAAACCAATTTCAAAATACATATTATAATGTTGCAAAAAAGGTTTGTACTTATAAGCTAAAGTCCACTTCTTTTTTTTCTTGGTGTGATTCCTCTGTTAATTAGTATGTGCACATTAAAACCATTATAATATTAACATATATATAATGTTTACACACACACACTTTTTTGTTTAACTTCGAATAGAGCCTAGGGAAACCCACTAGGCACTTCCCCTCATTTCGATGACGGTACCCAGGGTAAACCAGATTTTGTAGAAAGCTAAGGCTTTTTCGATAGCTTTCTCATTTAAGAGCTCAACATGTCACTTATAGGAATTGAACTTGGGTGGGAGGAGGGGGGGGGACCACCCTTCAACACAAACCTCTCGATCTAAACCCAATTAACTCACACACACAAACACACTTAAAACCAAAATTATCCAATAGAATGTAAATATAATAATGAGGAACATATGATCTTTAAGAATAAAACTATTAATATTGGAAAGAAAGAGAGATAAGGTATGACATTCTCTACAATATCTTTAACTAAATGTTTGAATGGATTTCGAAATCAATTTCCATTATCATATGGTCGATATGAAAATATGAGAATGCTAGGAAGTGTGGGTAAAATAAAAGTAGAAGAACAAAGTTTGAGATTTGTTACTACGTAATCTATTTGTTATTTATTATATGCATCCTATTACTTTCTTACTATCCACCTTCTTCATCATTAAACATTGTTACTTTATTATTATTCAACTTAATTCTCATGCAACTTTTGAAGTGACCTCTTTTTTATGCTTGAATCCATTAGGATCGAAATGACAACCTCACGAGGATGTAAATCCCCCTGCATTTTTATAGAGGTGGTACTCCTCTTTAGATTTTCTTGGGATTTCTATATATATTTAAAATGTGGGACTTGACAGAAGTTCGTCGCAATTCAAAGAAACATAAATATTGTGAGAAATAAAGGAATTTTTGTTTTGTTTTGTTTTTAAATAAAGTTCCTAAGAAAGCACCAGGAGTATCACACTTCACATATTTAAATCAAATCAACAAACATTCCTCACATCAATCATAGTTTAATATAAATATTTATAATCACATAAAATAAAAAGAAGATGATATGCATGCATAAGATAACTTTAACATAGTGGACACATAGGCATATCAAAAAATGATAATGATAGATCAACCTAAGATACTCTATATTCTGAAAACAGGGTTACAAAGCACAATCGAGATTGTTCCCAAAGTATCTTTCTTGAAATTTCTAAAAAATATATAGTTTGTTACATATTATTTTGAAATTTTAAATGTGTTTGTCTTAAAGACTGGGATTGGGGATCCCGTGGACCATAAAGAAAATAAATACAAGAAATAATCATTTATAAGGAAGACAGTGGGTGGTAAAAGAACAACAAGACCTAGTAAGAAGAAAAGAGGATTTATCAGTCTTCAGTTAAACCTTTCTACTGAAAGAGGTGGAATAATTGGATGAAGGAATTAATAAAGAAAAATTAGGATATGATCAACATAAACTTAATATGATGGTCTCCCTTCTTTTTTACTTTCTTTTTGATGTCCTTTTATCATTTTCATCAACAATTGCAAGAATCGTCTCGATTGTTTCTTACCCTTCATTGGTCAGTTTATCGATAGATTCTTGAACCATTATTTGAGGTAACTTTTCATTAGTGCCACGTTGATCTCATTTTGGATTTTAATGTTGAACATCTCACCCTCCAAGTCTCTCAGATCAAGGGAAATTCCATGTAATGCTTCTTCAATATCCTGATTTTTCATGGAGTAGTCCACTAGCCACTTTTCTATGTTGTCTTGATTATATTCAAGTATGCCAAAGAAATTTTCAAGGGAAAACCCTTTAAAGATCTCAACCTTCAAATCAAATTGTTTCTTTGTTAGTAACAACAAGTTGAGGATCAATGATCTGAAAATGATCTTTAAAGACTTGGTTAAGTTTTAAGAATGAGTTCATTTACCAATTAGGAATTGATTGAAAGAAGAAGAAATTAATGATATATTATAGCATCCATAATCAGAAATGAAGATCTGAATGTAAGAACAAAGAATCATCAAACCATAACAGTGTAGTTGTTAACGAAGTTCAACAAGATTGCCTATGTCTCCGGGCCTTTGTTTCAGTGGGTGAGGCTTTCTTATTTCTCTTCAATGCTTCAAACGTACATCGTAAAAGTGTCAAATGGATTACAAAATCATATGGTTGTGTTTTGCGCGACCTCAAGAATCCAAAAAAACTGACGAAACTTAAAACGATTGAGCATAGCTCCCGAAATTAGCCCACAAAGTTCCCCTCCTCAATGGCTTCCCTGCATAAAAATGGCTTGAGCTTCACGATTCTTCAACATTTATCCTATTTTGAACTTTTTTGGACTGTCAAAAACCTCTAGTTTATATATATTCTGATTTGGGAGTCGAAATACAACTTCCCCTCAAGATCTAGGCTCCAAATCCACTCTTTTTGGCTAAAAACCCACAAAAATCAGCAAAAAGCCATTAAAACAAGGTAAAAACCTACTAAAATGGAAAATAATTGGTTAAGCACCTAAAAATAGGGCGTGTGCCACTTTTTATGGTCACATGGATGACATGTGGCCTAGATTTAGACCCTTTAAGGCCCTATACCCAGGCCACGCCCCTGGTCACAGGATCCTCCCATGTGACCTGGCCTCCATTCGACGCACCTCCCTTAAACATAGAAAAAGGCTGAATGTTTAATTTTTTAAAAAGTGGATATATTTTTAAAGTTTGGTTCTTGCCTTTGTGGCTAGTGAATTATTGTTAGGACTTTGTTATATTGATAGGTCATGGGTTCGACTCCCATGGATTTATACAATATTTTTCATTCGTCCCTTTTAGGCCCCATCAGGGTGACACGTGGCACCCTGTGATTGGGCCACATGTCGGCCCATGGTTGGCCAAAACCATACCATGTGGATCGATCACCCCTTGCCACTTATCAAAATCAAAAAATGCTAAATGTCGAGATCTGAAATGCCATGTGTCGTTTGCAAGAGATGCCACTTGTCCTCTATAGAATGTGCCACATGTCATGCCCAGAATGTGCCATGTGACACTTTGACTAGTTGACTTTTTGTTTCTTTGGGAAATCAATCAGAACACGATAAAGTTTGCATACAGTGTCCACTTTCGAAATCAATTATATGGAAACAATCAACGTACCAAGACGGATCCAATGGTGTTGGTTTCATTTGATTCTAAGAACTTTGTTTTTTAGGCCTTCCTAGATACATTTTCAATCATGCCTCCCCACTAAGACCTTTTGGTCCTCCAAAAGGGTATTAACCAGTCATCAAGTGCGATATAGGCCACCCCACTTATTCTATGTATTTAAACTCTATCATGTGCATCTGTCTCATCAAGATCAATTGCAAAAACAACATGACAAATGGAAGCATATTGTTAGCCACTTGTACTCTTTCACATCTTACTAAAGACACTACCATCCATGTTGAAAATATTAGCAGTGATAACATCATAAATATGACTGCAAATGAGCTAATATGTTTGTAGTACTTGCAAGACATTATATTATCTTGAAGCAAAGTATGATTGAACTTCCATTCTACAACCATCTCATGTTCATGCTTAAGATCAACTTCTTGATTTGGCACAATTATAGTTGTGTTTCCTACATAAGTTTCCTTCCTTAATTGTTCCTTTTTTTGAAGAGATTTATTTGATTTTAAGTGATGAGCATGTACAACATATTCATTGCCTTCTTTAGTTAAGTGATATTGATTATGTTCCCTCTATAATATTTCTTTGTGATCATACAAATAAGGACTGCCTAAGACTATTCCACATTCATTGAGTGACACCACATCACACATTACCTCATCCACAAACTTTGATGAAATTGCAAAATTTAAAGTGCATTGCTTTGTTATGTGCAATTTATGATTGTTGATTATCGATTTAAGTGAGTAAGGTTTATGAAACATCTTAGTGTTTAATCCAAATTGTTTAACCACTTCCTCTGAAATCAAGTTAGATTGATATCCACTATCTATCAATGTATTGATCTTGGTATGTTTCATTATCACCCTTATGTAAAATAATTTGTACCTAGAATCATATCCATCACCAATTTTACCTGTCAAACCAACTGTTGTGATCTTAGACTCATCACATGTATCATATACCAAGTCTATTGGCCATGTTGTTTTTGCAACTGTTTTCCTCACTTTCCTTTCTTTGAACCACTTCAGTCTCTTCTCAAGATGCAATTGTCAGCAATGGTCATCATCGTGCCCTTCTTTCTTGCAATTCTTGCAAGAGAGTTTCTCTTCCCTTTTGCTCGTTGAATTTGATTTAATTCCATTCCCCTTCCTTTTGTCCTCTTTCCTTGAAGATGATTCCCCTGATACATCAACTCATGTTTTCCCTTATTCAATGTATGTTGCTTGAATAGAAACCTCATACACATTAGTAGGTCCAAACATAGATAGAGTGTTACAAATATGTGCAGGTAAACCTCCTATATACTTCTTAAGATTTTATTGGGTATGTAATGGAATATTTAACATTAATTCCATCTTAATCCTTCTCTTTATAACCCAAAGGATAAAATTTCTTTCTAAGTGCAAAAACAAAATCTTTCCATGATGGAAATACATTACCAACTTCTTGCGTGCCATTTTTAAACTTACTCTGCTACCAGATGAGTTTTTTTTTTTGCAAGACAAAGCGATGCCAACCTGATTTCAGTTTCCTCATCCTTTATTTGTTGCACACAACAATAAACTTCCATCTATCTAACCTACTTATCAAGCCTTTCAACATTGACTTCACCATTATACATGGGTAATTTAAATTTCACATCAAGCTTAAGTAAAGGCATATCATGTTTATGTTTATGGGAATGTTTTCTTGTGGTGGATTTTGAACTTGTACTTGAAGAAGAAGAAGTTGATGGAGAAGAAGTAGGTGAAGGAGGACATTTAGCAGGATCATCTCCTTCTTCAATTTTGTCTTGTTTAGAAGATTCCCCCTGGAAAGGCATCTTTCATTCAAAGTAATCCTCATATAATACCTTTATCATCTCAGACATGGAGAATAAAGTATTTTTCAACTCGATCTCATTCTGAGACATGCCTTCTTCTGATTCCATCTCATCACTTTGAGAAGTCCTCTTTCGCGATCCAATCTCAAGATCCCCTCCTACACACTCACCTTCACCATGACTCAAATTTTCCTTGGTAATCATGCAATCTCAAATACCAACCATCAACCTTCTCTGATACCACTTGATCCAAAATGGATCATGCCTCCCCACTAAAACCTTTTGGTCCTCCAAACGGGTTTTAACTAGTCATCAAGTGCGGGATAGGCCACCTCACTTTTTCTCTGTCTTTAAACTTCTTCCTGTGCACCTGTCTCATCGAGATCAATTGAAAAAAAACCATGAAAAATGACATCATATTGTTAGCCACTTGTACTCTTTCACATCTTACTGAAGCCACTACCATCCATGTTGAAAATATCAGCAGCGATAACATCAAAAATATGACTGCAAATAAGCTAATATGTTTGTAGTACTTGCACGACATTAGCTTATCTTGAAGCAAAGTATGATTGAACTTCCATTCTACAACCATATCATGTTCATGCTTAAGATCAGTTTCTTGATTTGGAACAATTATAGATGTGTTGCTTCCATAAGTTGCCTTCCTTAATTGTTCCATTGTTTGAATATATTGATTTGTTTTTAAGTGATGAGTGTGTACACCATATTCATTTCCTTCTGTAGTTAAGTGATATTGATTATGTTCCTTGTAGAATATTGCTTTGTGATCATACAAATAAGGACTTCCTAAGACCATTCCACATTCATTGAGTGACACCACATCACATGTTATCTCATCCACAAACTTTGATGAAATTGAAAACTTTAAAGTGCATTGCTTTGTTATGTGCAATTTATGACTGTTGATTATCCATTTAAGTGAGTAAAGTTTATGATGCATCTTAGTGTTTAATCCTAATCTTTTAACCACTTCCTCTGAAATCAATTTAAATTGAGATCCACTATATATCAATGTATCGATCTTGGTATGTTTCATTATCACCCTTATGTGAAATAATTTGCATCTAGAATCATATCCATCACCAATTTTACCTGTCAAACCAACTATTGTGATCTTAGTCTCATCACTTGAATCATATCCCAAGTTTGTTGGCCATGTTGTTGTCGCAACCATTTTCCTCCCTTTCCTTTCTTCGAATCACTTCGGTCTCTTCTCAGGATGCAATTGCCAGCAATGGTCATCATCATGCCCTTATTTCTTGCAATGCTTGCAAGAGAGTTTATCTTCCCTTCTTGTCGCTAAATTTTCTTTCTTTCCATTCCCCTTCCTTTTGTCCTCTTTCCTCGAAGACGGTTCCCCTAATACACCAATTTTTTTTTCCCTTTTTCAATGTATGTTTTTTGAACATAAACCTCATCAAGATTAGTAGGTCCAAACATAGATGCAGTGTTACAAATATGTGCAGGTAAACCTCCTATATACTTCATAAGATTTTATCTGGTATGTAATGGAATATTTAACACTAATGTCATCTTATGAAATCCATCTGTGTATTCTTGAATTGTTTGTCCCTTTCTTAGTTTAAGACATTTCCATTCAATTAAATCCTTCTCTTCATAACCCAAAGGACAAAATTTATTTCCAAGTGCAAAAACAAAATATTTCCATGATGGAAATAAAATACCAACGTGTTGCGTGCCATTTTGCAACTTACTCTGCCACCAGATGAGTGTTGTGTCTGTACAACAAAGAAATGCCAACTTGGTTTGAGTTGCCTCATCCTTGATTTGTTGCAAACTACAATAAACTTCCATTTGTCTGACCCAATTATCAAGCCTCTCAACATTGAATTCACCATCATACATGGGTAATTCAAATTTCACATCAAGCTTAACTAAAGGCATAACATGTTTATGTTTATGGGAATGTTTTATTGCGGTGGGTTTTGAACTTGTACCTAAAGAAGAAGAAGCTGATGGAGAAGAAGGAGGTGAAGGAGGAGGTTTAGGAGGATCCTCTCCTTCTTCACTTTTTCCTTGTTTAGAATATTCCCCTTAGAAAGGCCTTTTCTGTTTCAGGTAATCATTATATAATACCTTTACCATCATAGACATGGAGAATAAATTCTTTTACAAATCGATCTCATTCTGAGACATGCCTTCTTCTGATGCCATCTCCTCACTTTGAGAATTCCTCTTTCTCAATCCAATCTAAGGATCCCCTTCTACAAGCTCACCTTCACCGTGACTCAACTTTTCCTTGGTAATGATGCAAACTCAAAAACCAACATTCAACCTACTATGATACCACTTGATCCAAAAAAGATCTTTAAAGACTTGATCCTTGTAGAATATTGCTTTGCGATCATACAAATAAGGATTGCCTAATACCATTCCACATTCATTGAGTGGCACCACATCACACATTACCTCATCCACAAACTTTGATGGAATTGAAAAATTTAAAGTGCATTTCTTTGTTATGTGCAATTTATGATTGTTGATTATCAATTTAAGTGAGTAAGGTTTATGATGCATCTTAGTTTTTAACCAATTCCTCTGAAATTAAGTTAGATTGATATCCACTATCTATCAATGTATCGATATTAGTATGTTTCATCATCACTCTTATGTGAAATAATTTCCATCTAGAATCATATCCATCACCAATTTTACCTATCAAACCAACTATTTTGATCTTGTCCTCATAACTCGAATCATATCCCAAGTCTATTGGCCATGTTGTTGTTGCAACTGTTTTCCTCCCTTTCCTTTATTTGAACCACTTCGACCTCTTCTCAGGAAGCAATTTCCAACAATGGTCATCATCATGCCCTTCTTTCTTGCAATGCTTTCAAGAGAGTTTATCTCCACTTCTTGTCACTAAATTTTCTTTCTTTCCATTCCCCTTCCTTTCGTCCTCTTTCCTTGAAGATGATTCCCCTAATACACCAACTCATGTTTTCCCTTCTTTAATGTATGTTCCTTGAATAGAAACCTCATCAACATTAGTAGGTCCAAACATAAATACAGTGTTACAAATATGTGCAGGTAAACCTCCTATATACTTCATAAGATTTTCTTGGGTATGTAATGGAATATTTAACATTAATGTCATCTTACAAAATTCAACAGTGTATTCTTGCACTTTTTGTCCCTTTCTTATTTTAATACATTGCCATTCAATTAAATCCTTCTCTTTATAACCCAAAGGGTAAAATTGATTTCTAAGTGCAAAAACAAAATATTTCCATGATTTAAATGCATTACCAACTTGTTGAGTGCCATTTTTCAACTTACTCTGCCACCAGATGAGTGTTTTTTATGTAAGACAAAGAGATGCCAACTTGATTTGAGTTTCCTCATCCTTGATTTGTTACACACGGAAATAAACTTCCATCTGTCTGACCCAGTTATCAAGCCTCTCAACATTGACTTCACCATGATACATGGGTAATTCAAATTTCAGATCAAGCTTAAGTAAAGGAATATCATGTTTATGTTTATGGGAATGTTTTCTTGCGGTGGATTTTGAAATTGTATTTGAAGAAGAAGAAGCTGATGGAGAAGAAGGAGGTTTAGCAGGATCCTCTCCTTCTTCACTTTTGTCTTGTTTAGAAGATTCCCCTTGGAAAGGCCTCTTCTGTTCCAAGTAATCCTCATATAATACCTTTACCATCTTAGACATGGTGAATAAATTCTTTTTCAACTCGATCTCATTATGACACATGCCTTCTTATGATTCCATCTCATCACTTTGAGAAGTCCTCTTTCTCGATCCAATCTCAGGATCCCCTTCTACAATCTCACCTTCACCATGACTCAAATTTTCCCTGCTAATCATGTAAACTCAAAAACCAACCGTCAACCTGCTATGATACCACTTGATCCAAAATGGATCATGCCTCCCCACTAAAACCTTTTGGTCCTCCAAAAGGGTATTAACCAGTGCGGGATAGGCCACCCCACTTTTTCTCTATCTTTAAACTTTGTCCTATGCACCTGTCTCATTGAGATCAATTACAAAACAACCATGACAACTGACAACATATTGTTAGCCACTTGTACTCTTTCATATTTTACTAAATCCACTACCATCCATGTTGAAAATATTAGCAGCAATAACATCATAAATATGACTACAAATGAGATAATATGTTTGTAGTACTTGCACGAAATTAGCTTATCTTGAAGAAAAGTATGATTGAACTTCCATTCTACAACCATCTCATGTTCATTCTTAAGATCAATTTCTTGATTTGGAACAATTATAGGTGTGTTTCTTGCATAAGTTGTCTTCCTTAATTGTTCCATTGTTTGAATAGATTGATTTTATTTTAAATGATGAGTATGTACAACATATTCATTGCCTTATTTAGTTAAGTGATATTGATTATGTTCCCTGTAGAAGATTTTTTTGCGATCATACAAATAAGGACTTCCTAAAACCATTCCACATTCCTTGAGTGGCACCACATCACATGTTACCTCATCCACAAACTTTGATGAAATTACAAACTTTAAAGTTCATTGTTTTGTTATGTGCAATTTATGATTGTTCAATATCCATTTAAGTGAGTAAGGTTTATGATGCATCTTAGTGTTTAATCCCAATTGTTTAACCACTTCCTCTGAAATCAAGTTAGACTGAGATCCACTATCTATCAATGTATCGATCTTGGTATGTTTCATTATCACCCTTATGTGAAATAATTTGCATCTAGAATCATATACATCACCAATTTTACCTTTCAAACCAACTGTTCTGATCTTACTCTCATCACCTAAATCATATCCCAATTTTTTTGTCCATGTTGTTGATGCAACTATTTGCCTCCCTTTCCTTTCTTTGAACCACTTCGGTCTCTTCTCGGGATGAAATTGCCAACAATGGTCATCATCATGCCCTTCTTTCTTGCAATTCTTGCAAGAGAGTTTATCTTCCCTTCTTGTCGCTAAATTTTCTTTCTTTCAATTCCCCTTCCTTGTGTCCTCTTTCCTCGAAGACGATTTCTCTGATACACCAACTCCTTTTTTCCTTACTTCAACATATGTTGATTCAATAGAAATCTCATCAGCATTAGTAGGTCCAAATATAAATACAGTGTTACGAATATGTGCAGGTAAACCTCCTATATACTTCATAATATTGTCTTAGGTATGTAATGGAATATTTAACATTAATGCCATCTTACAAAATTCATCTTTGTATTCTTGCACTATTTGTCCCTTTATTAGTTTATTACATTGTCATTCAATTAAATCCTTTTCTTTATAACCCAAAGGAAAAAATTGCGTTCTAAGTGAAAAAACAAAATCTTGCCATCATGGAAATACATTACCAACTTGTTGCCTGCCATTTTTCAACTTACTCTGCCACCAGATGAGTCTTTTTTCTGCAAGACAAAGTGATGCCAACTTTATTTGACTTGCATAATCCTTGATTTGTTGCACACAACAATAAACTTCCCTCTGTCTGACCCAGTTATCAAGCCTCTCAGCATTGACTTCACCATCATGCATGGGTAATTCAAATTTCATATCAAGATTAATTAAAGGCATATCATGTTTATGTTTATGGGAATGTTTTCTTGTAGTGGATTTTGAAATTGTACTTGAAGAAGAAGAAGTTGATGGAGAAGAAGGAGGTGAAGGAGGAGGTTTAACAGGCTCCTCTCCTTCTTCACTTTTGTCTTGTTTAGAAGATTCCCCTTGGAAAGGCCACTTTTGTTCCAAATAATTCTCATATAAGACCTTTACCATCGCAAACATGGAGAATAAATTATTTTGCAACTCGATATCCTTATGAGACATGCCTTCTTCCGATGCCATCTCATCACTTTGAGAAGTCCTCTTTCTTGATCCAATCTTAGGATTCGCTTCTACAATCTCACCTTCACCATGACTCAAATTTTCCCTAGTAATCATGCAAAATCAAAAACCAATCGTCAACCTGCTCTAACACCACTTGATCCAAAATGGATCATGCCTCCCCACTAAGGCCTTTTGGTCCTCCAAAAGGGTATTAATCAGTCATCAAGTGTGGGATAGGCCACCCCACTTGTTCTATGTCTTTAAAATGTGTCCTATGCACATGTCTCATTGAGATCAATTGCAAAATAACCATGACAAATGACAGCATATTGTTAGCCACTTGTACTCTTTCACATTTTACTAAATTCACTACCATCCATGTTGAAAATATTAGCAGCAATAACATCAGAAATATGACTCCAAATGAGCTAATATGTTTTTAGTACTTGCATGACATTAGCTTATCTTAAAGCAAAGTATGATTGAACTTCCAGTCTACAACCATCTCATGTTCATGCTTAATATCAATTTCTTGATTTGGCACAATTATAGGTGTGTTGCTTGCATAAGATTCCTTCCTTAATTGTTCCACTGTTAGAATAAATTGATTTTCTTTTAAGTGATGATAATGTACAACATATTCATTGCCTTCTTTAGTTAAGTGATATTGATTATTTTCCCTGTAGAATATTTTTTTGCAATCATACAAATAAGGACTGCCTAAGACTAGTCCACATTCATTGATTAGCACCACATCACACGTTACCTCATCCACAAACTTTGATGAAATTGCAAAATTTAAAGTGCATTGCTTTTTTATTTGCAATTTATGATTGTCGATTATCCATTTAAGTGAGTAAGGTTTATGATGCATCTTAGTGTTTTATCCCAATTGTTTAACCACTTCCTCTAAAATTGAGTTAGATTGAGATCCTCTATCTATCAATGTATCAACCTTGGTATGTTTCATTATCACCATAATGTGAAATAATTTGCACCTAGAATCATATCCATCACCCATTTTACCTATCAAATCAATTGTTTTGATCTTAGTCTCATCACCTAAATCATATCCCAAGTCTGTTGGTTGTGTTTTTTTTGCAACTATTTGCCTCCCTTTCCTTTCTTTGAACCACTTCGTTCTCTTCTCAAGATGCAATTTCCAGTAATGGTCATCATCATGCCCTTCTTTCTTGCAATGCTTGAAAGATTTTTTCTCTTCCCTTATTGTTGTTGAATTTTCTTTCTTTCCATTTCCCTTCCTTTTTTCCTCTTTCCTCAAAGATGATTCGCTTGATATGCCAACTCATTTTTTCCCTGCTTCAATGTATGTTTCTTGAACAAAAACCTCATCAATATTAGTAGGTCCAAATATAAATACAGTGTTACGAATATGTCCAGGTAAACCTCCTATATACTTCATAATATTTTCTTGGGTATGTCATGGAATATTTAACATTAATGCCATCTTATGAAATTCATCTATGTAATCTTGCACGGTTTGTTCCTTTATTAGTTTAAGACATTGCCACTCAATTAAATTCTTCTCTTTATAACCCAAAGGATAAAATTTCTTTCTAAGTGCAAAAACAAAATCTTTCCATGATGGAAATACATTACCAACTTGTTGCATTCCATTTTGCAACTTACTCTGCCACCAGATGAGTGTTGTGTCTTCAAGACGAAGTGATCCCAACTTTATTTGAGTTGCCTCATCCTTGATTTGTTGCACACTGCAATAAACTTCCATCTATCTGACCCAGTTATCAAGCTTCTCGGCATTGACTTCACCATCATACATGGGTAATTTGAATTTCACATCAAGCTTAACAAAAGGAATATCATGTTTATGGAAATCGAAATGTTTTCTTGCGGTGGATTTTAAACTTGTACTTGAAGAAGAAGAAGAAGATGGAGAAGAAGGAGGTGAAGGAGGAGGTTTATGAGGATCCTCTCCTTATTCAGTTTTGTCTTATTTAGAATATTCCCCTCGGAAAGGCCTCTTTCATTCCAAGTAATCCTCCTATAATACCTTTACCATCTCAGACATGGTGAATAAAGTATTTTGGAACTCAATCTCATTCTGAGACATGCCTTCTTCCGATGCCAGCTCCTTACTTTGAAAAGTCCTCTTTCTCGATCCAATCTCAGGATCCCCATATACAAGCTCACCTTCACCATGACTCAAATTTTCACTTATAATCATGCAAACTCAAAAACCAACCGTCAACCTGCTCTGATACCATTTGATCTGAAAATGATCTTTAAAGACTTGGTTAAATTTTAAGCATGAGTTCATTTACCAATTAGGAATTGATTGAAATAATAAGAAATTAATGATATATTATAGCATTCATAATAAGAAATGTAGATATGAATGTAATCATGAAGAATCAACAAACCATCACAACGAAGTTGTTAACGGATTTTGGCAATATTGCCTACGTCGCCTTTGTCTCAGTGGGTGAGGCTTTCTTATTTTTATTCAATTCTTCAAAAGACATCAGAAAAGTGTCAAATGAATTAAAAACTATTATGGTTTTTTTTCTCGACCTCAAGATTCCAACAAAATTGACGACACTAAAAACAATTGAGCGTAGCTCCTAGAATTGGCTCATAAAGTTCCCCTCCTCAATAGCTTCCCTACATAAAAATGGCTTGATCTTCACAATTATTCATCATTTCTCTTGTTATAAACTTGTTTGGACTATAAAAAACCTTTGGTTTATATATATTCTGAGTTGGGAGTTGAAATCCAACTTCACCCCAAGATCTGTCCTCTTTTTTGGCTCCAGATCCACTCTTTTTGGCCAAATATCCACAAAAATTAGCAAAAATCCATTAAAATAAGGTAAAACCCCACTAAAATGGAAAATAATTTGTTAAGAACCTAAAAATAGGGCTTGCACCCCTTTTTGTGGTCGCATGGATGACATGTGGCCTAACGCTAGAACCTTTAATCCCCCACACCTAAGTCTTTCCCAGGATTCTCCCATGTGACCTTGCCTCCATTCGACGTGCCTCCCTTAAACATAGAAAAGGGCTTAATGTTTAATTTTTTAAAAATTGAATATATTTCTAAAGTTTGGTTCTTTCCTTTGTGGCTAGCTCATTAGTGCTAGGACTTTTTTATATTGATAGGTCATGGGTTCGACTCCCATGGAGTTATACAATATTTTTCATTCATCCCTTTTAGGCCCCATCCAGGGTGACATGTGGCACCCTGTGATTGGGCCACGTGTCATCCCATGGTTGGCCAAAACCATACCATGTGGACCAGTCACCCCTTGCCACTTGTCAACATCATAAAATGTCAATTTTCGATATCTAAAATGTCATGTCTCAGTTACAGGAGTTGCCACTTGTCCTCTGTAGAATGTGCCACATCACCCTTTGACCAGTTGACATTTTGCCTATTTGGGAAATCGATCATAACACGATAAATTTCGCATACGGTGTTCGTTTATGAAAAACATTATATGGCTGAAATCATCGTGAAGAGACAGACACAATGGGGTTGATTTCATATGATTCTGAGATCTTTAATTTTTAGGCCTTCCTGGATTCAACTTGGGATATTGGACTTCATTAGTGCTTCCAGCTAGGTATACCTCTGTGAGTGTTTTTAATAGTTCCTCCCTCTTTGATATGGCTTGCCTGCACGTTTGAACAATTTTATTCAAGATTTTTATATTTTCTTTCCAACATGCATTCAACTGTTTAATCTGACTGGGAGAGGGAATATCATCCTCTCTTCTCCTTAGCTATGTCATGTTGGAAACTTTAACACCAAAGGGTACCACAACATCAAGGTAAAAACCTTCCTCATTTTTTAGGTCAAATTGCAAATACTCATGAAAGGCATGCGCCCTCGAGCCAAAATAAATCATGTTCTTTGAAATTTCCCAAGATTCTGTGATCAGTCCCATTCTTTTCTTGATATTATTCTCCACATAGCTCCTGGCTAATGTAGGTAAGATTGAGGATCCTTTTAATTTAGTAGTGGTCATGGTGGATCCAACAATTTCCAAAGGGATGGAAAGGAGTGGAAGAGGCATTAAGGTGTCTTCAATTTCCTTAATCCTCGCCTTTAACTTTGTATTTTTTCTTCAAGACCACCAATGGAGTCGTCCAATGCATCAGCGGTTGCTCTATGGATTCTAGAAATCTGGGAAGGACACATATTTCTTTTGTTAACCTCTTAATGATATTTTCCATTTCTATTCCTCACATCACTCTTCTCAATAATTAATTTCTTAGATTCATTGTCAAAAATAGTGCTCTAAAATACAAATGACTCTTCTTCATTGAAGGTCTCATTCTCAATAATTTCCAACAACAGATTCCAGTGGGTTGTGCCTCCTGGATGATCAATGTTAGGAAACATTTTCTTGATGTTAGCCTCAAGCTCCATATCTTCGAGGGAGAATTTGTTGATGTCACTTTTGACATGATGTTCTTCCTCCTATTGTACAATATTCTCCCTCTTCTTCCTCAGAGGAAGTTTATGTGAACTTTCAATTTTTTCCGAAGGGGGATTCTTTTCTCCTCCTCCACCTGAAATACTATTGATCACATTTCTAGATGGGTGGATCACTAGAGAACTGCTCTAAGATTTTTTAGTCTTAGGAGTAACAGTTGGGGATTGGGCACTCTTCTCATTGGGACCCTTTCCTTTCTGTTTGTAATTTTTTTTGGTATTGAGTACAGTCTCCAAGTCGCTAGCATTGTGAGTTTGAACGCCCAAGTTATTATCTTCTTCTCCTAGAACAATATGGATAAATGAATTGCTAAACACCACTGCTAACATATTTTCCAAAAATAATTCATGAGGGTCAAACCCTTTTATCCTTTCATCATACTTGAGATTCATATTTTGGAAGTGGTTTGCAAATTCATTGATTTTGTTCATATTTTTGAATACAAAATCCCAAATTTTCCAAGGCAAAGGTATGAATTGATTTTTTCTTTTCTCATGAAAAAAGTGCAACAAGAAATTATATTTCCTTGCAACTTTTTTAATAAAAATTATGTCGGATATATGACATGGAAAAAAGGAGGGATTTTCCTTAGCACCGAAAATCCTGATAACATTGTAATTTTCCATTTTCTCCAACATCCCCTTTTTTTCCATGAATTTACTTGCCTGGGAGGATATTCTGGGGGTATGTTTTCCAAACAAAAATACTTTAAAAATCGAGACAAAGTCACTGAAAACTTCATAAAAATTCAAGGACACTTGGTACCAAAAGGTCACTGGGTCAAATTCACAATTCACCTTCTTGCAAATAGACAATTTAAGAAATTGACAACTATGTGCTATCACAAATACCAAATAAGAGACCATAAATAATTTCTTATACTTTTTGTATTGTGACAATTGGGAAGAGATTTCAATGGAACTCAGTTTTCCCCAATAAAAAATGGCTTTCTCTTTGACAGTGAAATACAGGATATAAAGAATCATAAGGGAAATATTGGCGATACTTTCTTGGCCTGTCACCTTGGAGAATAACCAAGCAATTTCCCAAAAGGGGATTTTGAATGAGTTGACCTACAACCTAGTGATATGTTCAAGGATGGTCGTGGGATTCTCCAAGAATTCAGGAAAGAGGTCCAGGCTGTTGTCATGTTTTTTCAAGAAGTCCCTGCAATCTTCACCTTTGAAAGTGAGTGTTGGCTCTGAGAGATTTAATATTTTATGGAACACTTGAGGTGAAATAGATACGGGAGAATGGTATTGAAGTTGAATAATCTTATGAATTAATATATATTTCTTAGTGCACCGAGCAACTAGTTTCTTTCACTCGAAGACCTCAAGAACACAACCTGCATGAGCAATTTTGTATGTCCATATCACTTCCTTCTGAGAAGACGAGGATGAATAGTAAGAATATGCTATGGACGACTAAATCTTTTTCTCCTCACATCCAAAACTTTTCAAAGTATCTCCACAAAACTGTTGTCGAGTTGTTTTTTCCATAAGTTGATGAGAGCGTTCTTTTAATCCAGATAATATTTGAAATGAGCGCTTGAGAGAGATAATATAATCTTCTGCAAATCTTGCTTTAATGTGGTATAATGAGAAATCTCCTCGAGCCCTTCTCTTATTAATTACGATATTTACATAACCTTCATAATGAGTTATTAGTGTTAATCCATACTAAATGCATATTGGGAAAAGTGTGAAGGTGGCAGGGATGGACAAGAAAAATTAGGATTCGGGAACTCTTGTGAACCCTCCAACCTAGGAACTCGTGAACCTGCAGTTATGAAAGGTCAAAATTTGGCTAAGTGTTGTAATGTGGTCAATCAGACTCAATATAGGAGAGATGAGATACTTAGGATCTTGGGGATTTTGATGGTCAAAATGTAGATCGATGATATCTTGGGTGCAAAATGTATATCACAGAACATGGGATATGAAAGCTTGAACCCCCAGACCCGTGAACCTATGACTATAGAAACGATTAAGTATAGGATGATATGACAGTTGTTTGGACTCATGATATGGGAATAGGAATGGAAGTGAGAACCCATGAGTCTGCCAACCTACGAACTCGTCATTTTTGAAAAATGACTAAGTATAGTAACTAGAAAGGGAGAATAGAAGGGAGAAAAGAAAAGGGAAATTTGGGTAAGTATAGAAGAGGAAAAATAAATGGACAAAATAAGTTGGGAAAATAGAAAAGGGGAGGGAAATTTTGCAAGCAAGAATTGATATCAATAATTGGCTTTGATTGTGGGATGATAAACCCCTGTGGGTTGTCAAGAATCCAAAACCTTTCATGACCAGGTGCTTCCACCTATTGGGATATGGAGTCAGTGTAAGAATATACAAACTAAAAAATAAAATTATGTACAATGAGAATGAGAAAGTCTTAGGAGAAGAAACCTTTTAAATGTTTCCCATTGAAAGGAAACATTAATCTTTTACCCTTCATGTATTGGATCATATAGGAATTAAAACCCAATATCTTCTTGACGACATATGGTCCAATCCAAAGCGCTTCGAAATTTTTATGCATCAATGGTTTCTCCTTGGCCTTGTTCTAAAGTAACACCAACTCTCCCTTCTGGAAATTTTTTACAATTGTGCTTTGATCAAAGTATATTTTGACACTCTACTTCCTTTGAGAGGTTTGATTTAGGGCTTTCCTTCATTCTTCTTCCAATTTTAACAACTGGTTGATCCTCCTTTGGATTGGTGAACTCTCTTTTGTATCTTCGGTATTAACCACAGAATTCAATGCATTGAGCTCGAGGCTAATTGGATATTTTTCTTCTTTCCCATAAACCAATGTATAAGGGGACATCCAAGTGCTATCCTTTGGAGTCATTCTTCTTTCCCACAATGCATCAGTCAGCTTCAGATGCCAATTCCTTTAGTTATTGTCAATGGTTTTCTTCAGTATATGAACAAGTGTTTTATTTGTGGATTCAACAAGGCCATTACCTTGTGGATAATAATTCGATGATTGATCTATGATAATTCCATATTATCCGTAAAACTCTGTAAACTTTGACCTGATGAAAAAAAAACCATTATATGTGATAAATTTATCTTGGACACCAAATCTCGACTGAGAAACTTAATTATCTCTTCAAAACCAACTTTATTTAATTCCAATTCTGGCCATTTTGTGAAATAATCTGAACTCATGAGAATGTACGTATGTCCCTTTATAGAATTCAAATTAATTGGCCCGACAAGATCAAGTCCCCATTGGGAGAATGGTTGCTCTACAATTATGCACTGTAAAGGCATCGTGAATCTCTTCATTTTCCTGAAAATCGTTGGCATGATACACACTTCCTTGTTGTGGCATATGAGTGTCTGAATATTGATGGCATGTAGAATCCAACCCTTATTATTTTGTGGGAGGTTGCAGTAGGTGCAAAGTGTCCACCGCATATTACTTCATGGAATTCTCTCATTAGTTATCAGACTTGATTTTCATCAATGCATCTTAATAGTATGCCATCATAATTCCTTCTGAACAATATATCATTGATCATCACATATTGATTTTCCTTCATATTTAGTGTTATTTTCTCCTTGGGGTTCATGGTGATATGAAATTGCTCGGACCTTAATTAGAATATGATATCTCCGTAAATTTTGAATCAGCTAATGGTTCTCCTACTGAAATTGAAATCATTCCATCCAAAAAATCAATATTCACGATGAGCTTGCATAAACCTTGTACTTTGATAGCCTTTAAAGGTTTAATCTCAATATCACATTCTTGTATCTTTTCCATCTAGTTATCCCATTTTCCTTCTCTCAATTGTTGATTCAGAAGTATCTTCACTAGCGATGAGGGAGCATATGAAATAACATGGGAATTCAATATGTACGTCTGAAAGTGTGTTGCCACTTTTACAAGAGACAAGACTTTCTTTTCCAGTTCTGAATACCTCAATTCATATTCATGTAGGGTTTTTCTCATGAAACGTATTGGGTGTTCTTCACCTTTGGTATTCTTCTGAGTAATAACAAATGCAACAACTGTCTCTGTAGAAAATGAATAGATGATGAAATACCTTTGAAAATATGGACTAATTAGGATTGGAGCTATGGTGATTTCTCCTTTGATATTATTGAAAGCCTCTTGAGTATCCACTGTCCATTCGAACCTCTTCGCCTTTTTCAACAACATATTGATTGGCTTTATGATACTTGCATAGTCAAGAACAAACCTTCACACAAAATTGATCTTGCCGAAAAATGAATGGACTCCCTTTTTGGATGTCGGGGGATTGAGGTCATTTATTTCTTTAAATCTTTACAGATCTATGTAAATCCCTTCCTTGCACACAATGTGTCCCAACAATTTTCCTTCAGTTATAGTGAACAAGCATTTCTTTGGATTTAGAGAGACACCATATAATCTAAATCTTTCAAAATATTTTCTCAGATGATAGATATGATCACCCCTTCTTTTTGAATGCATTTTCAAGTCATATTGATAGTCTTCCATAAATGTTCCTATCAACCCACTAAATGCATGATCCATGGCCCTCTAGAATGTAGCTCCAACATTCTTCAAACCAAAGGGAATTATAGCATATGCAAATGTCTCCCAAGGTAAATTTTGTCTTTTCCCTATCTTCCTTAGCCATCAAGACTTGGTTATATCCAGAAAAACCATCCAACATGGACATGTAGGCTGATTCAATGACTTGTTGGAGAAGGAAATCCATATTATTTAAAGGAAAGTTATCCTTTATGCTTTCTTTGTTAAGGTCTCTAAAGTCAAAACACATCCGAATTTCCCCAGTATTTTTTCTTACAATCACGGGATTTGAAAGGTAGTCAGAGTGTCTAATGGGATAAATTATTCTTGCCTTCTTAAACTTCTCCAATTCAATCTTGACCGGAGGTTTCAGTTTGGGATTCATCATCCTTATTTTTTGTTTTCTAGTATTTTATGCTTTTCCCAAAGGAATTATATGTTGGAATATAGTTTTATCATAATCTTTCAAATCATCATAGGTCCAAGAAAACACATCAATGTATTCTTTAAACAAGGCACCATATTGATCAACTTCCTTAGTGGTGCAATCAACTCCCAAGTTGACATATTTCAGGGAACTGTCAATTCCAATATTCACTTTTCTTGTCTCTTGCACTTTTCGAATTGAAACTTCTTCAAGGATATTCTTAGCATGATCATATTTCGTAAAAATAGATTCAGACTGAATACAATCTTTGGGGATGAAAGATGAGTGATCATATTCATCATCATCATCATTTAACAAAAAAAAATCCAGTTGTTCATCGTTCTCAAATACTTGCAAATATCTAATGTTATCAGGCACGAACGGTTAGAAAGATCTTTCTACTTGTGATGGGCCCATGATATGGTTAATATAATGATGCTGATTGGATCCTTTTTGACCAAATGTGTATATCTATTTTCCTGTTTTGAATATTTTAGAAGATTTTTTGTGTTAAATCACCATGATTCATACCAGGTATGCATGATTCATGTTTTACGATGGTTTTGAGTGTAATTCATCATGTTTTAATGATTTCAAGAAACTAATTCATGTTCTGTGTGTCACAGGGAAAAATTACATCTCGTTTTTACATCTGGCACTCTGTCCAGTACTCCATCCAGCACTCAGTCCGATACTCCATCCGGTAGTCTGTCCTACACTAAAACCATGGGTGATTTGGCGGTTGTCATATGGGCGGCCAGCGATGGGTGAATCAGAGACATGGGTTTTCTTCATGCTTGTGGCCTCCAGCTACTATGCTTCTAACAACTCAGATTGGATTGTTATGCTGGGCATTTATTGGCTCCCCTTGTTTCTAGAACCCACCAACGATTAAGACGCATTGAATGTGATTTCTTGTTTTTAGAGGAGGTCGATCCTTCTAGTGGTCAACCTCTCAAATTGTAAATCTATAAATACCACCTCAGTGGTCAAACAAATAGTTAGGAGAGAGAAAGGATAGTCCAGCTCTGTTTTTCCATTTTCAGACATATTTTGCTAAAACTGTGTAAAACCGCATTTTTCATTTTAATGTTGAAATCGTGTTGCTTGAGCTCATGATTCATCTTTGAGGACTATCCATGATCTACTGGGGGGGGGGGCACCAGCAGTTTGGGTGAATATTTAGTTATCTAGTTTGTGTATTTGATTTATGTATTTATCATTTCTTTTATTTCCTGTACATGCATTTTTATCTTTCTTACTTATTGTGTAATTACTGTTTATAGTTTAATTGTTTCACTTTCTTGTTGTAGGTTGCTTATGAAGAATAATTAATATGCCATGTATTTCTAACTAAATAGGAAACAACTTAAGCTTAAGCCACTAACCCCTGCGTATAATTAGATGATAGTTAGAATTTTTGTATGCTGAAATAGAATAAGTTAAAACAGAGTTAAAACATAGAAATTGAGTTAATAATTTCTTTGGCAAAGTTTTGGTGGATGGATAAATGTTATTTTTAGTTTTTGTTCATAGTTTTCTTATTTAGTTGCTATTTAGTTTGCTTATCTAATTTTCTATTTAGTTTTCTTATTAATTCTCTTTTCATATGCTGAAATAGAAATAGGATTTGAATTATGTTTTTATGAGTATTTCCATTTGCAATTTAAATTCTTAAAATAGGATTAGTTTAATTTAATTTATGCAATTTCCATTCTAGATCTAGGTTGCAATTTTAATTCAAATTTTGATTATTGAGTTTAGTTTTCAGTTATGAATCTCTAAGCAGTATGAATTTGCTTACATTAGAATATAGTGCGATTGAATTAAATAGAATAGTAGTTTTCTTGCTTTTGTAGATTAGAGGATAGTTTCCTTGATTTTGTAGATTAGAGAATAGTCTTCTTGCTTTGGTAGATTAAAGAATAGTTTTCTTACCATAGATTAAAGAGTAGTTGTCAGTGTCTTTTATTTTCATAATGCTTTCAATTTAGTAGATTATGATTCCCTTTTGTAAATTAGAAGTTATTGTGAAATTTAATTTAAGAATAGAGTTCACTTGCTTCTTAGCTTGATTAGTTGTTTATTGAGTAATCTTGATTATTTTACTTGTTGTAGAAGTTATCATAGGTTAGTTATTTTCTTTCTTGTTTACTTGTTTAATAGGGTAGTTTGTGGCTTGTCTATTTTGCTTTGATAGAGTATCTGCGTGTCTATTTGTTTGCTTTCATAAGATAGTTGCTTATTGAATTTGAATAGGTTAATTAAAGTATTTTGTTGTTGTTATTTTCTTATTGGGTAGATAGTATTATTTTGCTTATTTTCATGATTGAGATAGTTTTCTTTAAGTAGGGTTTTCATCTTCTTTCTTAGAACTATCCATCAATCGTTTGTTCAAAGGTTACTTAGGGTACATAGTTTGAGTTTCTTAGTAGGGTTTCATTATTAATAATATTTTCTTGAAGAGATTAGCTATCAGATAGCCACTTCCTTAGTTAGACTATATTACCTCCAGCCTTTCTACCTTGGCATATATATTGCTACAGCTCTAAGTTTACTTACCCCGGGTTGACAATTTAATTGAGGGTTTTTAAGTGTTTTTTTAGTGCATATAGAACAACCATCATTTATGGCGCAGTTGTCGGGGAGTTGTCTCAAGGTAGGAAATAGTTAGGAAATAGATCATTTCTAAACCTTAGCATTAGGTTGGTGGAGGGGGGACTTTAAGAGGAGAGGTAAGAACCTGGGCATCTCCTATAGCAGGTTGCCCCAAACCTAATGGTATTTTTTCTTTTTCTTTTTGTTTTCTTTCATGCACATACCTAGAGACCCAAAAGGTAGATACATTAAATCTAAATCAAACCTTTCAACCAAGGTTCCTTCCAACCTTTTTGGGGGAAGGAACTTTCCACTCATAAACTCTGCAGACCGATACCGAACAATAGGAGATAGCTCAACCCAAAGAGCTAAAGAAGTCTCTGAAGAGACTAAAATAGGGAGCACTATAGAACAAAAGTTGAAGCATCAATAATAGTGGGACATGAGGCAAGACCACTCGAGCCCTCTGTAGAACCAAACAACACAACCTTTGTTTCCTTACCACCACCAGGAGAATGAATTTGAAGGTGACCATTAGTTTGGAAGAACTTTCTCAAATCCTAGAAACAGTTGGGATCTCTTCTTTTCAGGAATAATACATCTTGACAATAGTCAAGAACTTGTCTACCTCTCTGAAAATATTAGAACAATCAAGGTCCTATGAGCTAAAAAATGATTTTCCTTGCCAAAATGAAAAGGAAGATGAAAACTTATGGACTACATCTAGTGGAGAAAAATCATTAAGACCTGAGATTGAGGAGTTCTCAACATCCATATCAATAGATCTTTTATGTACTTCATAAATAAATCATCTAGAAGAAGAGGATATGTTGGACAACTAAGAGGGGGGGGTGAATCAATTGTTACCATGCTTAAACAATTATGCTTATTTTAAACTCTTTGCAGAGCACTTAATGACAATCGCAGTAATGCAAGGAAGTAAGCAATAGAACATTCAGCACCATTCACACATATGAGATACACAGAGACATATATTTCCTGAGGAAACCCATAAAGGGTAAAAACCTCTTCTTCTTTATATGATAAGTATACTTTACATTCTGTACATTATCATACTTATGAGCACCAACTCATAATGATGCTACAACCTTTGTTTTGCAAGCTGCTACTTGCTGAGAGAACCAACTCTCTAGATTCTCTAGCACCCACTAGAAGGAAGCACTGACTCCCTGGTTTCTCTAGCACCCACTATAAGGAAGCACCAACTCCCTGGTTTCTCTAGCACCCACTAGAAGGAAGCACCAACTCCCTGGTTTCTCTAGCACCCACTAGAAGGAAGCAACAACTCCATATATGTTCCCACACCAAATGGATGGAAGCACCAACTTCCAGTCACACTGGCACCAACCTGTATATCAAAGAACAACAGTTCTCCCTTGTACCACCCTACCACCCTGGTTTTTCTGGCTATAACCAGATGGAAGCTTCAACTCCCTAGTTCAAGCACCCACTTGAACTTGTGAGGACAACAGTCCTCCCTAGCACCTCCCTACCACCCTGAAATATTAATCTTTGCTATATATAAATTTATCACAGTGATACAATATTTATCATTAGCTTACCAGACTTATCATTGTTCTACTATGTTGCTTTGATCTCCTATATCAGTGTCTCTCTGTCTGCATCTTCTTGTGCTTTCTGATCTTCTGTTTTTTTCTACAAGAGCACCTCATACCTCCTTTATTGTCTCACTGTCTTGCTGCACACATGCGTTGTGTTTACTATGCTCATGCCTTTTATGCTCTGTGTGCCATGTCCATTCAATGCACCATTCCTCTTCTCTGTATTTCAGCTGCTGCACACTACTCCTTCTACATGCCTAAATCACCCTCAACAACAACAACCCTCATCTCTTCTTTGTTATGCATACTTATAGTCTCTATGAACCTTATGCATGTTATTCTGCCATGCTTCTGCATGCTCTCTCCATTTCGAGTTCTCTACCTCATCATCATTCCATCTCTTCAGCTTCTCTGGTAGTTAAACCCATGCGTCCATCATCACTGCGTTTTATGTCGAGATTCCTTCTCCTCTCCTGCAATCGAGACTCTTCGTATTCTCTATTACAGTCGATATCAACCTCTCTATTGCAGTTACAGGCTTCAATGCTCTTCCATCTACCAATCACCTCATGAAAAGTCTTCATTCCTCTGGCAGATACCTTGAGACTCTTCATCTTCTCTGGTGATCACCCTGAAGTCTCTTCTAGTGCTCTGGCAGAAACAATCGGTCGTTTCTAGTAGTTACACTGTGAACCTCCAAAGACCGCATCAGCAACTGAATCACCACTGATCGGTTAAATTTGAAGAGAAACAGTAGCCCTTCAATCATATTCTTGAATAAACTGCACCGTTGGATCATAAATGATGGGTCTTGCACTTATTTCTCCATTTCACAATTCGACGTTTCGACATTCTGGCATTCGGCATTTTGGCATCCCTGTGGTGAGGCGTCTTGACTCTCCAAGTTGCAATCTCAGAAATGGATATTAGCTTCATGCTACCTCCTCCCTTGAGCCTTTGTCGATGTGACCATGAGTTATGACCAAGGGCCAATTCTAAATATGTATTTCGCATTTAGCTTTTTGGGGATTCTGTGATGAGTTGTCTCTACTCTCCATGTCCCAAACTCCGAAATGGAGCTTGTCTCTTAGAGCTCTTCTCTACATATCTTCGACGATGTGACCATCGGTGGTGACCATAGCCTTATTTGAAAACCCATTTCGGCATTTCGGCATTTCGGCATTCCTATTGCGAAGTGTTTTGACACTCTAACTCCCGGTATCCGAAACCAACACCAAAAGGTGTTTTTTGCATTTTGGCATTTCAACATTCCGACATTCCTTGTGATGAAGTGTTTTGACGCTCCATCTCTTGGTATCTAAAACCTACACAAAAAGGTGTTTCAGTGTTTCGCATTTCGACACTTTGGGACTCTTGTGATGAAGAGTCTCGACTCTTGACTCCTCCAACTCCCGGTATCCAAAACTCCGGTTGATGTGCCTGTTTCGGAATCTTCAGTGTTTTGCATTTCATGATTCCAGGACTCCTGATGATGAAGAGTCTCGTCTCTTCCAACTCCTGTTATCCGAAATTTTCCTCCTACTTTCAGGATTTCGGTGTTTCTCATTTTCTGATTTCGGGACTCCTGATGATGAAGAGTCTCGACTCTTACAACTCTTGATATCCAAAATTGTCCTCCTGCTTTCAGGATTTCAGTGTTTCACATTTCGCAATTTCGAGACTCCTGATGATTAAGAGTCTTGACTCTTCCAGCTCTCGGTATCTAAAACTGTCCTCCTGCTTTCAGGATTTCGTAAACCCGCTTGACCTTGCTCTTTAAAGAACGTGTAGGTTCTCCTGGATCCAACATCGGTCGGACCTCAGGCTCAAATCTAACGTTCATTGGGAATTCTCAATGGGATCCAATGATCACTATCACTTCTCCTCCCGGGCTTACACATCCTCCTGACTTGGAATAATTTCTAAGTGTCAAAGGCCTCAACCTTTGATCCGTCTAAGATCCTAAGTATGCTATCTCTCTTGAGCTTTGGCAATGAGTTAACCTCGTCCCTGTTGCACACCTACACACTACGTGTGACTCTACGTTAATCCTCCTCAGCTTACGTTGTCCTTTTTTTTCCATTGCTGCATACTCTGATCTTTCCATCAATGACAA
Source organism: Picea engelmannii (assembly GCA_009831015.1). NCBI lineage: Eukaryota > Viridiplantae > Streptophyta > Pinopsida > Pinales > Pinaceae > Picea > Picea engelmannii. Next base: position 368,164 of record ML777435.1, on the reverse strand, counting down.
GCACACCCACCTGTAAACATGCCAACAATCTCCCCCCTTTGGCATTGATGGCAACCCTGAATGACTGCACTAATCTGTTTGGACCTCCAACTATAGCATCCAATCCAGACCACTCCTTTTCTCCCCCTTTGACATCAATGTCAAAGAAAACATGCTCCCCCTGAGTTATTGTAGAATTTTTCCGAGGTATCAGATATTCAATCAATACAAACTCCCCCTAACAGGATGGACTCTCTTAGGTGTGAGATGGGAGGACACCCAGCTTCTGTTGGAGATATTCAAATGGTATCTTGGCTAGGGGCTTAGTAAAGATGTCTACAATTTGTTCTATGGTTGGAATGTAATGGACCTGAACAATCTTATTGGTGACCTGCTCTCTCAGAAAATGGTATTTTATGGGAATATGCTTGGTATTAGAGTGGAATACAGGATTATTGGACACACTGATGGCACTAGTGTAATCACAATGAATTGGGATCGGTGCAGTGTATTTTACCTCCAAGTTTGCAAGTGTTTGTATCATCCATAATACCTGAGTGCAACAGGTAGTAGCAACAATGTACTCTGCCTCTGTAGTTGATAAAGAAATGGAACCTTGCTTTTTACTCAACCATGCTACTAGAGAAACTCCTAAGAGGAACGCACCTCCACTCGTGTTTTTCCTTTCATCCATGCAGTTAGCCCAATCATCATCTTAGTAGACTGATAATTGAAAATTTTGATTCTTAGGATACCATAGTCCATAGTTCATTGTTTCTTTCAAATATCTGAATATCCTTTTGACAACTAGCAAATGACTTTGTTTAAGTGCAGATTGATATCTTCCTACCATTCCAACAGCATGCATTATGTCTAGATGATATGTTGTGATGTACAACAAACTTCCTATCATTGACCCATATGAACTTTGATCAACATTAGGTGAGTCATCATCCTTGCTTAATTTGCATCCAGTAACCATAGGTGTGCCCACAGGTTTAGAATCTTCCATTTGAAACCTTTTCAACATTTCTCTCAGATATTTTTCTTGAGAAATGAACATCCCTTTAGACCTTTGAGTAATTTGCAGACCAATAAAAAATGGCAGTTCCCCTATCATAGAAATTTCAAACTTAGACTCCATGGCAAAAGAAAACCATTGTACCAATTAATCCTTATTACATCTGAAGATGATGTCATCTACATAGACCAACACGATGAGCAAATCATTATCTTCTATTTTGATATATAGATTGTTGTCAACTGTTCCTCTCTTGAACCCTTTGTCTTTGAGATACGTATCCAGTCTGTGATACCAAGCACGAGGGGCTTGTTTTAACCCATATAAATATTTCTTCATCTTGCATACTAAGTCAGGGTTATTAGACAGTTTGAAACCCTCTGGTTGTTCCATATAGACTTCTTCATTTAAATCTTCATTTAGAAAAGATGACTTGACATCCATTTGATAGACTTTAAACTTTTTATGACAAGCATAGGCAAGAAATATTCTGATAGCTTCTAATATTTCTACGAGCGCAAATGTTTCATCAAAATCTAGTCCTTCTATTTGAGCATAGCCTTTATAGACCAATATTTCTTTATTCCTAACAACTTGTCCCTGATCATTCAACTTATTCTTAAAGATCCATTTGGAACCAATGATATTTTTACCTTCAGGTCTATGAACCATCTCTCACGTATTGTTTTTCTCAATCTAATCAAGTTCATCATTCATTGTTTTAACCCAATGGTCATCTTTGCTAGATTCATTAAAATTCTTGGGTTCCAACATGGATATGAAAGCTATATGTTTTTGTTTGGTGTTTTTTATTATCTTTCTCTTGGTTTGTACACCTTTATCTTTTTCACCAATTATCTGACTTGCAGGATGATTCTTTTGAGTGATTCCGGAGGAGCAATTTGAAGTTGTCTACTGATTTGAGTCTATCTGAGTATCTGTGTCTTCATCTGATTCAGAGTCTTCATTTTTTTATTCTTGGACCTGTTCATCTTCGACTTTAGTTGTGTCCTTTGTAGAAGACTCATTATTTTACACCTCTCTTGTTGGGATTCCTTCATCAACTTTTATGTCAATACAATCAACCATTTTATGCAACCTCTTATTATAGCATCTATATCCTTTACTATTTGCAACATACCCTAAGAAGATACCTTCATCAACCCTGTCATCATATTTGCCAAGGTTCTCATCATTATTATTTATGTAACATTTACTCCCAAAGACTTTGAAGTGTTTGATTGAAGAAGGTCTCCCATACCACAGTTCATAAGGTGTCTTGTCACTTTGTGGTCTGAGGTGGGCTTTGTTAAGAACATGGACTGTTGTGTGTATTTCTTCTACCCAGTAGGTTTGACCAATGTTCTTCTCATTCATCATTGACCTAGCCATTTGTTGCACTGTTTTGTTTTTCCTCTCAACTACTCCATTTTGTTGTGGAGTTCTTGGGATTGTGTATTCTCTCTTGATCCCATACTTATCACAAAATTCCTTGAAATTACTTGACATAAATTCTCCTCCTCTTTCTGATCTTACTGTCTTTAACCTCTTGTCTATTTGATTATCATTTAAAGTCTTAAATGTTTTAAAATTCTCAAATTCTTCATATTTTTCCTTGAGAAAGGCAACCCAAGTAAGTCTGGAGTAATCATCAATAATCAGCATGAAGTAGTTTTCTTTTCCTGTGCCTTCCTATCTTGATGGTCCACATAAATCCATATGAACTAGTTGGAGTGGTTTCTCCGTTAATGTAGAGCTCTTGGACTTAAACTGTGTCCTGGTTAGCTTTCCTACTTGGCAGGGTTTACACATAGAATCTTGGGGCTTTGATATTCTCGGAAGATCTTTTACTACCTCAAGATTTTTGAGCTTGATTAAGTGGTCAAAGTTTAGATGTCCAAGTCTCCTATGCCATAACCAACTTTCATCATGTTTTCTTAGATGACACTCTTCTCTATATTCTTTCAGCACATATACATTATTTTTTGTCCTTATGCCTTTGGGCACCACTTGTCTTGAGTTTACAGACTTTATCTTGCAGTCCTTGTACGCGAACACCACTTCACATCCTCTATCACACATTTGAATTACACTGATCATATTATGTTTTAGCCCATCTACAAGCAGAACATCTTGAGCTTTTACTTTTCCATTACTTAAACTCACCATCCCTTTACCCTTTATTTTACCTGAAGCATCATTTCCAAAGGTTACATTTCCCAATTTTCTTTCACTTAGAGATAGAAACTTACCTTTGTCTCCCATCATATGTTTGGAGCATCCACTGTCTATATACCAAGGGTTCGTTTGTCTTTGAGCTGACAACACTAATCCACACTTGTCACTTTCTTTCTTCTTCCAACCCTTGACATTTTCAGCAGGGGAATTCAAATCTGGTTCATAGTTCCTTAAGCGATAGTCAATAGATTTGTGTCCATAGTTATGATAGATGTAACATTATGGTTCATCGAATAAAGGATCATAACGATTGTTATGCTTAACCTGTGTCCTCTTCCCATCCATCAAGTGATTTGCAGTCTGTGGTGGTTTGTTACTTAGATGTCACATTCTTTGTTGTGGCAGATATCTATACCTTGAATGTCTTTCTTGCTCATATCTAAATTTTAAAGAACATTTTATAGCTTTGTGACCAAAATTAGAGCAAAAAAAACAATATCCATAGAAAAATCCTTGGTACCTGGAAAATGGTTGTCTTCTTTGAGAAGGTTGATTTCTTCCATGTTGATAATTTCCTTGAGCAGGGAGTGCATTATTTCTTTGTTCTACAGATTCAGTCTTGGAACCTTTTTCTTTACTCCTCTTGGGCAACTGATTTTCTTCCTTTATTTCTGTAGGTTTGTTGTTGTCATTGGTTATACATTTGAAAAGCTTGATGGATTCTTTGTTTCTTAGCTGACCACTACTTGATCCCTCTTCATAACCCAAACCAATTTTTAGCTTTGGATTACATTGCTGATTCAGAATGGTGGCTAATCCTTCTGAGGCTTTGATACTTGACAGATTATGATGATACAAGGCTTGAAACTTCTCCAATTCTTTCCTTGTTTTCACTACTTCTTCTTCCAGAGATTTACATCTTGCATTCTTTTCTGATAACTGTTGTTTCAAAATGTCCTTGATTTTCTTTGCTTCTTCTAATTCCACTTTTAGCAGGGCAAAGTCTTCATCAGGCTGTTTACTTTCTTTCTCGAACTGTATCAGCAATTGTTTTTTCTTTTTGTTCTTAATTCTGAGTCTTTCAATCTCTTCGAGTGCACTGATTAGTTCTCCTTCCATATCAACCATAGCTTCTTCTTCATTAGCCTCACTTCCTATGCTTTTATTATCATACTCCTCTTTTTCCATATGTATCAATTCATTTAGTTTATCTTCAATAGAGGACTCATTGTCTTCATCATCTGAAGGATCATCATCATTGTTTACACAAAGACTTTTCTTCTTAAAATTATTCTCTTTAAAGAAATTTCTATGTTTTTGCTTCTCCTCATCATCACATGTCTGATCCTTTATTTTGTGAGGACATTTATTTTCAAAATGACCTATATTACCACAGTTGAAACATTTGAAAGGAAGTTTACCTTTGTATTTTCTTGATCCCTTCTTCAGTCTCTTCACAAATTTTGCTTCAATTTCATCAGGCTTTGAATCCTCATTCTCGTCTGCCTTAAATGATGCTTCTTTGGAGGTGGGTTTATCTTTAACTATTCTCATTTCATATGCAGTCAATGTTCCTAGAAGTTGATCAAACTCCAAGGTTTTTAGATCATTAAGTTCTTCTATAGCAGAGACCTTCGGGTTGAACCTATCTGGTAGAGATCTCAAAAAATTTTGAACTAAAGAAGGTTCCTCAATTTTTTCACCAAGTGCTTTCATTGCATTTACCAGTTCTTCAACTCTCAGAAAGTATTTTCCAATAGTTTCATCTTCTTTCATATTCAGTTGTTCAAACTGTACTCTGTAGATTTGAAGCTTGGTTTCCTTTACCTTCTCATTACCTTCATAACTGCTAAAGCGTTTGTCCCACATTTCTTTGGCAGTTCCTAGGTGCATAAATTTTACGAATTCTCCTTCTGCAAGCCCATTCAAGATAGCATTCATAGCCTTAGTGTTGAAGCTAAATTCTAGCTTGTCATCCTTATTAGCTAGTACAATTGGCTTTACATAACCAGTATCTACCACATCCCAGACATCTGCACCTAAATCCATTATGTAGGTTCTCATTCTAACTTTCCAGAAGGCAAAGTTTGTTCCATTGAACAGAGGGGCCTTATTGGTTGAATATCCTTCATGGATTGACATTTTTAAGCTCTAGGATATACCCTTAGATAAAAGGGGACGAATCTGATACCAATTGTTGGACAACTGAGAGGGGGGGTGAATCAGTTCTTACTGTGCTTAAACAATTATGCTTATTTTAAACTCTTTGCAGAGCACTTAATGACAATCACAATAATGCAAGGAAGTAAGCAATAGAACATTCATCATCATTCACACATATGAGATACACAGAGAAAAATATTTTCTGAAGAAACCCATAAAGGGTAAAAACCTCTTCTTCTTTATATGATAAGTATACTTTACATTCTGTACATTATCATACTTATGAGAACCAACTCATAATGAGGCTACAACCTCTGTTTTGCAAGCCGCTACTTGTTGAGAGCACAAACTCTCTGGATTCTCTAGCACCCACTAGAAGGAAGCACCGACTCCCTGGTTTCTCTAGCACCCACTAGAAGGAAGCACCAACTCCCTGGTTTCTCTAGCACCCACTAGAAGGAAACACCAACTCCCTGGTTTCTCTAGCACCCACTAGAAGGAAGAAACAACTCCCTATATGTTCCCGCACCAACTAGATGGAAGCACCAACTTCCAGTCACATAGGCACAAAATTGTACATTAGAGAACAACAGTTCTCCCTTGTACCACCCTGCCACCCTGGTTTTTCTGGATGCAGCTAGATGGAAGCTTCAACTCCCTGATTCAAGCACCCACTTGAACTTGTGAGGACAATAGTCCTCCCTAACACCTCCCTACCACCCTGAAATATTAATCTTTGCTATATATAAATTTATCACAGTGATACAATATTTATCATTGGCTTACCAGACTTATCACTATTCTACTATGTTGCTCTTCTCTCCTATATCAGTGTCTCTCTGTCTGCATCTTCTTGCACTTTTTGATCTTCTTTTTTTCTCTACAAGAGAACCTTATCCTTCCTTTATTGTCTCACTGTCTTGCTACACACATGCCCTATGCTTTCTGTGCTTCTACCTTTTATGCTCTGTGTGCCATGTCCATTCAATGCACCATTCCTCTTCTCTGTATTTCAGTTGCTGCACACTCCTCCTTCTACACTCCTGAATCACCCTCAACAACAACAACCCTCATATCGTATTTGTTCTACATACTTATAGTCTCTGTGCACCTTGTGCATGCTATTTTTCCATGCTTCTGCATGCTCTCTCCATGTTGAGTTCTCTGCCTTATCATCATTCCAACTCTTCATCTTCTTTGGCAAGTAAACCCATGTGTCCATAATCACTGGGTGTTATGCCAAGATTCATTCGCCTCTCCCACAGTCGAGACTCTTCGTCTTCTCTGTTACAGTCAAGCTCAACCTCTCTGTTGCAATTACAAGCTTCAATGCTCTTCCATCTATCAATCACCTTCTAACCAGTCTTCATTCCTCTAGAAGATGCCTTGAGACTCTTCATCTTCTCTGGCGATCACTCTGAAGTCTCTTCCAGTCCTTTGGCAGAAACAATCAGTCATTTCTAGCAGTTACACTGTGAACCTACAAAGACCACATCAGAAACTGAATTGCCACTGATCGATTAACTGTGATGAGCAACAGTATCCCTTCGATCATATTCCTGAATAACCTACATCATTGGATCATAAATGATGGGTATCGCGCTTATTTCACCATTTTTCAATTCAGCCTTTTGACGTTTCTACATTCTGACATTCGGCATTTTGACATCCCTATGGTGAGGCGTCTCGACTCTCCAAGTCGCAATCTTGGAAATGGAGATTAGCTTTGTGCTACCTCCTCCCTTGGGCCTTCGTCGATGTGACCATGGGTTATGAACAAGGGCCAATTCTGAATATGTATTTCTCATTTCGTGTTTCAGGGTTTCTGTGATGAGTCGTCTCGACTCTCCATGTCTCAAACTCGGAAATGGAGCTTGTCTCTTTGAATTGTTCTCTACATCTCTTCGATGATGTGACCACCAGCGGTGACCATAGCCTTATTCAAAAACCCATTTCAGTGTTTCGACACTCCAACTCCCGGTATCCGAAACCAACACCAAAAGGTATTTTTCACATTTTGGCATATTCCAATATTCCTTGTGATGAAGTGTTTTGACGCTCCATCTCCCAATATCTGAAACCTACACAAAAAGGTGTTTCTTCGTTTCTCATTTCGGCACTTCGAGACTCTTGTGATGAAGAGTCTCGACTCTTGACTCCTCCAACTCCCGGTATCTGAAACTCCGGTTGATGTGCTTGTTTCAGGATCTTCGGTGTTTCTCATTTCGCAATTCTGAGACTCCTAATGATGTAGAGTCTTGTCTCTTCCAACTCCCAGTATCCAAAACTATCCTCCTACTTTCGGGATTTCAGTGTTTCGCATTTCAAGATTCCAAGACTCCCGATGATGAAGAGTCTCGACTCTTCCAACTTTCAGTATCTGAAATTGTCCTCTTGCTTTTGGGATTTTGATGTTTTGCATTTCACGATTTTGGGACTCCTGATGATGAAGAGTCTCGACTCTTGCAACTCTCTATATCTAAAACTGTCCTCCTACTTTCAGAATTTCGTAACCCCGCTTCACCTTTCTCTTTAAAGAACGTGCAGGTTCTCCTGGATCCAATGTTGGTCGGACCTCAGGCTCATATTTGATGTTCATCGGGAATTCTCAATGGAATCCAATGATCACTGTCACTTCTCCTCTCAGGCTTACACATCCTCCTAACTTGGAATAATTTCTAAGTGTCAAAGGCCTCGACCTTTGATCCATCTAAGATCCTGAGTACGCTATCTCTCTTGAGATTTGGCAATGAGTTAACCTTGTCCCTGGTGCACACCTATGCACTGAGTGCAACTCTGCACTAATCCTCCTGAGCTTACCTTGTCCCTGATTTTCCATTGTTGCATACTCTGATATTTCCATCAATGACAAGCACACCTTCCTGTAAACATGCCAACATGATATGCATAGCATGATGAAGGAGAGCATAGAAATTGTTATTGATGAACGCCAAGATTACATTGAAATTTGGTTTCAAGAGGTAATCAGGCCACAATACTATTCTCTTCTTCAACACCTTATGATTCCAAAACAAGTAGGTGGATTGGTTCTTAATATCCAGGTAATCACTACGGTAACTTTTTTATATGTGGATATGAGTATGTTTTTTATCTTGCTTCGCACGTGGTTACATTGGAAAAGTTCTTACACTTGAATAAAGTTTTTCCTTTCTTTTTAGGTAGGGTAGGATATTAAATACAAGTTGTGTGTTTTTAGTTTATCTTAAAGTCTAATGTAGCCTCATTTTACGTTTTCTTTCAATAAAATAAATATGAGATACATGTTCTAGTGACTTGATCTCATTGATATCATTAGTTTTTTATATTTTAGAGTGTGGCTTTTTAGGAACAATTCTAGAGATTTCCGTAGGTATTTATTTCACCAGGAGTAGACAGTTTCAAGGAAATATAAAAGAAGGATTTTTCTTCAACACATTGCTATATTTGAACCTTGTTGTCTGCTAAGAATCAAATGAATAATGAATTGTTGTAATTAGCCATATTTTTATGAAGACTTTCTTCTTCTTTTTCCCAAGGCATCCTAAAAAGAAGTTACTCTTGAGCCTTCACCTCTATATAAGGAAGTGATACCATAACCATCAAACTTAGAGGTCATTCATACAGTTTTCCCAAGAAACCTGAGTAAGTGAGTAAAGTATCTTTATTAAAGAGTAACAAGGAGGTATGATTAGCGGTTAGTCATGGAAACATCACAATAACTTACAAAAGAAGAAACTGAATTCAGCCTAGAGATACCTTTGCGTTCTTTCTCAATGGTACCATCCACTACACATTAAATAGCTTGATTATATCATAACTTTAGATAGTCTAGGTCCTCTTAAGTACCCCTTACATCAGGAAAATCACTAAGGAATATAATGGAAAGTCATCCTCTAACAAAAATACCATCCCAATTGAAAAAAAAAAGAAAAAAAAGTTGTTTTCATAGTTGTCCCCCCATCTTCTTGCATAACACAATCTTATACTAAAATATTAAAAGATGGAGGGCTAGTCTCTGAGGGTTTAAGAGGCTAACCCTCTGGGATACTAAACATGTATGCTGGTAGAGGGTACCGACCTGTGGTATGACTAGATAAACCCGTCAGAGTACTGAATATGCTTGCTAGCAGGGGGGCATTCTACCTAGCGAGGATGATAATCTGACAAAAAATAAATAATAAATTTAAAATTGTCCTGATGTACGACATTACTTGTAGACAAATCTGACATGAAGTACGTATGGTTAAGCTAAGTTTAATGAACTCGATAAAATTTCCATTGGGAACTAAATCTGAGACTATCTTGAAACTCTCTTACCTACCTCTTCTTATCTATATATAGGATCTCTTATCCTATAGGTGGGGCCATCTTTTAACCATCTCGTCAGGCCAATATGTGAAGTTTATCTCTACACTTAACAAGCTATAAATCTTCAGCTATTGGGAGAACTGACTGGTTTCCTATATTTTTTATTGTGAGGTGTCACAATACTTAGTCGTGGGGGAGGGTCTCATGAGTTAAAAAATGATAACATTGCCTAGAAGTAGTAAATATTTGTAAAAATTTATGTGTGTTGTTTTCATAATACATGTTATTATATCAGAAGTTATTTATTTTTGAAATGCTAATTCCCTGTGTGTTATAAATTTTTGTACATTTCCTTAACAAACCACTTAACTGGTTTATTTTCATTACAAATTATTCATTACAAAGTTATGATTACATGCCTTATAGAATGTGAGATAGAGGAATGGATTGTGTGAGCACGATGGAAAAACAAATAATAATGGAACACTCTTAGCCTACCTCTGCTCTTATTCATTGTGTTTGTGGTATCTAAGGAATCAATTTCCTCAGCCACAAAGCTCCCAAGATTTGGAGACCGTTGGTTTAAACACCACCAGTTTCCAAGAGCAATCTATAACAGGGTTTTCAAAACCGAATTTAAAAACATCTCTGGAACTAAGGGATACTCCAAGGAGTGGATAGAAGAGGAGCCAATCAACCCTCTCATATTCATCACCATATTGATTACATGTGAAGGTAGATATTCTATCTTTAAATCCTATCACTTTCGATTATTAGCTCACTTTCAGTTCAATAATCCATTGAATTTTCCCTTTTAATTCTTAAATAGTCTTGAGAGGATGTCTTCCCAAGTGAGGAATATTGAAACCAATCCGCATAACATCCTATTTCACCATGGCCTTATCAAACTACTTGTCTTAGCTGAGTTGGAAAAACAGGGGAAAATGTGGGATGAGTTCATTTACCAATTCGCAAACCCTCATATTACAATCAAGACTATCAAGAAGACTCTTGATCTAGAGACTGTTACTCCACCCAAACCCTCATGCTCAAGATATTTATTTACTGGAAACAAAAGTCCAAGAAACTTGTTGATACCCTTGTAGCCTCATTAGGCAAGAAGACCAAGAAGCCTATTGCTAACCCCCCTCTAAAAATAGTAAAGACCTATTGCTAATTGATGGCACGAGGACGTGCCATATATTCGGTCTGGGGGGATTTTCCTGAGATAAAAATAAAAAAATGCTAAGCATTGCCCATTTGTATAGCAAACCCATGAGAAGAGGAAGTAGGATTTTTGTCAAAATTTTGTCATATTGTCTTTTTACAATGTCTTGGGATATTATATCAGAAGTTGTTTGTATTGGTATGCTAAATTATATACTGTTGACATCATTGCATGTTTTATAATCTTATTATGCATTTTTATGTTTATGCTATAGAAGACTTTGCATACTTAACTACTCTTTGATACAAATACAGAGCAATAACAACTGCTAAATATTTACTGCCATCTGTATTACAAGCTTATGAAAAGAGGAAAAATTGTTTGAATTGTTATAGATCGATGAAAGGAAATAAAAATTCTCTTGTTCACGATGCCTACTGGTACAAACCAAGCCTTTTGTTAGTATATGTCAATTCTGTCAGTCACTAGTGATCAAATTTACTCTTTCATGTGATTGATAGGGTTATTAGGTCAAATTGTTATATTTTCAAAATAAAATTATCAAATAAAATTTGACATCTCTTGGTTGTAAAATGGTCATTGGTGTGTCTAGGTGCCATTACTACTCCCTCCAATCATCCAAGTTCATAAATGTTCATCATGGTCATGTCATCATTCCTTGTCATAAATTTTCAAATGATTGTCTTGGTCAAAGTTCTACTTCAAAATTGGTTTCTGAATTAAGGAAGATTAATTTGACAAAACTGAAAGAGTTTTTTGTCAATAATAGACCAAGAACCAAAAATCTCCTTAATTTTATGCACAGGTGTTATTATTTGAGAGAAATTATCCAAATACATTTGCTATAGGAGGGTTCATGCACCTTTGGACAACTTGACTTCAAGTCAGTTTTTCAGAGGTTTGGAGAAACTATTTATAGTGCTTGATGGTTCCATTGTGTAGAAGACATAATAAAATTTCCATCCATACCACTTTCATCCCAAAAATATTCTGGGAAGGTCTCTAAAAACCCTCTCAAAGACCACACTGTGTTTTTGTTGAGAGCACGCTACACTTCTATAATTTTTGAGTAACCACCTTCAAGCTTGGATTATGAACAAATGGGAAATTATTTTTGAAACATGGAGGATTTTTATGTTCATAAAATACCCAATAACAATAACCTCTCTCATTTTTGAATATACCTTATGGTTTGGGATATATTCAATTCTCTTAGAGGCCTAGTTTTTCAAAAAATAAAACACTCAGTTTTTTCCTATTTTAGTCATGTTTTCTTGTCGTGTTTTCCTAACAACTGGAAGTGAACTTTTGAAAACCAAGAGAGGTTTTTATCAAGGACATATTCAAAAACAAAAAATTCTCTTATTTTTTATACAGGATTTATTTTCTTGTAGTTACAGGTGTCACTTGGATACCTATTTTTCACAAGTTCTCTAGGCTAGAATTGTTGTGCTTCTGGAAAGTCACTTTTGGAACTAATTTTGCAGAGGTAAAATTGTTGTTTTGAATGGTTTAAAGGATCAAGGATATAATATAAATCTCAAGTATTCTTCACATGTCATCAATAGCCTCCAAAAACTCCAAACCCTCCAGTTCAAACTTAGAGAGCATAAAACACTAAGTCATCATTTACGCCATGATAACGTTGTCCTACAAGCCAAGATGAATTCTCTACAACTTTTGGTTGATGATATGAATTCCACCAATAATGGTCTTTGGATTCAATTGAAACATCACAAAAAGGCCCAAGACAAAATTCCTTGGGCAAGAGGGATAAGATTATAAAGCTAATCCACCCCCTCCTTTGCAAGTCTAGTCATGTTGGGTGATTCATTTTTGTTTGCAGTGGGATATGAAAAATCTTAGGTGTGAGGGTAATGTTGGGCCCACGATATGGTTAATATAATGATGCTGATTGGATCTTCTTTGACCAAATGTGTATATGTGTTTTCCTGTTTTGAAGAGTTTTGAAGAGTTTTTGTGTTAAATCACCATGATTCATACGAGGTATGCATGATTCATGTTTTATGATGGTTTTCAATGTATTTCAACACGTTTTAATGATTTCAGGAAACTAATTCGTGTTCTGTGTGTCACAGGGAAAAATAGCAGCTCGTTTTTACATCCAACACTCAATCTGGTACTCCATCTGGCACTCAGTCCAGTACTTCATCCGACACTCCATCCTGCAGTAAAACCATGGATGATTTGGCGGTTATCATATCGGCAACCAGTGATGGGAGAATCATAGCCATGGGTTTTCTTTTTGCTCATGGCCTCCAACTATTGAGATTCTAACAACTCATATTGGGTTGTTATGTTGGGCATTTATTGGCTCGCCTTGTTTCTAGAACCCACCAGTGGTTAAGACACATTGAATGCAATTTCTTGTTTTTAGAGGAGGTCGACCCTTCCAGCGGTCAATCTCTCAGCTTGTAAATCTATAAATACCACCTCAGTGTTCAAACAAATAGTTAGGAGAGAAAAAGGATAGTCCAGCTCCGTTTTTCCATTTTCAGACATATTTTGCTAAAACTATCTAAAACTGCATTTTTCATTTCAATGTTGAAATCATGTTGCTTGAGATCGTGATTCATCCTTGAGAAGTAGCCACGATCTGCTGGGGGGGGCACCAGCAGTTTGGGTGAATATTTAGTTAGCTAGTTTGTGTATTTGATTTATGTAATTATCATTTCTTTTATTTCATGTACATGTGTTTTTATCTTTCTTACTTACTATGTAATTATTGTTTATAGTTTAATTGTTTCAGTTTCTTGTTGTAGGTTGCTTATGAAGAATAGTTAATATGCGATGTATTTCTAACTAAATAGGAAACAAATTAATCTTAAGCCACTAACCCCCGTGTATACTTAGATGATAGTTAGAATTTTTGTATGTTGAAATAGAATACGTTAAAACACAGTAATTGAGTTAATAGTTTCTTTGGCAAAGTTTCAGTGGATGGATAAATGTTAGTATCAGTTTTGATTCATAGTTTTCTTATTTAGTTGTTATTTAGTTTGGTTATCTAATTTTCTATTTATTTTTCTTATTAATTCTCTTGTCATATGCCGAAATAGAAATAGGATTTGAATTATGTTTTTATGAGTATTTCCATTTGCAATTTAAATTGTTAAAATAGGATTAGTTTAATTTAATTTATGCAAATTCCATTTTAGATCTAGGTTGCAATTTTAATTCTAAGTTTGATTATTGAGTTTAGTTTTCGGTTATGAATATCTAAGTAGTATAAATTTTCTTACATTAGCATAGAATGCAATTGAATTAAATAGAATAATAGTCTTCTTTCTTTTATAGATTAGAGGATAGTTTCCTTGCTTTTGTAGATTAGAGAATAGTCTTCTTGCTTTGGTAGATTTAAGAATAGTTTGCTTACCATAGATTCAAGAGTAGTTGTTAATGTCTTTTATTGTCACAATGCTTTCAATTTAGTAGATTAAGATTCCCTTTTGTAAATTAGAAGTTATTGTGAAATTTAATTTAAGAATAGAGTTCACTTGCTTCTTAGCTTGATTAGTTGTTTATTGAGTAATCTTGATTAATTTACTTGTTGTAGAAGTTATCATAGGTTAGTTAGTTAGTTTCTTGATTGTTTACTTGCTTTAATAGGGTAGTTGCTTGCTTGTCTATTTTTCTTTGATAGGGTAGTTGCTTGTCTATTTACTTGCTTTCATAGGATAGTTGCTTATTGAATTTGAATAGATTAATTAAAGTAGTTTGTTGTTGTTATTTTCTTATTAGGTAGATAGTTTTCTTTTTCTTATTGTCATGATTGAGTTAGTTTTCTTTAAGTAGGTTTTTCATCTTCTTTCATAGAACTATCCATCGATCCTTTGTTCAAAGGTTACTTAGGGTATATAGTTTGAGTTTATTAGTAGGGTTTCATCATTAATAGTCTTTTCTTGAATAGATTAGCTCTCAGATAGCCACTTCCTTAGTTAGACTATACTACCTCTATCCTTTCCACCTTGGCATATATATTGCTACAAATCTAAGTTTACTTACCCTGGGTTGACAATTTAATTGAAGGTTTTTAAGTGTCTTTTTAGTGCATATAGAACACCCATCATTTTTGGCGTCATTGTTGGGGAGTTGTCTCAAGGTAGGAAATAGTTAGGAAAAAGATCATTGTTAAACCTTAGCACTAGTTTTGTGTCTGGGGAAATTTAAGAGAAGAGGTAAGAGCTTGCGCATCTGCTATAGTAGGTTTCGCCAAACCGAATGGTAGTTTTTCTTTTTCTTTTTATTTTCTTTCATGAACAGACCTCGAGACCCAAAAGGTAGATACATTAAATCTAAATCAGGTCTTTCAACCAAGGTTCCTTCCAACATTTTGGGTGGAAGGAATGTTCCACTCATAAAACCTGTAGACCGATATCGAACAACAGGAGCTAGCTCAACCTAAAGAGCTAAATCAATATCTGAAGAGACTAAAACAAGGACCATTATAGAAAAAAAGTTGAAGCATCAGTAATAGTGGGACATGAGGAAAGACCACTCGAGACCTCTATAGAACCAAACAACACCACCAGGAGAATGAATTCAAAGGTGACCATTAGTTTGGAAGAACTCTCTCAAATACTAGAAACAATTGGGATCTCTTCTTTTCGTGAAGAAAACATCTTGACAATAGTCAAGAATGTGTCTACCTCTCTGAAAATATTAGAATAATCAAGGTCCTATGAGTTAAAAAATGAGTTTCCTTGCCAAAATGCGAAGGAAGCTGAAAAATCATGGACTACATCCAGTGGAGAGAAATCATTAAGACCTGATATTAAGCAGTTCTCAACATCCATCTCAGCTGATACTTTATGTACTTCAGAAATCAATCATCCAGAAGAATAGGATCTGCATAGCATGATGAAGGAGAGCATAGATATTACTATTGATGAACATCAATATTACATTGAAATTTGGTTTCAAGAGGTCATCAGGCCACAATATTATTCTCTTCTTCAAAACCTTCTGATGCCAAAACAAGTAGGTTGGTTGGTTCTTCATATCCAGGTAATCACTGTGGTAACATTTTTATATGTGGATATGAGTATGTTTCTTATCTTGCTTCGCACATGGATACATTAGAAAAGTTATTACACTTGAATAAAGATTTTCCTTTCTTTTTAGGTAGGGTAGGATAATAAATAAAAGTTGTGTGTTGTTAGTTTAGCTTAAAGTCTAATGCATCCTCATTTTACATTTTCTTTTAATAAAAGAACTATGAGATACATGTTCCAGTGACTTGATCTCATTGATCTCATTAGTTTTTTATATTTTAGAGTGTGTTTTGTGACAAACAATTATAGATATTTCTATAGATATTTATTTCACCAGGAGTAGACAGTTTCAAGGAAATATAAAAGGATTTTTCTTCAAAACATTGCTATATTTGAACCTTGTTGTCTGCTAAGCATCAAATGAATAATGAATTTTTGTAATTAGCCATATTTTTGAAAAGAATTTCATCTTCTTTTTCCCAAGGAATATTAAAAAGCAATTACTCTTGAACCTTCACCTCTATATAAGGAAGTGATACCGTAACCATCAAGCTTAGAGGTCACTCGTACAGTTTTCCCAAGAAAACTGAGTAAGTGAGTAAAGTATATTTATTAAAGAGTAACAAGGAGGTTTGATTAGCATTTAGTCATGGAAACATCACAATAACTTATAAAAGAAGAAAGTGAATTGAGCCTAGACATACCTTTCTGTTCTTTTTCAATGGTACCATCCACTACACACTAAATAGATTGATTATATCATATGTTTATATAGGCCACATCTTTTTAAGTACCCCTTACCTCATGAAAATCACTAAGGAATATAACGGAAAGTCATCCTCTAACATAAATACCACCCCAATTGAAAAAAAATAAAAATTGTTTTAAGAGTTTTCCCCCTATCTTCTTGCATAACACAATCTTATACTAAAATCTTAAAACATGGAAGGTCAATCTCTAAGGGTGTAAGAGGCTAACCCATCGAGACATTGAACAGGTCTTCTGGCAGTGGGTACCAACATGTGGTATGACTAGGTAAACCCACCGGAGTACTGAATAGGATTGATAGCAGCGGGGCATTCTACCTAGCGAGGATGATAATCTGGCAAAAAATAAATAATAAATTTAAACTTTTCGTGATGTAGGGAATTACTTGTAGACAAATTTGACATGAAGTATGTGTGGTTAATATAAGGTTAATGAACTCCATAAACTTTCCATTGGGAACTAGCTCTGAGACTATCTTGAAACTCTCTTTCCTACCTCTTCTTATCTATATACAGGATCTCTTATCCTATAGGTGGGGCCATATTTTAACCGTCTCGTCAGACCAATCCGTGAAAATTATCTCTACACTTAACAAACTATAAATCTTTGGTTATTGGGAGAACTGACTGGTTTCCTATATTTTTTATTTTGAGGTGTCACAATACTTAGGTGTGGGGGAGGGGTTCATGAGTTGACAAATGATAACATTGCCTAGAAGAAGTAAATCTTTGTAAAAATTTATGTGTTTTGTTTTCATAATATATGCTATTATATCAACAGTTATTTTATTTTTGAAATGTTAATTCCCTGTGTGTTATAAAATGTTGTACATTTCCTTAACAGACCACTTAATTAGTTTATTTTCGTTACAAACTATTCATTAAAGAGTTATGATTACATGCCTTATAGAATGTGAGATAGAGGAATGGATTGTGTGAGCACGATAGAAAAATAAATAATAATGGAACACTCTTAGCCTACCTCTGCTCCTATTCACTGTGTTCGTGTTCTTTGAGGAATCAATTGGCTCACCCACAAAGCTCCCAAGAGTTTGAGACCGCTAGTTTAAACACCACCAGTTTCCAAGAGCAAGTTATAACAAGGTTTTCAAAAACAAAATTCAGAACATCTCTGGAGCTAAGGGATACTCCAAGGATTGGATAGAAGATGAGCTAATCAACCCTCTCATAGTCATCACCAGATTGATTACATGTGAAGGTAGATATTCCATCTTTAAAGACTGCCACTTTCAATTATTAGCTCACTTTCATTTCAATAAGCCATTAAATTTTCCCTTTTACTTCTTAAAGAGTCTTGAGAGGATGTCTTCCCAAGTGAGGAAGAATGCAACCAATCCCCATAACAACCTATTTCACCAGGACCTTATCAAACTAGTTGTCTTAGTCAAATTGGAAAAATAGGGGAAAATGTGGGATGAGTTCATTTACCAATTTGCAAACCCTCATCTTACAATCAAGACTAGAAAGAAGACTCTTGATCTAGGGATTGTTACTCCACCCAAACCCTCATGCTCAATCTATTCCTTTACTAGATGAAAAGTCTAAGAAACTTATTGATACCCCTGCAACCTTATCAGACAAGAAGACCAATAATCCTATTGCTGACCCCCCTCTAAGAATAGTAAATACCTATTTCTAATTCACGGCATGAGGACGTGCCATATCTTCGGTATTGGGGGATTTTCCTGAGCTAAAAAAAATTTCTAAGCACTGCACATTTGTATAGAAAACCCATGAGAAGAGGAAGTAGGATTTCTGTCAAAATTCTGTTATACTGTCTTTTTACAATGTCTTGGGATATTATATCAATAGTTTTTTGTATTGGTATGCTAAATTATATACTGCTGACATCAATATGTGTTATAATCTTATTGTGATTTTTTTATGTTTATGTTGTAGAAGACTTTGTATACTTAACTACTCTTTGTGACAAATACAGAGCGATAACAACAGCTAAATATTTATGGCCATCTATATTAGAAGCTTATGAAAAGAGGAACAACTGTTTTAATTGTTATAGATCGATGAAAGGAAATAAAATTCTCCTATTCACCATGCCTACCAGTACAAACCAAGCCTTTTGTTAGTATCTGTCAGTTATGTCTATCACCAGTGATCAAATTTACTCTTCCATGTGATTGATAGGGTTATTAGGTCAAATTGTTATATTTTCAAAATAAAATTATCAAATACAATTTGACACTGGTTGTAAAATGGTCAGTGGTGTGTCTAGGTGTCATTACTACTCCCTCCACTCATCCAAGGTCATAAATTTTCATCATGGTCATGTCATTATTCCTTGTCATAAATTTTCAAATGATTATCTTGGTCAAAGTTCTACTTCAAAATTGGTTTTTGAATTAAGGAAGATTAATTTGAAAAAAGTGAAAGAGGTTTTTGTTAATAATATACCAAGAAACAAAAACCTCCTTCATTTTATGCATAGATGTTATTATTTGAGAGAAATTCTCCAAATACAGTCATTATAGGAGGGTTCATGCACATTTGGACAACTTAACTTCATATCAATGTTTCATAGGTCTAGAGAAGGTATTTGCAGTGCTTGATGGTTCCATTGTGTAGCATACATCATACAATTTCAAAACATACCTCGTTCAGCCCAAAAATCCTCTGGGAAGGCCTCCAAAAACCATCTCAAAGACCACACTAGGTTTCTATTGAGAGCACGTTGCGCTTATGTAATTTTTGAGTAACCACCTTCAAGCTTGGATTATGAACAAATGGGAAATTATTTTTGAAACATGGATGAATTTTTTGTTCATAAAATACCCAAAAACAATAACCTCTCTCAGTTATTGAATATATGTTATGGTTTTGGATATATTCAATTCTCTTAGGGGCCTAGTTTTTCAGAAAATAAAACACTCAGTTTTTCCTGTTTTAGTCATGTTTTCTTGTCGTGTTTTCCTAACAATGGGAAGTGAATTTTTGAAAACCAAGAAAGGTTTTTATCAAGGACATATTCATAAAAAAAAACCTCTCTCAATATTTACACATGATTTATTATATTGTAGTTACAGGTGTCACTTGGATACCTATTTTTCGAAAGTTCGCCAGGCCATAATTGTTGTGCTTCTGGGAAGTCACTTTTGGAACTAATTTTGCATAGGTAAAATTGTTGTTCTGCATGGTTTAAAGGATCAAGGGTATAATATAAATATCAAGTCTTCCTCACATGTCATCAGAAGCCTCCAAAAACTCCAAACCCTCTAGTTCAAACTTAGAGAGCATGAAACATTGAGTCATCATTTACGCCATGATAACATTGTCCTACAAGACAAGATGAATTCTCTATAGTGTTTAGTTGATGATATGTCTTCCACCAATAATAGTCTTTGGATGCAATTGAAAAATCACAAAAAGGACCAAGAAAAAATTCCCCAGGCAAGAGGGAGAAGCTTCTAAAGCTAATCCACCCCCTCCTTTGCAAGTCTAGTCATGTTGGGTGATTCATTTTTGTTTGCAGTGGAACCTGAAAAATCTTAGTTGTGGGGGTAATGTTGGGATCGTGATATGGTTAATATAATGATGCTAATTGGATCCTTTTTGACAAAATCTATATATTTATTTTCCTGTTTTGAAGATTTTTTGTGTTAAATCGTCATGATTCATACTAGGTATGCATGATTCATGTTTTATGATGGTTTTGAGTGTAATTTAGCATGTTTTAATGATTTCAGGAAATTTATTCATGTTCTATGTGTCACAGGGAATAATCACAGTTCATTTTTACATCTGGCACTCTGTCAGGTACTCCATCTTGCACTTAGTCTAGTACTCCATCCGGCACTCCATCCTACACAAAAACCATGGGTGATTTTGTAGTTATCATATAGGTGGCCAACGATGGGAGAATTACAAACATGGGTTTTTTTCATGCTCGTGTGATGCAGCTCCCCTACCTGCGTAGGGTCTACTGACCTCCCGCTCACTGGATCATTCTTCTCCTTGATCTAGAATAACTCTTTGGGTTCCTTCTAGAACCTTTACTAACAAATCCATAGGTCCAAATACGAAACGCAGTCCACGCGTACAAGCATCAGATGTGAGCTTCACCTTCGCATGACCATGGGTCGTGACCCCATGCCTATACGAAAGGTGTGTCATGATTTTGTGTGTCGGGACTTTGCGAGTGAGTTGATCCTAACTCCCCAACTCCCAAAACTCCGAAAAGAGATTAACGAATGTTAGCCCCTTTCCCTATCTCCTCTCATGTGACCATTCTCCACAACCTGAGCTCTTCTTATGAGAAAATAGGGATTTCGTGGATCGGGTATTCATGATGTAATTTATCTCTCTTCTCCCGATACCTGAAATATCGATATTCATTTGCCATGGATCAACGACTCTAATTCTCTTATGATCTGACGATCTAGATCACGTCAGCAGTTCTCCCTCTGATATTTTCCACCGTCCGTTCAACTTCTCCAAATGCTCAAATATCTTATGTATGTGGATCCTCGCCACCTATCACCCCAGATCCAATGACTGGAATGATTTTGTGAGTTTTTGTTTCATTAATTCTCACGAATCTGTCCCTTGACCTTTCCACTCTACAAATCAAAGAAATGTTGATCTACTACCACATGTCCTTTGACATTAAATGACCTTGATGATGTCAGGTCTTGGGACTTCGCAAAGTCCACCCTCCTGTGCACCGTTGAAGGGTTTAACCCTCGTTCATATTCCTTTGGATCTGACGACTGTTGGTCCATGCGCTAGATCCAATGGTTCATATATGTTCTTCCTCTTGCGCTCTCTCCTGAATTTATGGACGTGGATTCAATGTTCTAGATCTTTTCCTTACAACTTATTTGATGGTTGTTGTTCTCCTCCTCCTGAGATTTTGTTCTTTCTTCCCAGACCTGGAATATTTCAATGCTTCAAAGGTTTCAAACTTCACTTCTCCTATGAGTCCAACTCCTGGATCTTGTAATCACTTGTGAAATTTTTGTCCCTTCTGAGATTTTTCCCTTGAAGGATTTTTGATCTCCCACGTACACCTTGCATTCTCAGGATTTCAAATAACACAATTCAAAGGATTTTCTTGAAAAGAAAATGCTTCTCTCCCACCTGGCATTCTTCGGCTCTAGTTCTTCGAAGCTTATTATCTTCTTGATGTGGTGCACACCTTGCACCTGGTCTAAGTTTCTTTGATTCTCTCTGAACTTATCTCTAAGTCAATCTGAGTCTCGGTCGACACACTCCTTGCGTTCGAGATGCAAAACTTGCATACAAGTATCAGAAGAGAAACGATTGAAACTCAACCAGCTTCATCATGAACTCATACAACCAATCTCTCAAACACTCATACATGAAATGAACTTGTAACAAATAATACACACATAATAACATTTTTTCAATCTCACATGAAACAAACACATTCCAAGGATTTGGGACAATTTTCTGTCTATTCTATTCATTCATGAAAAATGACAAAGTATTTCTGCTACTCTACTCTGTCTTCTCTACTTTGTCTATCACAAAAACATAATCTCTCTCTTTCTCTCTCTATTACAATGCAACAATCAACTATCCAAGGACCTCTCCACGAGCTCTTTCATCTTATTCTAAAATCTATCATTTCAAACTTCAAAGCTAATACCTACTTTGTCCTATTATAATAACTGCTAATTACTTCCATATAGAGTCGACACTCCATATCTACAATTTTCTTACAGTCCTTCCAAACTTTACAAACAAGTTACAATTTAGAATGTTGTATTCAAAAATATCTCAACAACTCATTAAATTCTGAGTTAAATGCTCGATTTGAAATTATGTCATTACTGAGATGTCCTCTGTTTTCCTCCATGCGTGCACTGTTGACTTTGAAGGCGATGCTCCTGTATCATACTCCTCTGGTTAAAAAAATTCATGGACTCCTGTCCATGAGCTCTTGCACTATCTTTCCATGCTTCAAAATATCAAGTTCAGTGACCCAGCCTTCATCTTCCATTAGATGATCTTTCCACTTCACTAAGTACTCAGGATATGTTTTCTTCCTGGTTTTCTTTCCATCCCTATGTTCAATAATTCTCTCCATTTGAGGTTTTTTTGTTGTGGGAAATTTTTCTTCCCATTGAATTTATTTCTGATCATTTGATTCCCCTGCTTCATCTCTCCTGTAAGGATACAGTTCTACAATATTGAATATCGGCAATATCCCAACATTGTATGGAAACTCAATCTCATAAGCATTGGGTGTGAATTGTTTTGAGAATTATGCATGGTCCTATCTTCTTCATCTTCAATTTGTTATACATTCCCCTTGGAAACCTCTCTTTTTTAAAATGAGCTAAAACTTCATCTCCAACCTCGAATTGAACTTCTCTTCTCTTTTGATCAACTCTGTTCTTATATTTATGGTTGTTGTCCTATAGTTGTTCTCTGACTCTGTCATGGAGTTTCTGCATTTTTGTTGCAAAATCGTCTGCTCCAGCACTTCTGAAATCATCTTGATTCAAATATTTCAACTTTGTAATCCCTCTTGGTTGTATACCATACACAATTTCAAATGGACTGTTCCCTGTTCTCTTGTTCACTGAATTGTTGAATGCAAATTCTGCCTGTGCCAGAATATGATCCCATTACTCAGTGACTAAACTTCTCAATACATTTCCCAGACTCCTATTTACTACTTCAGTCTGTCCATCTGTCTAAGGGTGATATGTTGAACTAAAGGATAAATTTTTCCCCAGCCTGTTCCATAGAGTCCTCCAAAAGTGTCCTACAAATTTGGTGTCCCTATCTGAAACTATGCTCCTCGACAATCCATGTAGTATTACTACCTCTCTGAAAAACAATTTGGCGATGTGTGTGGCATCTCTTGTCTTCAAACATGGTATGGAAGCTACCATGTTTGAGAATCTTTCCACCACAACAAATATGGAATCACTCCCTTTTTGAGTTCTAGGCAATCCCAAAACAAAATCCATATTGATTTTATCCCACGACCTCTCTGGAATTGGTAATGGATGATACAAACCAATGTTTTGTTTTTTCCCTTTTGCATATTGACAAATTCTGCATTTTTTCACAAACTTCTTCACTTCTTATCTCATGCTTGGCCAATAATACAAATTACTCAGCTGTGCAAATGTCTTATCATGACCAAAATGTCCAGCTAAACCTGCACTATGTTTTTCTTTCAGCAGGTTGTCTCTCATTGAACACTTCAGTATGCACAATTGGCTTCCCCTAAACAGTAATCCATCCTGGATCAGATATTCAATCCATGGGATTATGTTTCCCAATAAAGGATTCTTGCATGCTTCATAAGCTTCTTTAAAATCTATATCTTCTCTATACATCTCATTGAGATGTTAAAACCCTAAGGTCTCCACTTGGAATTCTTGTACAATTAAACTCCTTCTGCTGAAAGCATCTGCAAATTTGTTAGCAGTTCCAACAATGTGTTTAGTAAAAAAAGTAAAATTTTGAATAAATTGTACCCATTTTTCATGTTTGTGATTCAACTTTTCTTGCCTAGTAATAAATTGCAAAGCTTTATTATCACTGTACAAGACACATTCTTTAAGAGTTAGATAGTGCCTCCATTTTTTCAAAGCTTGAATCACTGCATAAAATTCCTTTTCATACATGAAATACTTTTTCTTGGCGTCATTCAGTTTCTCACTGAAATAAGAAATTGGCCTATTATCTTGACTCAAGACTGCTCTAATAGCTAATCCACTTGCATCACATCTCACCTGAAATGTTTTTCCAAAATCTGGTAAGACCAGAATTGGTTTCTCTGTGATTTTATCCTTCAACACTTTGAAACTTTTTTCAGCTTCCTCTGTCCAACTGAAGGACTTGTGTTTCTTGTTCATAGTGTCTAGCATGGGTGTACATATGCCACTGAAATTTCTGATAAATTTCCTATAAAAACTTGCTAACCCATGAAAACTTCCTATCTCAAATATGTTGCTTGGTGATGGCCATTCTCTAATCGCTCACACATTTTTGGGGTCCATCTTCAATTCATTTGAAGAGATTACGAAACCCAAATATATGATCTCCTTCTTCACAAAAGAACTTTTCTTTAGATTTATCAACAATTTCTCTCACTGCAAATTTTCCATCACTGATGTCAAATGTTTTAAGTGTCCTTCCTTCATCTTGTTGAAGATTAGTATGTCATCTAGATATACTATGAAAAATTTTCCTATCAAATCTTTCAACACTGCATTCATTAATCTCATAAATGTGCTTGGTGCATTTGTCAACCCAAACGACATGACCAACCATTCAAAAAATCCTTCATTTATCTTGAATGTTGTTTTCCATTCATCTCCCTCTCTCATTCTTATTTGATGACATCCAATTTTCAATTCTATCTTGGAAAAATAACTTGCTCTACTCAAACAGTCCATCAAATCATCCATCCTTGGTAAAGGAAATCTGTGCCTAATGTTTATATTGTTGATGCCTTGGGAATTTGTACACATTCTCCATCCTCCATCCTTCTTTGGGCTTAACATAGTTGGTATTGCGCATGGGATTAGGATTTCTCTAACTAAACCTTTATCCAACAAATCCTGGACTTGATTTTTGACTTCCGCATTCTCTCTAGGTGTAAACCTATAAGTTGCTTTGTTTGGTAAACTAGCTCTTGGAATAAGGTCAATATGATGGCTTATACTCCTAATAGTTGGCAATGAATGTGGTAACTCATCCACTACTATATCAACAAAGTTTTCTAACAGTTCCTAGATTTCTACAGGAAAATATTCTATAGAAGTATTCGTAAGGATAACTCTAGGCTTCCTTACTACAAGAAACTGCATTTATTTATCCTTCTTGACTTCATTCAAGAGTTCCTTCCCACTCATGAGAAGTATGCTTGAACTAGCTTTTGCCTTTGGATCCTTGTCTTCTATGGATAACAACATATGTGTTCTACCATTATTTTCTAGAGTATAGTTACTCTTCCTTCCATCATGAACAACCTTTCGGTCATGCTTCCATGACCTCCCCAATAAAATATGGCAGACATCCATAGGAATAATATCACACAATATTTCATCTTTGTAACCTCCTATTTTAAATTCAACTTGGCATTGTTACTTACCATTACTTGATGTCCTTTTTGCAACCACGATACCTTGTATGGCTTTGTATGTTGTTGGCCCTTGACCAAGTTGTGAGGATCCTTGGTCATGTTTGACCTACTTTTGGGACTTCGACAAGCTTTCGAAGGCGGAGCACAAGTCGAAGTGGAGATCGTGGGATCTCGGCCCCTTTTTAGGGATTTTTGGGTTTTGGGCTTATGTAATGGGTATGGGGATGTTGGCCCATGGATTTACCAATGTTTAGGCCCTTTTTGTAATGTATAAATAGAAATATAGGCGATGTAGGAAGTAGTTTGATCTATGTGATCGAAGAGAGGCTAGACATTGTGCTAAGTGAAACTTGTAAGTTCTTTGTGCATGCTATGTTGAGAACTTGCAGAGCTAAGTGAAAGTGATTGTAAGAGATTGTGAAGAGGCTTTGTGTTGTAACTCAGGGAAGGATGATCTAGCAGAGTGTGTGCAGATCTCCTGTCCTCTGCGAAGTAATATATCATGGCTCTGTGCATGTAGAAGATTGACAGAAATAAATAAAGAAGAAGAGTTTGTGGATGTATCCCCAAGGTGGGGTTGAACCACGTATATCCCGTGTTGTGGTTGCTTTTTGCTGTATGATTGTTCTCTTTCTTATGTGGTTAAATGCTTAGTGCACTGATATATACTTAGAAGAATCTAATATGGTATCTTAGTGTTGAATAATGTGAATGAATTCTATATTTGATCTATGTTGGTATGCTTAGTGCTTGAATCTATTAAATCTATGTGAATAATGTGTTGATCTATTATTAGGGTTTATCTACGTTGTAATTTAAGGATGAATATTAATGAACTATAACTGTTAAGTTTTCTGTTAAGGTGTTACAATCATAGATCTATGTCCCAGCTAAGGTTGCAGACATCTGAGTCCTGCAACCACCCATGCCTCTACCTCGGGTGAGACTTCATATTCTTTGCAGGTGTTGCCGAAAGGGCCGGTAGTTAGGGTTTTGTTGGTGCATTTTTGTATGCATTGAACCCTAAGTCTTCCCCTGTGACAACAGATGTGCAATTCTCTTCAATTCCAGCTTCTCCACCATCTCCATGGATACTAGATTGTCAGTGCTCCCACTATCTATGATCACCTTGCAAACTGTGTCTTTCATTTTGCAAGTATTTCTGAACAGGCTTGTTCGCTAAACAGGTTCCTTTGGTTCCTTCTCTAGTTTAAGAAGGATTTACCTCATCATGAGGTTCTTTCCTCCTTTGGCTTCTTCTACTTCCACATGCTTTTGTGCTTCAGCAATGTGTGCTTCTCCACCTTCTCCTTCTCTTTTTCTGTCAGGATATTCCCAAGATTTGTGTCCTTCTTTTCCATAAGTATATCATTTAACAGTGCCTCTTCTGGCTCTTCCTCTTCCTCTACCTCTGGAAAAATAACTTCTTCCTCCATGCTATCCTTCTTTAGAACTTCCACCCTTCTCATGGTGACTATGTTCTTTATCAGCTTCCGGATTCGACTTCTGGAACTTCTCTCTACTGGTTCCCTTACCTCTGCTTGAATTTCCTCCTATTCTTCATTGGATTTGTCTCCTAGCCAATTTTTCTTCAGCTTTCAAGGCTACTTGATAGGAATCCTCGACTGTACTAACCGAAATCATGTTGATCTCCTCTTGTATTTCATATCTTGGCCCATTGATATATTTGGTTGTCTTATCCTCTTCATTCTCTTTCTATCCATCCCTAATGTTTAGTCTGTAAAATTCTTCAGTGTACTCCTTCACTGATAAACCCCTCTATTTTAGGTTCTGCAATCTTCTGTAAATATTTATTTGGTAATCCTTTGGGATAAATTTGGCTTTCAACTTGGCTACCATCCTATCCCAGTTTTTAATTTTTTTCTTATCATTTCTCTTGTGTTTGACTTGCAGTTCATCCCACCATAACACTGCATGACCTTTCAATCTTGTAACTGCATTCTTCACCATATTGTATTCTTCGATAACTTCATAATAGAAGTATTTTTCAATAGCACGTACCCAATCTAACAATTCTTCAACTTCTAAATTGCCTTCATACATAGGTACCTCTATTCTTGCTCTGCCTCCTATCTTTGAAACAACTTTTATCAAGCGATATCATGCAGCGTCCTCTGCTACATTTTCTTCAACATTTTCTTTTTCGTCGTCTTCATCTTCACTGACATCACCAACATCTGGTGCCATCCTCTGTGTTGTCTCCATGGTGTCTAGTCTCATTCAGAGTCACCTCATTTCTTCTTCCATTTTTGCATTTTTTCTACGCCTTCTTGGTGGCATGATTTCACTGCATCACCTATGAACAAAATCAATTTTTCTTTGATACCACAAATGATACCAACTTTCCTCCTTTCTACTTTTGTATTTTGTCTACAAACAAACTCAAAATACGCTATGATACTACCTAATGCAACCCCCCTACCTCCACAGGGTCTGTCGACCTCCCGGTCACTGGATCATTGTTCTCCTCGAGCTGGAACAACTCTTTGGATTCCTGCTAGAACCTTTACTAACAAATCCACAGGTCCAAATACAAAACTTAGTCCACTTGTACAAGCATCAAACATGATCTTCACCTCCGCACGACCATGGGTCATGACCACACGCCTATACAAAAGGTGCGTCATGATTTTGCGTGTCAGGACTTTGTGAGTGAGTCGATATTGAATCCCCGACTCCCAAAACTCTGAAAATAGATTAACGGTTGTTAACCCCTTTCCCTATATCCTCTTGTGTGACCATTCTCCATGACCTAGGCTCTTCCTATGAGCGCATTGATATTTTGTAGATCGGGGATTCACGATGCAACTTATCTCACTTTTCCTGATACCCAAAATATCGATATTCCTTTGCCATGGATCAATGACTCCAATTGTCTTATGATCTGATGGTCTAGATCACGTTGGGGGTTCTCCCTCCAAGATTTTCCACCATCCGTTCAGCTTCTCCAAATTCTTATATCTCTAATGTATGTGGATCCCTGCCACCTATCACCCCAGATCCAACAGCTGGAATGATTTCACTAGTTCGCATTTCGTGAATTCTCACGAATCCATACCTTGAACTTTCCACTCTATGAATTAGTGAAATGTTGATCTGTTTCCACGTGTCCTTTGACCATAGAATAATTTGATGATGTCTAGACTTGGGACTTCACAAATTCCACCCTCCTATGCACCTTTGAAGGGTTTAACCCTCGTGCATCTTCCTCCAGATCCGATAGTTGTTGGCCCACGTGCCAGATCCAAAAGTTCATATATGTTCTTACTCTTGCGCTCTCTCCTGAATGTATAGACATGGATTCGATGATCCATATATTTTCCTTACAGCTTATCCAATGGTTGTTGTGCTCCTCCTCCTAAGATTTTATTCTTTCTTCCCAAGCTTGGAAGATTTCGATGCTTCGAAGGTTTCAACTTTCACTTCTCCTGTGAGTCCAACTCCTGGATCTCATCAACACTTGTGAAAGTGATATCCCTTCTGAGCTTCGTCCCTCGAAGGAATTTTTATCTCCCATGCACACCTTGCATTCTCAGTATTTTGAATAACTCATTTTGAAGGATTTTCTTGAAAATAAAATGCTTCTCGCCCATCTGGCATTCTTCATCTCTGGTTCTTCGAATATTATTAGCTTCTTCACGCTATGCACACCTTGCACCTAGTCTAAGTTTCTTTGATTCTCTCTGAGTCAATCCAAGACTCAGTCGATGCACTCCTTGCATTCGATATGCACACCTTTCATACAAGTATCTGAAGAGAAATGATTGAAACTCAACTAGCTTCGTCATGAACTCATACAGTCAATCTATCAAACACTCATACATGAAATGAACTTGTAACAAATCATACACACAGAATAACATTTGTTCATTCTCACATGAAACGAACACAGTCCAAGGATTTGGGACAATTTTTTGTTTGTTATGTTCATTCATGAAAAAAAAACAAAGTGTTTTTGCTACTCTACTCTGTCTTCTCTACTTTTTCTATCACAAAAACATATTGTCTCTCTTTCTCTCTCTATTATAATGCAACAATAAATTATCTAAGGACTGCTCCACGAGCTCTTTCATGTTGTTCTAAAATCTATCATTTCAAACTTCAAAGATAATACCTACTCTGTCCTATTACAATAACTTCTAATTACTTCCATATAGAGTCAACACTCCATATCTGCAATTTTCTTACAGTCCTTCTAGACTTTACAAACAAGTTACAATTTAAAATGTTGTATTCAAAAATATCTCAACAACTCATTAAATTATGAGTTAAATGATTGATTTGAAATTCTGTCATTGCTGAGATGTCCTTTGTTTGCCTCCAGACGTGCATTGTTGACTTTGAAGGCGATGCTCCTGCATCATCGTGGCCTCCAACTACTAAGATTCTAACAACTCAGATTGGGTTGTTATGCATGGTGTTTATTGGCTTGCCGTGTTTCTAGAACCCACGGGTAGTTAAGACACATTTAATGCAATTTGATGTTTTTAGAGGAGGTTGACCCTTCCCGAGGTTGACTTCTCAGCTTGTAAATATATAAATACCACCTCAGTGGTCAGACAAATAGTTAGGAGAGCAAAAGGATAGTCAAACTTTGTTTTTTGATTTTCAAACATATTTTGCTAAAACTGTGTAAAACTGCATTTTTCATTTTAATTTTGAAATCGTGTTTCTTGAGCTCGTGATTCATCTTTGAGGAGTAGCCACGATCTGTTGGGGGGGGCACTAGTAGTCTGGGTGAATATTTAGTTAGCTATTTTGTGTATTTGATTTATGTAATTATCATTTCTTTTATTTCCTGTACATGTGTTTTTATCTTTCTTACTTACTATGTAATTATTGTTTATAGTTTAATTGTTTTAGTTTCTTGTTCAGGTTTCTTATGAAGAATAGTTAATATGCCATGTCTTTATAACTAAATAGGAAACAACTTAAGCTTAAGCCACTAACCCCTGTGTATAATTAGATGATAGGCAGAATTTTTGTATGTTGAAATAAAATAAGTTAAAATAGAGTTAAAACAAAGCAATTGTGTTAATAGTTTCTTTGGCAAAGTTTCGGTGGATGGATAAATGTTAGTTTTAGTTTTGAATCGTAGTTTTCTTATTTAGTTTCTATTTAGTTTTCTTATCTAATTTTCTATTTAGTTTTCTTATTAATTCTCTTGTTATATGTTGAAATAGAAATATGATTTGAATTATGTTTTTATGAGTATTTCCATTTGCAATTTAAATTGTTAAAATAAGATTAGTTTAATTTAATTTATGCAATTTCCATTCTAGATCTAGGTTGCAATTTTAATTCGAGGTTTGATTATTGATTTTAGTTTTCGGTTATGAATCTCTAAGTAGTATGAATTTTCTTACATTAGCATAGAATGCAATTGAATTAAATAGAATAATAGTTTTCTTGCTTTTATAGATTAGAGGATAGTTTCCTTGCTTTTGTAGATTAGAGAATAGTCTTGTTGCTTTGGTAGATTACAGAATAGTTTGATTACCATAGATTAAAGAGTAGTTGTTAATGTCTTTTATTTTCGTAATGCTTTCAATTTAGTAGATTAAGATTCCATTTTGTAAATTAGAAGTTATTGTGAAATTTAATTTAAGAATAGAGTTCACTTGCTTCTTAGCTTGATTAGTTATTCATTGAGTAATCTTTATTAGTTTACTTATTGTAGAAGTTATCATAGGTTAGTTAGTTATTTGCTTGCTTGTTTACTTGTTTTAATAAGGCAGTTCCTTACTTGTTTATTTTGCTTTGATAGGGTAGTTGCTTGTCTATTTGCTTGCTTTCATAGGATAGTTGCTTATTGAATTTAAATAGGTTAATTAATGTAGTTTGTTGTTGTTATTTTGTTATAAGCTAGATAGTTTTATTTTTCTTATTTTCATGATTGAGTTAGTTTTCTTTAAGTAGGGTTTTCATCTTCTTTCTTAGAACTATCCATCTATCCTTTGTTCAAAGGTTACTTAGGTTACATAGTTTGAGTTTCTTAGTAGGGTTTCATCATTAATAGTCTTTGATTGAATAGATTAACTCTCATATAGCCACTTCCTTAGTTAGACTATACTACCTCCAACTGTTCTACCTTGGCATATATATATTGTTACAACTCTAAGTTTACTTACCCCGGGTTGACAATTTAATTGATGGTTTTAAGTGTTTTTTTAGTGCATATAGAACACCCATCAACTTGGAAAGACATTGTTCTTTGGATATTATCTTGGTTTGACAATGAGGCTGCCAAGGATAATGAATCTACCTTGTGATTCTTGTCCCTTGGAATGAAACAAATGTTGAAGGAACTGAAATATTCCATCAATTAGTTAACTCTTTTGAAGTATAACTTAAGTCCTTCCTTTTTTATTTTATACCTCTGGGTAACATGATTGATCACCAACTCTAAGTCATGAGTTATAATTAGATGTTTTTTTTTCATTTCTTGTGCAAGGATCATTCCCTGAATCAAGGATTCATATTTTTCCTCATTATTACTGCATGGAAATTCCAATCTAATAGAATGTGGATGCACAACCTTATTTGAACTCATAAGAACAATCCAAACTCCATTCCCAGAGCTTGAACAAGATCCATCAAATGACATATTCCAATAGCCTTTGAACAAACATTCTTGAATCTTCATGTATTTCACTTGCTCTAGGCTTTCACTATGTTCCATGTCCATGATAGCATAGCTTCCAATCCCAACATCTATATAATCCTCCATCAATTCATTGTCTTTCTTCTTGAAAGAGAAGGGTATTCTAGGTTCAAGGGGGACTTTAATCATTATTCCTTCCTTGCCTGG
Source organism: Picea engelmannii (assembly GCA_009831015.1). Classification (NCBI taxonomy): domain Eukaryota; kingdom Viridiplantae; phylum Streptophyta; class Pinopsida; order Pinales; family Pinaceae; genus Picea; species Picea engelmannii. The sequence continues at coordinate 335,603 of ML777435.1, read as the reverse complement.
AAGCATCATACAACTTCCATCGTTGATTATATATCCTCGATCATAGATGTCCAATATCTTCCCAACATAACTCCATATGTTGGAGGAAGGCCTGCCACAATAATATTGAAAAGTGTAATGATATGGCAGGATGTCGTAAATCAAGCATAAAAGTCCTTGATTTCTCCATAAGCTGGCACTTTTCTAGAATCAATTACGTATATACTTTCATCAGTTTCATAATACTTGGTGCAACTCATGCCCAATGCCTCCATGGCTGCCAATGGCATGATATTATTTGTCGCTCCCATGTCAACTAAACAATCATGTAGTGCAACATCATGATTTTCAATTGAAATGTAAAAGGGAGGAATTTTACCTCTCAACTTGGCAGTTGAGTGGATCAAGCTTTGTTTTGGACGGGTAACAACAACTTCTTCTCTTTCATATGGATCTTCCAACAATTTAAAAATGTTTTTTATTTTCTCAGGAATCTTCACCACATCTATAAAGGGAAAATGTATCCTTAATTTACTCAAATACTCTATGACATTATATGTCATTTGAGTGGAGATTGACGTCATGTGTTTCCTTTTACTTCCAACGTTATTCATCACTTTCTCATTTTCTCTTTTCTCATTTTTATTTTCTTTTTAGTTCTCGTTGTCAAAATCGTTTTTATTTTTCGGTCTATTTACAAGTCCTCTTATATGGGTGAAATTTTCTTGCAAGTTAGGGTCGTTTTTGCTTTCTTCAAATATATACATGGACGCCTCGCATCCGTCCATCTACACAGTTTCAAAACTTTCATCAGGTGAGTAATAATTCTCTTGTTCAATTATTTTCTCTTCATACGCATCATCCAGGACAACGACATTGGGAGTAGGTTTTCTGGGAAATCTTGGTCTTTGCAGATTATCCATGTTCTCAAACATCACTCTGTTTTCTTAGGGAGGGTTCCTCATATGATCAGGGATTGGCATTCTTGGATTTTCCATGTAATTATCTCCCCTTCTTAGTCTGGTTATCTCATTCTGCATTTTCTTAATAGTTCTATTCATCTGTGCAATTTCAATTCTTTTCTTAGTTTCTTGTGCTGCCATAGGGTTGACCTTTACATCAAGTATGGTTCCCTTAAAAAATCCTCCTCCCAATGTTTGATTTTGATCAGATCGAGGCTTGAATTATTCATTCTTTATTGAACTGGAAGCTCCTTGATTATCAATACTTAATCATCCCATCTTCCTTTGTACTTTCCCAATATAATGTCGAGGTTGGAATCCATTTCAATCATAATTTATTCCATATTGGTGGTTTTAGTCATTGACTCCTCCAAGGTTTCCATTTGGAATGTTCTGATAGCATATTTCACATTCAGGGCCATTGCATTCTTATAAAAACCGAGAATGACTAGGTCATTTTGTCTTTTATCCTATGGAATTCTACTCAAGGTTTTATTGAATGTGAGACTAAAATATTCTATCATTTCATTCTTCCTCAAAACAATCTGGGTGAAATCGGTAAGAAGGGTATGACAAGAAATTGGAGGGGAAAATATAGTGAGAAACTTATCTTCGAGGTCATTAAATGAGTGAATTGATCTACTGGTAAATGTTGTATACCATTCATATGCTCTTCTTGATAAGGCTTACAGAAAAAACCTTACCATGAAATCATCATACTCAACACGATGAAAATCACAAACATCAAGAAATAAGTGCAGATGCATGTTTGCATCGCTTTCTCCATCTCCGAAAAAATCCTTTAGGGTGCCCTTAGGGAGAACAGGGATATAATTTTTCTCACCTATAAGATTTAGAGGGGAATCTCTTACCCTTCTTTGATTTTCAAATCCTAGGTTTCCTTGATTTCTTGCAGTGTCTCTTCCACCTCCTTGTCTCTCCTCATGATGCTCATCTCGGGATTGTTTGTTTCTTTCTACCATGTCTAGAGAGATTCCAGGGATAGGATTTTCACTTCTAAGAATAAAGAGGTTCTTACTTTTACTTCTGGTAATGGGTCCCTTGTATTCATCCATCTTGAATCTCGACCTTGTTATTTTTCCACTCTAACTGGCCATTGGTTTCTTTGGTCTTGTCACTCATCTCTCCTCTGTCTCTGGAAGATTTCTCTTTCTTATTCTTATACTAAGATATGTTGGGACCTTTATAACTCTTATCAGCTCCTGTCTGTTTTTATTACCAGATTGTGTAACTAATGTAAGATGCTTCATTTATTGTTCAATTCAATTTCTAAGTGGGGTTGATCATCCTAGGACAAAGTCGTATATTTTTTCAAAAAAAGAGTGGAATAGATTTGATATTTTCAATTCAGTCCCCAGTATGATCGCCAAAAATGTTGATGCTTGAATCCATTAGGACTGAAACGACAACCTCATGAGGATGAAAATCCCCCTGCATTTTTATAGAGGTGGTACTCCTCTTTATATTTTCTTGGGATTTCTATATATATTCAAAATGTGAGACTTGACAGAAGTCTGTCATAGTAATTCAAAGAAACATAAATATTGCGAGAAAATAAAGGAATTTTTTTTTTGTTTTATTTTTAACGAAAGTTCCTAAGAAAGGACCATGAATCACACACTTCACATATTTAAATAAAATAAGAAAAAGTTCCTCACATCCATCATAGTTTAAGATAAAGATTTATGATCACATTAAATAAAAAGAAGATGATCTACATGCATAAGAGAACTTTAACAGTGTGAACACATGGGAATCTCAAAAAAATATAATGATAGATCAACCTCAAATACTTTATATTATGAAAACAGGGTTACAAAGAACAATCAATATTGTTCCCAAAGTAGCTCTCTTGAAAATTCTCAAAAATGTATAGTATGTTACATATTCTTTTGAAATTTTAAATGCGTTTATCTTAAAGACTGGGACTGGGGCTCCTGGAGACCATAAAAAAAAATAATTCAAGAAATAAGATTTTAGAAGGAAGATGGTGGGAGGTAAAAGAAAAATAACACCTGGTAAGAAAAAAAGAGGAGTTATCAATCTTCGGTTAAACATTTCTATGGAAAGAGGTGGAATAATTGGATGAAGGACTTGATAAATAAAAAGAAGGATATGATCAACATAAACTTACTATGATGGTCTCTCTTCTTTGTTATTGTCTTGTTGATGTCCTTTTACCATTTTCATCAACAGTTTCAAGAACTGTCTCAACAGTTCCTTGCCCTTCATTGGTCGGTTTATCAACAACTTTCTTGAACCATTCTTTGATGTAACTTTTCATTGGTGCCACATTGATTTCATTATGGATTTTTATGTTGAACAACTCCCCTCCAAGTCTCTCAAATCAAGGGAAATTCCATGTAATTCTTCTTCAATATCCTTATTTTCATAGAGTAGTCCACTAGCCAATTGCCTATGTCATCTTCATTATATTCAAGTATGCCATAGAAATTTTCAACGGACAACCCTTTAAAGATATCAAATTGCTCATCAAATTGTTGCTTTGTTAGGAACAACAATTTGATGATCAACTTGGGATCTTGGACTTTGTTAGTGATTTTGGCTATGTCTACCTCCATGAGTCTTTTAATAGTTCCTCCCTCCTTGATATTGCTTGGCTACACACTTGAACAATGTTATTCAAGTTTTTTATCTTTTCTTTCCATCATGTGTTTAACTACTTAATCCTACTTGGAGAGGGAAGATCCTCCTCTCTTCTCCTTAGCTCTGTCATGTTGGAAAATTTAAAACCAAAGGATACCACAACATCAAGGTAAAAACTTTCTTCATTTTTTAGGTAGGCTTGCAAATACTCACGAAAGGCATGTGCCCTCGAGCCAAAATAAATCACATTCTTTGAAATTTCTCAAGATTATCTGATCAATGCCATTCATTTATTGATATTATTCACCACATAGCTCCAAACTTATGTATGTAATCTTACAGATCCTTTTAATTTAGCAGTGGGCATGGTGGGTCCAAAAATTTCCAAAGGGTTGGCAAGGAGTGGAAGAGGCATTAAGGTCTCTTCCAATTCCTTAATCCTCTCCTTTAACTTTGTATTTTCTTCTTTAATACCACCAATGGATTCATCCAATGCATCGCCAATTGCTCTATGGATTCTAGAAATCTGGAGAGGTTGCATATTTCTTCACTTAACCTCTGAATGAAATTTCCCTTTTTTATTCTTCACATCACTCTTCTCAATAATTAATTTCTTATATTCGTTGTCAAAGACAATGCTATGAAATACAAATGAATCTTCTTCATCAAAGGTCTCATTCTCAATAATTTCCAACGGCATATTATGGTGGGTCGTGCCTCCTGGTTGAACAATGTTAGGAAACATTTTCTCGATGTCAGCCTCAAGATCCATATCTTTGAGGGGTAATACGTTGATGTCAATTTCAACACAATTTTATTCCTCCTCTTGTACAATATTCTTCCTCTTCTTCCTCAGAGGAATTTTATGTGAGCTTTCAATTTTTCCTAGAGGGGGATTCTTTTCTCCTGCTCCGCCTGAACTACTGTTGATCACTATTCTAGATGGGTGGGCCACTGGAGAACTAATTCAGGATGTTGCAGTCTTAGGAGTAACAGTTGGGGATTGGACACTCCTCTCGCTGGGACCCTTTCCTTTCTGTTTGTAAAATTTATTAGTATCAAGTATTGTCTCCAAGTTGCCAGTATTGTGAGTAGGAATGCCCAAGTTATTATCTTCTTCTTCTCCTAGAACAATATGGATAAATGAATTGTTAAATCCCATTGTTTACATATGTTCCACAAAAAATGTGTTAGGGTCAAACCCTTTTATCCTTTCAACCTACTTGAGATTCAAATTATGGAAGTGATTTGCAAATTCATTAATTTTGTTCATATTTCTAAATACAAGATCCCCAATTTTCCAAGGCAAGGGTATGGATTATTTTTTTCGTTTCTCATGAAAAAAGTGCAACCAGAAATTATGTTTCCTTTCAACTTCTGTAATAAACATTATGTCAGATATATGACATGGAAGAAAGGAGGGATTTTCCTTAGCACCGAAAAATCCTAATAACATTGTAATTTTCCATTTTCTCCAACGCCCCCTTTTTGTCCAAGAATTTACTTGCCTGGGAAGGTATTCTAGGGGTATCTTTTCCAAACAACAATCCTTTAAAAATCGAGACAAAGTCATTGAAAACTTCATAAAAATGAAAGGAAGCTTTGTGCCTACACAACGCTTGGTACCAAAAGGTCACTAGGTCAAATTCACAATTCAGCTTCTTGTAGATAGACAATTTAGGAAATTAATAGTAATGGGCTATCAAAACTACGAAGTAAGAGGCCATAAATAATTTCTTATCTTTTTAATACTATGATAATTGGGAAGATATTTCAATGGAATAAATTTTCCCCAATAAAAATGGCTTTCTCTTTGACAACAAAATATAGGATATAAAGAATCATACAGGAAATATTGGCGATACATTCTTGGCCTGTCACCATTGTGAATAACCAAGAAATTTCCCAAAATGGGTTTTTGAACGAGTTGACCTGCAACCTGGTGATATCTTCAGGGATGACCATGGGATTCTCCAAGAATTTAGACAAGAGGTCTAGGCCATTTTCATTTTTTTTCAAGAAGTCCATGCAATATTCACCTTTGAAAGTGATGCGTTGGCTCTGGGAGATTTAACATTTTATGGAACACTTGAGGTGAAAGAGAGAAGATAGAATGGTCTTGAAGATGAATAATTCATTGACTTGGTATATATTTCTCAGTGCACCAGGCAACTAGTTCCTGGTAGTCGAAGACCTAAGGAACACAGCCTGCACGAGAAATTATGGATGTCCAGATCACTTCCTTCTAAGAATATGAGGATGAATAGTAAGAATACACTCTAGACCACTGAAAGTTACAAGTTTCTTATGAGTGGAGAGATGATGTTACAAGTTTCCTCTTCAACCAGTTGAGATGATATATGTGATATTATTGATATAAAATACGTTTGTTTCCATGAACTATTTATGTTGTCCAAGTATCATTTTAATTTGTGCTCATCTGTTAGATTTTCTCCCGGGATGAGAACAAACTTAACATGTATCCTTTCTCACCCATGGATATTTTTGAAACAGTTCCTTATCATTTGGATTGTATTACTGTTAAAAATTATCCTAGTTCAATTGACATAGAGAAAGATCGTTTTCCTACTAAGGATGGATTAGTTATTGAACATTATTTTTCTAATCATTCTTGTGACTTGCTTCTCTCTTCTAATCATGAATATGCTTTGGAAGGAATTTCATATTCGCATATTGAAAAGGAGTAAAAAATCACATTGATAAATTATCACTTCGGGAGAAGAATTGAACATACAAGACACACCACTTTCATCACAACAATACACTTTTAACTTGAAATAGGAATACCGTGTGGTGGAAGAACATGTACTTGATTGTGAAATCATGACTATTGTGGAGCTTATCCATTCACAATCAGTCACCCATGCTATTAAAGAGGAGGAACTACCATTCATGGAGTCACTTTTTGAAAATGCCTCTTGTTCTAGAGAATCTTTTCATTCTCTTAATTCTTCCACTTAACTTTATTTATATCATGATCTCTTTAATGGTTTAACTTTGCAGGAAGCCACCCATTGTTCTATTCAAAGAAATTCAATGGGGTCAACCCTTTTTGAATGACTTGAGGGTGGTGATGTGCATTTAGAAGATAGAGAGGATAAGACCTCTTCCCATGAACTAATTACAACCAAGCCTTATCAGCCTTATTAATTGGATGAAGAGAATTATGTAGCAAATGTGTATCAAAGGACGTGTTCTTCTTTTTCTTCTTCATTTTTGATAAATAAATAATCTTCTTATCTAAGTAGCCCTTTACTTGATATTGTTGATACTAGTGGATATCACCATTTTTTGAAGATATATCGCATACCATGGTTGGTCCTAGCCCATGCATATCATTTGATATCACTAGGCTATCTCAAGTTGATGGTTACTTGAAGTATGAGTCCAGGGAGCCTTACTAAGAAAATGAGGCACTTCAGTCTATACCGATGGTTATTTCAGGCCCTCATTATTTTGGTTTGTCTTCAAGGATAAAGATTCCCTCACTGAACACACTTTACACAAATTCTATCCATGGTTCTCATTTGATATGATACTTTCCATTGAACTCCCTCCATCAATTCTACGATAGTAAAGCAATATCTCATGATAGAATTGTATCATGGTTGGAGAGATCCTACTTAGATTTAGATTCCCCGTGAATTATCACTATCGCATTTCTAATATAGTGAATAGAGTTTATCATGTTTTAATTTTTCCTATCTTTTCTCTATTTTTATTCCAAGATCTGTTTCTAATATTATGAACATATGTTTGCAGGTTTAGAATTACAAGGATGGCTACATTGGCATTATGAATTTACGTAGCTCATTTTTCTGCCATTTGTAGCATAGGATAAGAGTAGGGTAGAATAGGCTAGTATATCTATCTTCTTTTCACATATCACCTTTACTTTCTAGTTTGTTAATTAGTTTAATTTTTTCCTTTTCGCTTTATTTACAGTTGGCTAAAAAATGAATGAAATTCTCATTCAAGATGGAAAGAAATAAAAGGATTGACCATTGATTTTTCCTTCAAACAATTTTTTAACTTAGTTTTATATATGGGGAAAATTTACTCCATCTCATCCTCAGATTTTCTTTGTGTTGGGTAGTTTTTAGATCATCAGTTTCATGCATGATCATCATGTTAAATCTTTTATGAGCATGTTTTCATCTTACAAGTGGAATAATTTAAAATAAAGTTATTGTTTAGCTCCTCTTGTCATGAAAATGAGAACTAAAATGTATTCAAATCTCATAAGAATATGATTCTAATTGGAATATTTTCCTTGATTGAATTTCTCATGAGTGTTGATCTTGTTGTCCCATGCACATTGAATTTAAATTTTGAGTATTAGAATTATGCCCATCTAAAATTCAAGCCACTCCAAATCCTTGTAATCTCTTTAGATGATTATGTTTCCTTGGGTTTGGAGTTATCTAAATTATTTATTTCACATCCACTCTCTTCTTCGCTCACTTTCAGCCAACAAGATTTTTCGATATAGACCTTTTTAACATAATGAATTTTGTTGATTTTTATTTCTTTTGAGTTATTTTATTTCATCACTTTTAGGTTTTTTTTTGGCATTAGTTGCACATGTCTTATTCTCTATTCCTAGTTTTTCAAGAAGGATTTTCATCTTTTATGTTGATCCTTTCTTCATTCAAGTTTCATCTCATACACAACATTAAGAGACATTCAATCACACTGTCTAGATGCATGTTTGACATTGTGGACAACACTATTATGTAAATCTTTTTGCTAATACATTTTTTATAAATTTTCTGGAATTAATAATTTTGTTCCCCAAACCACTAATTAACCAAAGACTCAATCTTAGCATTGTCAATCCAATCGATTTTCAGACTTGATATCTTGCTTAAGAGTATCTTCCATCCTTCAGATTTGTTGATTTTTTGTCACTCATTCTGGTTACATTCTTGAGAAATCATATTTTAATCATGGCTAAGTACTATACACTTATCTCATGTTGAATCCATCCAAATACTTGGGAGTTGTAAGTACCTTGATGGAATATGTCAATGCAAATTCTAATATTTCAATTTTAAATCTTCATAATTTATTTTTCAATCCATGATAGTAATTTTCAAGATGACAACTCCTTGTGGGCTATAACTTGTCAATCTATTGGGCCCCACACTCTTCAGCACTCCTTGAACCCAAAAATCATTTTATTCATAATCATAAAAGATAATAATTGTTTGGGTTAGTTTGGAATATATTCTATTTGATCTCTCGTAGTCATGAGCTTGTTGAGTTTTTGTTTATGAATTATATGTCTCATTATTTTTAACATAACACCTATCTAGTAGGGGGACAAGATACACACTCTTCTCTTCCATTTCATTTTCTCTACATTCTATCCTAAATGTAATCTCAAGGGAGAAAAATCTATGTTTTCTCTACTTAGAACACTCTTGGAAACTAAAGATATTAGTTTTATGGACTTTCCCATCATGCTAAACTTTAACTCATTATAAACCAGTATTTAGTAATTTAATTCATTTACAATTTCTAATTCTATATTTCATTTATGATGGGGGGGTCAATCCATCTAGGTTGTGATCTTAGATTGCTTGCTTCTTAGGAAAGTGTCTAAATTTCCACCATTTGCACAAGGTTTTCCTCTTGCCTCTCACACGGTTGAAAATGATTCTACATGCTTCAGGGATGATTTTAAGGATGGAAATTTATTTTAAAATGTAGAAACCTTGGAGAATATTACTAATCCTTCATATGCCAACTATAAATGATTGGAAATATTTTTGCAAAAATATTCAAATTTCTAAGGATTTTATATAGTTTTTATAATTTTTTGTCGATTTTTAAGGAAAATAATTTTATCCTATAGACTTTGGGCGAATTATTTTTAAAATAGCGAATCTCATTTTTGGAGAAAACATGAAAAATTATCCCATGAGAAAAATTTAGCCCCTAAAATCATCCCTAACATGTTTCACATGATTGTCATCAATAATTAGAGGAAACACATGCCTTGGAGTAAAATGTTGATAATATTTGAATCTGAATTTTATATCTCAAGTTTGATGATGCACTCATGTCTTTACAAGATAGAAGGAATTGATGTCTTATGGACTTGCTTTCTTAAGTTGATAGATTATGAACCTAGGAACAAGACATTGTTTCTAGAATACCCAAAGCTCGCAACAATCAATGACACTAACCTTCATGTTAAATGGAATATTGTGGGAAGGACACGTACTACTTATATCTCTAGAAGAAGGTTGTGGTAGCTGACATAATATACAACAAATGGATGCTTGAAGACAACATTGACATTTGCATAAGTTTTATGACAACCCACTTAGTTTAAGTCTACATTAGCTTAGCATGCTTTTCTTAGGATTAGTTTTAATTTTGACCTTTATCTTTATTTTTAATTAAATTTCATTTTAATAAGTTAGTCATTCAAAGGAATATTTCTTCCCAAAATTTCTAAAGGATGATCACACCATTATATTTTGTTATGCATGTTGGGGAAATGGCTTATATAGCCAACAACTCAAGATTTTTCTCTTGAAATGAAAGAAAATTAGGGAAGTGTTGATCTAAACTTAGCTCCTAATACTCCTTTGCAACATTATTAATCAACCAGGATTGTCACCAACTCAACAACTAATCGAAATTTTGTTTTTTCATTCATTTATCTGCATATTAATTTATGATGTAGTTGATGTTGGGAGTCATTTACACATGATTATTTTGATGACCTCCACAACTATAATTTTTCTTCTTTTCCTTATCCAATTAAATTATTTGGATCTATGTGGTTAATAATTATCTTTTATAGCGAACATAAAATGGTGCTTTTGAGAAATACAAAATGTGCTTTCTATTTAAAAATTGATTATTTTCAAATATAACATAATTACCAACTTAACGAGAACTTTCTAGAGTTCTCCTTTTTTCAAGGGTCGTATTTTTTACCCCATTTTGAAAAGTGGTGTTATCAATACCACCCTTTTTTTTATAGTGGTTAAAATTCAGACTCATCGCATTGACAATTAATGTCAATGTGATGTCATTGTTGACAAAGACTTTAAAATTTACACTTGAATCAAAAAGTGTTTCTACCAGTAAAATTGGTTTGTTTTTAGTTGAAATTATAAATTAATTGAAATTGTTCCCTCGACAATTGATACCATCATTGATAAAGAACTAAAAATTGGCTCCTAAATAATTCCTTGGATTTTTATTTTTATAAAGTTACATTAAAAAATTATATACATTGGACAAAAAAAAAAAAAAAAACTTCACAAGTTAAGTATTGTAACATCCCCAACCACCCACAGATTGGGGGATGCTACCTACAAGCCCACCCTCAGACTTCTTTCTCATGTTGATACCTTCTTTATATATTAAGGATGCATAATATAACAGATTTAACGACATGCACAACAATATCCAGCAAGCATGCATAATCTAATGATTATACTAAATGATAATCAAATATACACAACAAAAACACATTCATATACATGTAAATGACAATTAAATTACACAGCGGAATACATTCATACACAGATAATAATATCGTGACAGAAAGAACTTATATTTATCAAATATGTCACCGACTGGCTACATACCAAGGACGTTCCACCCAACCGTAGACACCACTACTCCAAATATCAGCAATAGTGTCACCCCCAATCCCGGGATATGAATCCATAAGGACGGTTCCAGAGTGTAATTGGGTTCCCAAACTAGACAGCTCTCAAGCTCTCACAGGTTTCCCGACACCCACAAGAATCCAAGTACCCAACTCTCTTCTACCCAGCCCGTACCGCCCCAAGGGACCAGACCTCCACCCTTCTTTGCCACACAATCCCTTAGGTAGTCCTTCTCCTTTATTTTCAGGGCCTCCACAATAGTTGTTTCAGAATATCAATGTTGGGACTCTTAGGACTCGTAGTTGTGAGAAAAATAGGGCACGGGACAATGCATTTCAGACATGCAGGCCCTAGGTCACAGCTGGATCACACCAGCGACCACTACATCCAACTATCCTGTGGATAATTCTTTAGCATCTTTGTTTCCTTTTCCAAGCCAAGACTCAGGAGAGGATGGGTCGATGAATGAGTCAGGGGGTGCATGGGAGTGCATGCCTGGGAGTGTGTGCATGGTAGTGTGTGAGGGAAAAATGAGTGAGTAGATGGGAAATCAGCAAACAAGTCATCAGTCGAACCCCCCCAATAGACCAGAGGAGGGTTTAAGTAACCTTTTTGGGAAACAAGAACCTCCTAACCTTCCCCAAGAAGCTCACGTAATCAATCCCCTCCCTTAGACAAAAAGGGTAATTAAAATTAGGAATAATCACTTAGTCCCTCAAGCTCCCTCTCTTGTGGAATCACAGCCCCCTATAACTCTAGTCCTTGTCCATCTAGTAGCCAACAATGTGTTTATCATTAATAATGATCAAAACCTTACATTTCGAGGGCATACTAGCCCTTTAATAATTTTTTGGGCACTCAGGCCTCTCAACATTGTAACAATACATTATTTAAAATGGGGATTTGAAACTTGGGTGTTACATTCCCTCCCCCTTATTTTGGCACTGTCCTCAGTGCATATACAAAATAGAGATCAAATTCTCAAATTTATTCAAAAATATGTGGGTACTTTGTCCACGTGGCATCTTCATTCTCCCAAGTAGCATCTTCGGGACTGTAGCATCTCCATTGAACTTTTACAAGTTCTATAACTCAATTCTGAAGCATTTTTACTTCTCCATCCAATACCCGCACTGGCTAAACCTGAAAGTATCCCTCTGTCTCTACCTGAATGAGATGCCAATCAATAACATGGTTAGGATAATGTACATATTTCTTTAGTAAAGATACATGAAATACATTATGCACATTCATGGAAGAAGGCAATGAAAGAATGTATGAAACTAGCCCTATTTTGTCCAATATTTCAAATGGACCACATAATCTGGCTGTCAGCTTTGTACAACTACCCAATTTCAAAGATATTTTCTTGGGTTGCACTTTCAAAAGTACATGATCCCCTACTTTAAATTCTCTATTTGTCCTGTTATTGTCTACATAAACTTTATGTCTATCTTGAGTTGCCTTTAAATTCTGCTTAACCTTGATCACCTGGTCTTCCATGTCCTTGAGCAACTCAGGCCCAAGTACCACTCTATCTACTGGGTTGTCCCATATTACTGGAGGATTGCATTTACTACCATACAAGACCTCAAATGGGCTCATTCTTAATGAATCTTGATACCCATTGTTATATGAAAACTCAACCAAGTGTAAGTAATCTTCCCACTTAGATGGCTTATCCATCACATACATTATCATCATGTCTTCAATTATTTGATTGACTCTCTCTGTTTTCCCATCTTTATTGGGATGATATGTTGTTCTAAAGTTTATATTTGTGTCAAATACTTTAAACAATCCCCTCCATGAGTTTGAGGTAAACTTTGTATCACATTCCGAGACAATTGTCCTAGGTATCCCGTGAAACCTAGCATTTTCCTTCATGAAAATTTCTGCAATATTAGCCCTTGTATGCGTTGTCTTCACAGGGATAAAATGAGCATCCTTTGTTAATTTTTCAACCACCACAATGATTGAATCATGTTTATTATTCGTTCTAGATAATCCTATGATGAAATCCATGGTGATCACTTCCCATTTCTTCTCTGGAATTGGTAATGGCTACAGCAAACCCACTGGGTGCCTATGCTCAACCTTCACCTTCTAACATTCCATATATCGAGTGATTCAATCAGTAGCATCCTTCTTCATTCCTTTCCAAAAGAACTAGATTCTTACTGTTGTAATTTTTTTATGGTAACCTGGATGTCCAGCATAAGGAACATCATGCATTTCCTTCAGTACCAAATTCCTCAGTTCTCCAGAACTAGGAACATAGATTCTATTCTTATGCATGAGTAATCCATCTTCCTTTATCTCATACTCCTTTATTTTCTGCTATAAGTTTTCCTTTACCTGTAGGTAATTTTGATCTATAACAAGACCATCTAAAATTATGCTCTTCAAGTCTGACTGATGCATACTGACAGTAGTAGCATGCATGAGATGCACTCTCCTACTAAGTGCATCAGAAAATTTATTCTCCTTTCCCTTGATATGCTTGATGTCGAAGTCATATTCACTTAAAAATTACATCCATCTTGTTTATCTGGCATTCAAGGTCATTTGTTCAAAAAGATACTTCATACCAATGTGGTATTTCCTTAATTCAAATTTCTTCCCCATGAGATAATGCCTCCACATCCTCAAGGCGTGAAAAATGGCAGCAAGTTCCAAGTCATGCATGGCATAGTTCCTCTCATGTTCCTAAAGCTTTTTGGACTCATATCCAATGGAATGTCCATTTTGCATGAGGAATCCCCCAAGTTCTTCCTTACAAGAGTCTGTACATACCACAAAACTCTCATTTGGGTCAGCAATCTTTAACACGGGCGCACTAGTAAGTAATTCCTTCAACAAGTTAAAATTATTTTCACACTTGAGTGTCCATTCAGATTTAGTTCCCTTCTTTTGCAAAGAAGTGATGGGATGAGAAATCTTAGAGAACCCTATTATGAACCTTCTATAGTATCTAGCTAATACCATAAAAGATATGACGTTTGACACATTTCTGGGTGTTGGCCATCCTTTAATGGCTTCGAACGTATCTAGATCTATTGCTCTGCCCTGCTCTGAAATAATGCGTCCCAAGTAATATTCTTTTGATAGAAATAACACTTACTCAACTTGGAATACAATTGATGTTCTCTCAGTACTTGAAATACCAATCTTAAGTGATGTTCATGCTCCTCTTCAGACTTAGAATAGATAAGTATGTCATTCAAGAATACTATGACAAACCTGTAAAATCATTTCTGAATATGCCATTCATTAAGCATCTAAAGACAACTGGTGCATTGGTCAGTCCAAATGGCACCACTAAAAATTCATAATGCCCATACCTGGTCCTAAAGGTTGTCTTATGAATGTCTTATTCCTTCATTCTTACCTGATGGTATCCTGACCTCAGGTTAGTCTTTGAAAATATCCTTGCTCCTCTTAGTTGTTCAAAGAGGCCATCAATTTAGGGTAGAGGATACTTGTTCTTTATAGTGTACTTTTTCAGTTGTTGGAAGTCAATACATAGCCTCAAGGTTCCATCCTTATTTTTGACAAAAAGTAATGGTGCTCCCCAAGGTGAAACACTTGGACATATGTACCCTTTCTTCAACAATTCATCCAACTTCATTTGTAAATATTTCAACTCTGGCGTTCTCATTCTGTAAGGTGTTTTCGACATCGGGGTAGCTCGTGGCACTAAATCAATTGAGAAATCTATCTCCCTTCTTGGTGGAAATCCGGGTATTTCTTGGAATACATCTTCAAATTCTTGTAGCACCGAGAAATATTTAAGGCTTGGCCCCTTTGTATAAACTGGCTCCTCCACATGAGTTGCATACAATTGACATCCTTTTTTAAAACATATTTTCAGTTGTAAGGCTGAAATCTCCCTTATAGAGATGGGCCTTGGAACTCCTTTCACAGTGCTCTGTTTTCCATCCCCATTGAGACATGTAAATGTATTTTTATGACAATCTAGGATGATATGATGCTTTTCCAACCAATCCATCCCAATCAAAACATCATAAGACCCCAATGGTATGATATTTAGATCAGTACTAGTATTCACAGCATTAAGACTTATGGAACAACCTCTGACCATATCATGGATTCTTCTTTTGGTTCTGGTGGCTAACTGAACCAAACTTGCTTTTCCAAGTTTAGTTTTATCCAAATGTAATCTATACACTATCTTAGGATCAATGTAACAATGTATTTATCTTGAATCAATCAAAATAACAACAGGTTGATTTATGATCTTACCTTCCACCTCGATCATATTGGACTGATACTATGTTTGTTGATGATTTAAAGCTACATAGATTATTCCCATATCTCTGAGTGTTGTAGCCTCTTGGATGTTGTGCACATTCTTCACTCTGTCCTTTCTATGTGGGAAATCCTTGTATAGGCAATCTTCCTTGCATCCCCAACATTGGAGTGGTGGTCTTCCCCTTTTCCCCAAGGAATCTTCCTTCTTGAAATCTACCTTAGCATACTGATATTGTTGATTTCTATTAGGTTCATTCCTATTGAAGGGATTTTTTAATCCTTTCCTCCTCTGATCGGACTTCACATTCTTCTTGTCCTTCCAATATTTCTGGAGAGATTCTCTTCCTTGGCCTTTCTCATGCAGGTATTTAGCCTTCCTAATGGCCTCAATCAAGGTATTGGGTTAATCATAATTGATCTTTTCCTTATAAAAGGTTGGAAATCCACTTAGAAATCTTTGTATTTTCACATTCTCGTCACCAATGAACCTAACATACTTTAACAATCCCAAGAAATTCTTCTCATATTCTGCCATAGTCATGCTTCCCAACCTGATTTCAAAGAACTCCTGCATTTTCTTGTCATAGAAATGCTCTGAGAGGTACTCCTTCTGGAAGTACTTCTTGAACTGCTTCCAAGTGATCCTACTTTGATTAATGCTCCACTTGCTTCAGTTGTTCCCACCATATTATATCTTTTTCGTGTAAGTGGTAGGTGGAAATCCTAGATTCCAGGTTGGATGAATAGTTATGCAACTGGAAATATCTCCTGAGACCAAGAAACCACGCTTCAACATCATCTTCCCTTTCTATTTCACCCTCAAATAAAGGTGGTTTGAGCTTCCTCAATTCTCCTTGCAAACAATCTACCTCTTGTTTCCTTCTCTGGTGTCTGACAGGAGACACCTCTAGACTGCTTACGAGGTCATCTGTTTCATAAAACTTTATTTTTGAGTAAGGAGGTGAGTGGTGTCCATGAGCTCTGCTAACACTTCTGGAATAACCATGTCTTCCACGATCATTTATCCTTTCATGAAACCTACCTTCTTCCTCTTGTCTTGAGTTTGATCCCTTCTTCATTTTCCTCTGCAACTGATTCAATCTCTAAAACACTCTATCATTTATCTAACTTTTCTCTTTCATGAATCTCCCGTTTTCGGCTTTGTAGCTCTGCACTTCCATCTTCGTATTTCTTATCATTTATATTAACGTTTCCTATTCTTCTTTTCCCTTGCGTCCATTGGAATCTATCCCTGCATTACCAGCTCTGGTATTCTGACCTTCGACCTCCTTTTCATGACTAGAGGCTCCCTCGCCTTCTTCCATTTCCTCAATATGCATCCTGAGATAAGGTTCTTAAGCCTCTTAATTTTGAAAAATATGTAAGTGACCATTTTGTTATAATTATGCATATGATAAACAAAATTGCCAAATCATGCTATAGGTCTCTTTCTTTTCTTTTTTTGTTTATGGAGATCATATCCCCATTCTCTGAAAATAACAGTGTCCTATTATCCTTGGTTGACACAAAGTTTCACCATGCGCAGGCGCTTCCTTCAAACCACCTCCCAAGTGACCACAACTAGAAACCGCGGCCAAATCCTTCCTTGGCACTTTTCTGTCTCGAGGACACCCAATTATTTCCTTAGCCCTCCTTTCCTCAGCTCTCAATCTGCATATGACCAAGTCCATGACCCTACTCTTAGCTGAAAAAGTGTTTGTCAATAGTTTTGGGACTTTGAGACTTTCATCCAGGACCAGATCAACGGGCCTCGTCCTCTTTCACGATCAACAATCGAGATCCACTTCGGGACTCTGCACTTCAGAAGTCTCGACTTCCCTCGCTTGCCTCCTCCCAAAACACTCTTCCCCTTCTTTCATGATATGTCGACATGTGTCCTCCCATAGATCAACGACTGTGAATCTCTTCGGCTCTTTGGGCTTCAAAATTTTCAAACTTTCCTACTGCACTTTCTCTTGGAGTGCTTCCACCCAAAGTCAACAATCCTTTGATGTGTGTCTTATGGAATCGACGGTGTTACACATGAAATTTGGACACCTAGGTACCTCACCCTAAGTGTTGTAAAGTGTCATATAAGTGTCGCATACACCTTGACACCATGGAATAACCTATGTCACAATCCCTAGTCAATGTGGAGGAGGGATATATTACATGAAGGAAAATAAATACTAAGTACACATCAATTATTATTAATATTCATGGAAAAGAAATATTAAGTCCACATGAATTATTATTAATATTCATGAAAAAGAAAGTAAATAAGTGTGAGGATCCACCTCACATTTGGTTTCCTATTTTTTAGGGAAGGTGGAGGATCTCATGGATGGTTGAAATATTTCCTCCTTAAAATCCTTGAGAGATATTTCCTCCCCAAAATCCTTAAGAGATATTTCCTCTCCAAAATCCTTAAGAGATATTTTCTCCCTAAATATCTTAGAGATCCCTTTCTTAGTGGATCTGATGAGAGATTCTATCCATGGTGGTTAAGTCTCCAAATCTTATGTAATGAGGGATTTCCATGGAGGAGGGAGAATGGAGATTGAGAATTATACCAAACTTATGATCTCATGAGTGGTATGTCATTTGGAGCATCAACATTCTGCGTGTGGACTATTTAAGCAAGGGTTGGACAAGGGGAACTTGATGAAGCTGCTACACTCACATCTATGGTTGTAAGTTTTCTTCATTGTTGTTCTCTTTAATATAATATGCTTGCCCTGTTTATTTCAAATCTGTGTTTGATCTCACATGAATTTGTCTCTAATAAATAGGTCTATTTCGAGCTAATCTCAATAGAGTAGGAAGTTGTTTGTACTTTGGTTTGTCTACAGGGCTCATCGAGGAGTTCAAAATTGGAGCTCAAATCGAACTGTGCAGGGACAAACACCAGTAAAAGGTACTTATTTTCTCCTTCCTCTTCACACATTAGTTTATATAGACCTAAAAGGAAGTTAGTGTCCATGATAAGCATCTTTTGTCTTAAGAGTTAAGAGTCTAGCTCTCAAGAGGAGATCTACCTGTTCGCAGGGAGATTTTCCTACAACATAAATTGATGACTCCACTAAGGAAGGAATCCTATTGTCTTTCCTTGGTTTGTAACTTCCCTTTTACCACCTTTCATATCACTTTTTCTATTTGTTTATGATCCATTAGCCTTCCCCATCTTCACTTACATTTTCACCAATTTTTATGCATTCTGGGTGAATGTTTTGCAATTTTTTGGCTCTTTTTCTGAGCTTATGGGAAGCCTGGCGCCCCCTTCCCTTGATATCAGAGCACCAAAACTCCCTAAATTCCTTAGACTGAGTGTTATAACTTTCTTTGTACCCTTTTGGGGGAGCGCCAGCCTCCTTCTTGGGGTTTTTCTTCCTTTTTCTCATTAGTTTTTTGCAACCTGTTTTGTGGAAATATTTACCCAGTATTTTTGAATGGTTTGTGAAGTTATTTGGATTGGTTTTTGATGCTTATCACTCCCTCTTGTCTTGATTGGATCTTGAAACCCTTTTCAAAAATGTGAAAATTTCTCTTTCTAGCTGCTTGTTTTGTCGGGATAATTTGGGTATTTTCTCTTTCTCCCTGTCTCTTTTTGGATTCTTTTCTTCATTTTATTTCACTCCTTGGATGCTTGTTGGTTTTAGGATCCTTGATTGATTTCTTGTTAGACCAAGCTTCTTCTTTTTTTTCTTTCAGTTCTCACTACCTTGAGTGCGTGCTTTGTTTGTAGTTTTTTTCTTCGTGTCTTTTGCATCTGCATAGGACTCTTTCTCCTGATTGAAAGTAATGGAGCATTGAAGGTTTTGTGTTTACTTTATGTATACATCATAATAAAACAAATAACATATATGCATTCATGATTTTAGGTAGTGAAACTAGCTTGCATTTGAAGTAGCGGAATTGCATGTTTTCGAGCATTTTTGGGACATTGTGCATCTAAAATGATGAATGTTTTCTCCTTCTCGTAGCATAGTTTTCATTGAAATGAAAACATTGCATATTCATCCCTTTGCATAGATTTTGAGTCATTCAAAAAACCATATTGTCCACACCATTTTCCTTTTGAGTAACAATAGTCTTAAAAATCAAGCGCTAGACTAAAATTTATCAGACTTTTTACATCTTTGTTAGCAAACCTACATTATTTTAAGGTGTAGGGATTTGGAATAGGTTGAAAGGATAACTTTCCAAAGCTATCAAACAAAATTAGTATCTTGCGGTAGGGAGAGTGAAATCCAATTGTCATATAGGATTTTTGGGATCCCCCTCTCACACAAGGGTTACGCACGAGGTCGCATTCAAGCAAATTATGGAGATTATCCCTCCATGGTTCAATTGTTTGTAGTGGTTGGATCGTATATTGGGGGTCACTTGAAGTTATACCCATGAGTATGTGTGGGAGCCTCTCGAGTTGATTTCGGACTTGTTATCCTACCCATACGTTCCAACTAGATTGTCGACTGTACTCGCCTAGGGGCTGACTACGAATTGGTGACCTTAGTAGCCATAATCTTTAGGGTCCCACACAAGGTGACGATGAAGGGAAGTCTCACTGTACCTAGAAAAGACGTTGGTCAAACACACTCGGTATCCTTGGAGGGTAAATCCACAATTACTATGTGGAAGCTTGCACCAAGGCGTAAGTCTGTTAAGCAGGTCGCCAACGTAATTGATCCACCTACTATATCCCCACCCCTTCCTATTTTGATCTCGCGACATTGGATTTCATAAACAACTAGTGGTTTCATCATAGGAAGGTTTGTTTGATTGATTTCTTCTCATATTCATAGAATGTGTTGTTTGTTTTACTTAGTGAACCTTAGGTCAAGTCAGTGTTAATGGCATCGAATCCCAAGAGTACCAATGGAGGAACCCCTTCTCCTAGGGAACCTTATAACTTTATTTCATTTGGAAACTTTGGTCCTCTGTATATTTCCACACTGAGTCTTCTAGGACTCACCATCGGATTACTAGTTTGGTTGTTCCCCACTTCGGTGATCCCAAATCCTCCCAATGTTTCAACTGCACCTAACACTTTAGATGTCATTACACCACCCACACATCAACCTCATGTCGACTTTTCACCTTCTTCGTCCATCAAGTCTCCTTCCATTTCTCCTTCTTCGCCTATTGAAAGATCTAAAGCAAGTAGCTAGGTTGATCAAAAGAAGAAGAAACAGAAAGAGAAGAAGAAGAAAATCCCAAAAAGGACCAAGTCCCCAACAATATCAGATGTTGGCTCTAAGCAACTAGTTACCATTAATAGTACTAGGAGTGTTGATGAGGTCAACAAGATTTAAATGAAGAATCTGAAACCCAAATTCCCTTCCAGTCTTTGTAAGGGTGACCACTTTCTGAGGGATTTCCCCAGTCTTATCAAGGTCTTAGAAATGTGGCCCTCCATATCATCGACCTCTGCTGGACATGCCAATGATACCCCGTCAACTAGTGATGTTAAGGTTGGTAAGAAGAAGACAATTGTCAAGTTTCCTTGCATGTTATGCAAGGGTGATCATTACTCTCACCTTTGTCCTCACATGGATGAGGCTTCTTCTCTTTTGGAAAAACTTCAACTTCCAAAAGGTTATCGTAAGATTTCCCCCAACTCATCATTATTTGATGAATTGGTCAATCCGGTTCCATCCCCGGTTAGTCTAGTTGATCAGGTGGTCAATCTAGTTTCCTCCTTAATTGAACTACAAACCCAAGTAGTTGATCCAGTTCCATCATCGATCAGCCCCACTCTTCATCAAAAGAGTGTAAATCAAGTGGTCAATCAATTTTATCTTCGGTCGATCCCACTCTCCTGTTAGAGAGTGACTCCAAAGCGTACGATTCGTTTCCACCTGTAGACCCCATTCTCCCCTTGGAGAATGAAACCAAAGTGGTCGATCTAGTTATGTCATCGGTCGATCCCACTCCTCCTTTGACGAGTGCCAAAGTGGCTAATCCAGTCCCTTCCTCGGTCAGTCCCACCCTTCATCCAAAGAGTGCCAAAGTGGTTGATCCAGTCCCTTCCTCGGTCAGTCCCACCCTTCATCCAAAGAGTGCCAAAATGGTTGATCTAATTCCATCATCTGTCAATCCCACTCTTCCTTTGAAGAGTGTCTGTGTGGTCGATCCGATCCAATCATCGGTTGATCCTACTTCCCTCTAGAGAGTAAACCCAATACTGCCCATGTTTTTCTCATCGATACAGAATCTACCGTGCTTGGGGGCATTCCTCCTTATCTCGTGAAACCCCCTCCAAGTAATGAGGCCATCCTTTTTGATTAGGCTGCGCTAACTAGACCTTGTCTTCCCTCTCACATTCCTTTCCAAATTACAATACATGTTTGTGGTCGGGACGTTCCTCAAACACTGATAGATGAAGGTGCATCTGTTATTATTTTGTCTTCTGTTGCTTGGTACACTTTGGGTTGTCCGCAGCTTGTGCCGGTTACACAGAATCTGTTAGCTTTTAACAGAAGAACTAGTCAACCTTTAGGGACCCTCCCTCGGTTTCCCGTAACTTTGGGAGGGAAAACTATCTTTATTGATGTCATGGTAGTTCGAGACCCCTTGGATTTCACTTTACTCCTTGGGAAAGATTATGTCTATTCCATGAAATCTATTATGTCCACTATTTTCCGTGTGATATATTTCCCTCACGATGGAAGAATTGTGACTATTAATCAACTTTCATTCATCGGTCCTGACAGGATTACCTCCCTAAATGGTTCTTATATGCAGACAGTATTGCCCCTACCACATGTCAATTATGTGGCATTGTCTCCAATGACTTCAACTTCTAATGATTTAGATTCGGTAGTTGACATGGTGATCTCTTCGGTAAGGCTATTGGAGCCTAATCTCCTTACCCTTGTCGTGGCCCTTGACATGTGTTCCTTCCAGAGTGATTATATTCCATCCAGTGAAGATCTCTTGGAATCCATGACCGATTTTTGTCCCTTGACATGGTGTCCTTCCAGAGAATTATCCTCGTAGAAGCCATGATCAAGAAGAAGGTCACGAGCATAGTTTCTCTTCTCTGTGGCAATCTCATTAAAAAATGAAACAAAGGTTACGATCATAGTTTCTCTTCTCTGTGGAAAGCTCGTTAAAAAATGAAACAGAGGTCACGAGCACAATTTCTCTTCTCTATGGAAAGCTCATTAAAAAATGAAACAGAAGCTCTGAGCATAGTTATTTTCCTATGTCCAGATCGTTAAAAAATGAAACAGTCACATCTCTTGAACCTTCTTTTCATCCACCCTTCTCCTTTTTCTCATCTACTAGAGAAATTGGTGACAACCTCAAAGTCGGTGAATGAATTGAAGCTTGGAGGGCATGTCTACAGCCTTTGATGATCATTCTGGAGTTAAGCCACTAGATTTTCAAGATGGGGGCATATCGAGCTTAGTCTTTGTTCTTTCTCGTGCTCGTAAATACATGAGAATGCATCTAGGTGAACTTTTATCTGTTTTTCGGACCTGTATGGATACACGAAAAAGGAACCCCCTGGAGTCTCCTTTAATCTCTTTTCAGACTCTCTAAACATGAAAAGATTGCCGAGTGATCTTGATTCCTTTCCCACTCATTAAAAGGTTTGAAAGGGCATCTTTCGAGTGATAATTTATCTCTTTTTCTGCCTCACGAGACTAACATTACGAAAAAGGACAACATTGGAGTCATCTTTAAGTTCTTTTCAGACTCTCTAAACATGAAAAGATTACCGAGCGACCTTGTTCTTTTCACGCTCGTTAAAGTATTTGAAGAAAATGTCTGTTGAGCAATAGTTTATCTCTTTTTCAGTCTCATCAGACTACTTTACGAAAAATGAACTGAGAAAGTTCTCTTTTAAGTGTTTTTCTAGACTCTATAATCATGAAAAACCTTTGAGTTTTCTATCTTTGGACTCGTTAAACAAACATGTTGATACTGAGAGGGGGGTGAATCAGTATCAAGTACAATTTAAAAAACCTTTTTCAAATTATACTTAAACCATTCAATTATATCCAATGAGAAATGAACAATAGTATAAGAGTTACACCAATACACCACAATACACCATGCACAATATATGAGAAATAATCAATAGTTTTTGTTCAAGGGAAGTAATGACTTCCAAAGGTAGCTACAGCTTCCAAATGTAAAGGGAGGGATAAACCTCCAAGACGAAGATACAATCCTCCAATATCAAGAGATATTTGAACTCTCTATCCTTGCCTCTTCCTTCCACCCAAGAATATATGAGAGATAATAAAACTTTACATTACATCATCACCATCAACCAATCATCACATAGAACCTGATAATGCTTTCTGAGACTTCTTCAATTTCTACAATTATTCAATTCTTGGATTACTCTGATCCTGTAGATAATGTTGCTCAATGTATTCTCTGAAATTCTTCTAATTTTCACTCCTTGAATCCTCCCCAAAAAGAGGTTATAGAAAGAATGGTAGACTTTATTCAATTCTGGTCTGTTCAGAAGACCCAACTTGTATAGCATGCCCCGCGCTCAATATTTAACATATGATTCTAAAACGTGCACACAAGAAACTAAAGTCCGTACTATTTCCAATGGAAGTGGTCCCACTACATTTGGAGTCTGTATGAAAAATTTATGACTGTTTTACCCAGAACACCTGTTTATTGACTAGTTTCAGGATTGGTCACAAACCCTATATTCCACAAAGTGTATCTCCATAATTATAGTGAATCAAGAGCTAAAATTTTTACCAAAGGTACCTTGATAGGTCTTCGCAATACCATAGAGATTTCACCATCTGAATCATTCTAGAAAAAAAGTTATAGCAAAAATGGTAAGATGACATGAAAATAACATACCTTAGAACACATCACCAAAAGACTTCATCCTCCCTTGAAATCCCGCCTTCTTTTACTTCTTCTTCCCTCTGAAATTCGACTTGTATCAAATGAATGTATAGTGATATTTATTTATACCATTTATGTCACTTCCTTTTAACATTAGGGCCGACCTGACACTTTCTTATTTTGTAATTAGTTTCTTTAATTATTTTCAGGGCCTACATGTACTTCCTTTTTCAATTCACTTTGTCATCTTCAAAAATTCATTTCTCCTCAACCATGAGGATCCATGTGATGTGCCACATACCACCGGAAATAGCATGATGTATACTATCCATTCATGGGTGTTGTATATGCATGTGCATTTTCCTTCATGTCCAAATACCTTTATCAATCTTGCGGTCCAAAACCCATGACTAGGGTTGACATCAATGACAACAATCAATCTTCCAACAAAACATCGACAGGCCCATATGGGATCAAACCCTTACTTCTTCCAGATCGTTAAAAAAAGGAAGAGGATCTTACCGAAGGTAAGTTATATCGAGCATGTGTTACCCTCCTCAAACTCATTAAATTAAAAAGAGGTACTCGTCTATCTGGATGGGGGAAAAAATTGAAGGAAGTAAGCCAAGCAGTTTTTTGAGAACATTGCCATGTAACTCTTAGAGTCTTCCTTGAACATGGCACTTTGTCTTTGCAC